>JABSTQ010010250.1:0-313141 GCA_013358835.2 Ixodes persulcatus
AAAACACTAATGCATGAAACAAAAGCAGCAACTTGGAACTTTAGAAGCAGAGAGAACAAAATAGAGAGAGGAATCCTAGATTCACCAACTCTTCCTGAAGCACAAATGCCTTTTATTCGCGCGCGTCGGTAGAACGACTCTTCAGCGTCACTGGAGATGCATACTCAATGAAGTGGGGAAACACAACTGATGAAAACTTCGAGAGGTAGCTACTGCTGAAGTCCAACTATCTACTTAAAAGAAAACACTAATGCATGAAACAAAAGCAGCAACTTGGAACTTTAGAAGCAGAGAGAACAAAATAGAGAGAGGAATCCTAGATTCACCAACTCTTCCTGAAGCACAAATGCCTTTTATTCGCGCGCGTCGGTAGAACGACTCTTCAGCGTCACTGGAGATGCATACTCAATGAAGTGGGGAAACACAACTGATGAAAACTTCGAGAGGTAGCTACTGCTGAAGTCCAACTATCTACTTAAAAGAAAACACTAATGCATGAAACAAAAGCAGCAACTTGGAACTTTAGAAGCAGAGAGAACAAAATAGAGAGAGGAATCCTAGATTCACCAACTCTTCCTGAAGCACAAATGCCTTTTATTCGCGCGCGTCGGTAGAACGACTCTTCAGCGTCACTGGAGATGCATACTCAATGAAGTGGGGAAACACAACTGATGAAAACTTCGAGAGGTAGCTACTGCTGAAGTCCAACTATCTACTTAAAAGAAAACACTAATGCATGAAACAAAAGCAGCAACTTGGAACTTTAGAAGCAGAGAGAACAAAATAGAGAGAGGAATCCTAGATTCACCAACTCTTCCTGAAGCACAAATGCCTTTTATTCGCGCGCGTCGGTAGAACGACTCTTCAGCGTCACTGGAGATGCATACTCAATGAAGTGGGGAAACACAACTGATGAAAACTTCGAGAGGTAGCTACTGCTGAAGTCCAACTATCTACTTAAAAGAAAACACTAATGCATGAAACAAAAGCAGCAACTTGGAACTTTAGAAGCAGAGAGAACAAAATAGAGAGAGGAATCCTAGATTCACCAACTCTTCCTGAAGCACAAATGCCTTTTATTCGCGCGCGTCGGTAGAACGACTCTTCAGCGTCACTGGAGATGCATACTCAATGAAGTGGGGAAACACAACTGATGAAAACTTCGAGAGGTAGCTACTGCTGAAGTCCAACTATCTACTTAAAAGAAAACACTAATGCATGAAACAAAAGCAGCAACTTGGAACTTTAGAAGCAGAGAGAACAAAATAGAGAGAGGAATCCTAGATTCACCAACTCTTCCTGAAGCACAAATGCCTTTTATTCGCGCGCGTCGGTAGAACGACTCTTCAGCGTCACTGGAGATGCATACTCAATGAAGTGGGGAAACACAACTGATGAAAACTTCGAGAGGTAGCTACTGCTGAAGTCCAACTATCTACTTAAAAGAAAACACTAATGCATGAAACAAAAGCAGCAACTTGGAACTTTAGAAGCAGAGAGAACAAAATAGAGAGAGGAATCCTAGATTCACCAACTCTTCCTGAAGCACAAATGCCTTTTATTCGCGCGCGTCGGTAGAACGACTCTTCAGCGTCACTGGAGATGCATACTCAATGAAGTGGGGAAACACAACTGATGAAAACTTCGAGAGGTAGCTACTGCTGAAGTCCAACTATCTACTTAAAAGAAAACACTAATGCATGAAACAAAAGCAGCAACTTGGAACTTTAGAAGCAGAGAGAACAAAATAGAGAGAGGAATCCTAGATTCACCAACTCTTCCTGAAGCACAAATGCCTTTTATTCGCGCGCGTCGGTAGAACGACTCTTCAGCGTCACTGGAGATGCATACTCAATGAAGTGGGGAAACACAACTGATGAAAACTTCGAGAGGTAGCTACTGCTGAAGTCCAACTATCTACTTAAAAGAAAACACTAATGCATGAAACAAAAGCAGCAACTTGGAACTTTAGAAGCAGAGAGAACAAAATAGAGAGAGGAATCCTAGATTCACCAACTCTTCCTGAAGCACAAATGCCTTTTATTCGCGCGCGTCGGTAGAACGACTCTTCAGCGTCACTGGAGATGCATACTCAATGAAGTGGGGAAACACAACTGATGAAAACTTCGAGAGGTAGCTACTGCTGAAGTCCAACTATCTACTTAAAAGAAAACACTAATGCATGAAACAAAAGCAGCAACTTGGAACTTTAGAAGCAGAGAGAACAAAATAGAGAGAGGAATCCTAGATTCACCAACTCTTCCTGAAGCACAAATGCCTTTTATTCGCGCGCGTCGGTAGAACGACTCTTCAGCGTCACTGGAGATGCATACTCAATGAAGTGGGGAAACACAACTGATGAAAACTTCGAGAGGTAGCTACTGCTGAAGTCCAACTATCTACTTAAAAGAAAACACTAATGCATGAAACAAAAGCAGCAACTTGGAACTTTAGAAGCAGAGAGAACAAAATAGAGAGAGGAATCCTAGATTCACCAACTCTTCCTGAAGCACAAATGCCTTTTATTCGCGCGCGTCGGTAGAACGACTCTTCAGCGTCACTGGAGATGCATACTCAATGAAGTGGGGAAACACAACTGATGAAAACTTCGAGAGGTAGCTACTGCTGAAGTCCAACTATCTACTTAAAAGAAAACACTAATGCATGAAACAAAAGCAGCAACTTGGAACTTTAGAAGCAGAGAGAACAAAATAGAGAGAGGAATCCTAGATTCACCAACTCTTCCTGAAGCACAAATGCCTTTTATTCGCGCGCGTCGGTAGAACGACTCTTCAGCGTCACTGGAGATGCATACTCAATGAAGTGGGGAAACACAACTGATGAAAACTTCGAGAGGTAGCTACTGCTGAAGTCCAACTATCTACTTAAAAGAAAACACTAATGCATGAAACAAAAGCAGCAACTTGGAACTTTAGAAGCAGAGAGAACAAAATAGAGAGAGGAATCCTAGATTCACCAACTCTTCCTGAAGCACAAATGCCTTTTATTCGCGCGCGTCGGTAGAACGACTCTTCAGCGTCACTGGAGATGCATACTCAATGAAGTGGGGAAACACAACTGATGAAAACTTCGAGAGGTAGCTACTGCTGAAGTCCAACTATCTACTTAAAAGAAAACACTAATGCATGAAACAAAAGCAGCAACTTGGAACTTTAGAAGCAGAGAGAACAAAATAGAGAGAGGAATCCTAGATTCACCAACTCTTCCTGAAGCACAAATGCCTTTTATTCGCGCGCGTCGGTAGAACGACTCTTCAGCGTCACTGGAGATGCATACTCAATGAAGTGGGGAAACACAACTGATGAAAACTTCGAGAGGTAGCTACTGCTGAAGTCCAACTATCTACTTAAAAGAAAACACTAATGCATGAAACAAAAGCAGCAACTTGGAACTTTAGAAGCAGAGAGAACAAAATAGAGAGAGGAATCCTAGATTCACCAACTCTTCCTGAAGCACAAATGCCTTTTATTCGCGCGCGTCGGTAGAACGACTCTTCAGCGTCACTGGAGATGCATACTCAATGAAGTGGGGAAACACAACTGATGAAAACTTCGAGAGGTAGCTACTGCTGAAGTCCAACTATCTACTTAAAAGAAAACACTAATGCATGAAACAAAAGCAGCCGTGGATGTGGTCGTCAAAGTAACGAGAAAAGTAACTCGCTACTTTTTAAGTAAAGGAACGCGTTCCTTTTGAGAATAGGTAACAGGTATTTAGTTTCTTTTTGAGCGAGTAACAAGTGACGGTATTTCGTTTCTTTTGAGGAGTAAGGTGGACAACAACCTTTAATAGGCCTCGTTTTCATTCTAACGTGATTATGCAGTCTATTGCGACGAAAGCAGATGGGAAGCCTGGAAAACGCCGAAACAGCACTGAAAGTATAGCAACGTTTATCGTTGAAGACGTCAGTTCAACTCTTCAGCTGGGAATGTCCTTCACTCAGCGAACACAATAAGGTTCGTTCGTTCAAACTCCTAGAATCGTGTACATCCCGAATGTCAACCCAGAGGTTGCCAACACGGGAAGGCATAGAGCACGACGTTAAATCGAAACTTTAGAAGCAGAGAGAACAAAAGAGAGAGGGGAATCCCAGATTTACCAGCTTGTCCTGAAGCACAACACTGCCGTTCCTTCGAGCGCGTCAGTAGAACGACTCTTCAGCGTCGCCGGAGATGTACTCTCAAGGAAGCGGGAAAATATTACTGCTGAAAACTTCGAGAGGCAGCTACTGCTTAAAGGGACACTGACACCACGCTAAATATTGTTTTATCTTTTGCCAGGCGATTTATTATGGTGTCAGACAACTACCCAATCAATATTTTGCTATTAACGTCTTGTGTATTTTAATAAAGTAAAAAAGAAAAAACACAACAGCTCGAACCGATACCGATACTGGACTGGGGAGGAAGAAGAAATATAAAGGAGGATTAATTTATCGTAAGTCACGTGGCTTTGCAACATTTTTTGTAATCAACTAATTTGCAGTTTTAGAAGCCCCCAAAAATGAGTATCATTTTCATTGTGCATTTTTAGTATAGAGTATGTGCCTTCAGTGACCCACGACTTTGATTATCTTTGGCGGTAGTGTCTAAACCATAGAAAACGGCACGTGACCACGGAAAAGAGAGTAAGCGCAGCTCAAACAGGCCAGTTTTGGATCTGTAGTTTTCGGGCGGAAAAAAAGAAACGAATTTCGATTCGCAAATTGTGTTCTGGGTAGTTGGGTTCTCGTAAGTCATGTACAAATAAAACCCTTGGCGAGCATAAATACTCTGTCAGTGTCCCTCCAAGTGCAACGACTACTGAAAAGAAACAAGAAACCAAGAAACAAAATCAGCTGTGTGCTTGGTCGTCAAAGTAACCAGAAAAATAACTCGCTACCTTTGAGGTAAAGTAACGCGCTCCTTTTGAGAATCTGTAACGAGTAACGTATTTAGTTACTTTTAGAGCGCAGCTCTTAGGCGCCCGTTTCCGGCTTGAGCGGCGTCGCCGTCGCCGTCGGCGTCAACGTAACCGCGGGTTGCGTGCCGCTCAGGTTGCACGCAACCTGCGTTGCATGCAACCCAGGGTGCATGCAACCTGTTGGCGTCGGCGTAATTGCGCGTTGCGTGCAACCCAGGTTGCATTCAGTCCAAGTTGCATGCAACCCGCGTTGAATGTAACCCGCGGAAGTCGCCGAGTTGCATGCAACCCGTCGGCGTCGGCGTAACCGCACGTTGCGTGCAACCCAGGTTGCATTCAACCCGCGCTGCATGCAACCCATGCAATTTGTTGGCGTCGGCATAACCGCGCGTTGCGTGCAACCCAGGCTGCATTCAGTCCAAGTTGCATGCAACCCGCGTTGCATGTAACCCGAGAAAGTCGCCGGGTTGCATGCAACCCGTCGGCGTCGGCATAACCGCACGTTGCGTGCAACCCAGGTTGCCTCCAGACCGCGTTGCATGCAACCCAGGTTGCATGCAACCTGTTGGCGTCGGCGTAACCGCGCGTTGCGTGCAGCCCAGGTTGCATTCAGTCCAAGTTGCATGCAACCCGCGTTGTATGTAACCCGCGGAAGTCGCCGGGTTGCATGCAACCCGTCGGCGTCGGCGTAACCGCACGTTGCGTGCAATCCAGGCTGCATTCAGCCCGCGTTGCATGCAACCCGCGTTGCATGCAACCCGCGGGAGTCACCGGGTTGCATGCAACCCGGCGACGCCCCCGAGGTCACGTGACCCCTCCCCCCCCCCCCCCCCCCGAGGTCACACGACCCCCCTCAGGTACCCTTCCCTCCTCCTCCTCAAGAGCTGCGCTCTAATTCGGCGTTACAGGGAGTTGTAAACGGCTTCCATTTTTGAGTTAGTAAAGAGTAACGCCATTGAGTTACTTTTGGGGTAACGGTTGCATGTCTGCGCATGTTGCATATTAACAATGTCGCCCGTGTACACCCGGTCGGCCTATTTTTTATTTATTTATTTATTACTTTCGCGGTGCCCCTCAACAGCCCAAGAGCCTACAAGAGGGTGCACCAAAGTGCGTACATGCGAGAACACAAAACATAAAAACACAGAATACAAAAACATGCCTATACATTTCTTATTTCGTTCAAACGCATTTTTCTCAGATGCCGTCTTCTAGAAATGCTCATAAACTATCTCCGTTCAGAAAGAGGACTGCCTTGGTAACAGTTAGAGACCGGCGACCAGTTCGCGCTTTCCACTTTTCCCTCGCTTCCTCCTCTTCCCCCTCCTACACTGTACACCATTGCCTTTTTCCCCCTCTGCCATGGTGAGGAGGATCTTCTGCCTTGCAGAATCTCGGGTGTGGTCGTCGGCCTTTAGCAGGTAAGAATGCGTTATATGGTAGATACGCGGACTATACCTTGCAACTGGGCATCAATCAGGTTGACAGGACTCCGAAAAAAACAAGATTCTATCAAATGCCCAGAGAAGCACTATTTTCGCGAGCGGGATTGTCGTCAACATGATTTTTGCATTGCACGATGTACATGTGACTTCGAGAAACTTCAGAAGAAAAAAAAAAGTATCCTTGCTCGAGAACTTGCGCATTGCAGCATTTTTTTTAGCTGTACCCTAGCTCCTGTGCTTTTAACGGGGCTACAAACTGGGAAATGCACGTGCTTGACTGCAGCGCTGCAATTTAAGCTATACCAAAATAAGACATTTCATATTAAGGGGACTCGATGTATGAAGCCTTACAACAAAGAGCAATACTTCATTTTTTTTTTTAAAGTTTGTATTGTCTCGAGTGAGACCTATAACAAAGGACAGATTTGGGTTTTTTTGTAAGAAGGAAACCGGTTAAGGTCACAAACTTTTCTTAGGTATATCTCTCCAATCTCTCCAACCTCTCCAATCTTGGGTATATCCAAGATTGGAGAGGTTGCTAGGACCCTCAAAGGCTCAAAACTCAGAGATAGTATAGTAAGGGTGCAGGCGAGCTGAGGAATGTTTATCATCTTAAATAAACCTGAGACCATGGGGCAGAAAAGAACATAGAAGCCGAAGGAACAGAAATGGAAAAGACGACGTCCCAAACTCAGCTACCAGTTTATTTAAACCGCCTCCTTATATAGCCCACTATCAGCCATCACCAACACAAAGGCCCTTGTTGGTGGTGGCTGATTGTGGGCTATATAAGGAGGCAGACTAAATAAACATGGTAGCTGAGTTTGGAACGTCGTCCTGTCCTTTTCTGTTCCTTCGGCTTATATGTTAATTTCTGCCCCGGTCTTAGGTTTATTCAACGTGGCACAAAACTCGGTTGTGAGACGGCATGTTCAAAATCCCGGCCAGCGTTCAAACTTCGAGACTTCGATCCAGGCAGCGCCAACGTTATCGCTTCCACTTCGGGCGGCGACGTCACTTCCGCTAACAACTCTTTTGCGTTGACTCGCCCCCCCCCCCCCCACCCCTTTCCTCCTTACAAAAAAAGGAGCAAAAAAAAATCACTGAAGGAGCATGCGCTAAGCGGGAAAACCGGGCACAAAAAGGGAAGGAGTGATGTGACAAGGGAGAGGGGAGGGCGGTCGTCATGACGACACGAGCGTACACAAAACGGTTCTTTGAGCATGTGGTCCGACGCAAGGCTGCGCAACGCACCGTTTTTACTGTGTTTGCTTCCCACGCTTTAGCTAGTCCACCGTTTAATTGGTATTTTCAGGCGCGACCCCGAGACTCTCGACGCATAAAGAAAAGGACAATAAAACAGCACTGGGGCAGTAAAAGCGCTCGTGGAACCGGAACAACGTGACCGACTGGAACATTCCGGCTACGGCGAAAAAAAGGACACCAGAGTATCGCTCGCACCGCCCCTTTTGCTAGGACCCGCGCTCCATGACTTTGTCTTTGGCTTGGTCTACGGACATCGGCTGTGTCTTCCGCTCCGTCTTTGTCAACGTCTTCGTCGTCGTCTGCACGCCTTCCTTCTGGACCCCATAGTCGCCTTCAGTCGGCGACTTCATCACAGGGTATTTGGATTTGTATGTCGGCCGGAGTGGCCTCGATTGTGTTCCGACGCTTGCCTTTTCGACGTTGCGATAGACTCGAGGAACTGTGAAGAATGATCAAGTGGAACTCGTAAAAACAAAAGCAAAAGTGTTCGGCGTCTCAACGAAAGACAACTGGTTACAAGCAATGGATGTGATGCTCGATGAACGCAGGTGAGTCATCCGAATTTGATTGTAGGCCAAAGGCGCATTTCCACGTGTATGTAAATGTGGACCGAGGAGGTGAATGCGGCTTCCAAGAAGGTCGCTCGGTTTCGCGGTATCTTGTATTGATTGGCTCGACTAATGTGCGCAAGGCGATTCGCTTATAAGTGCTTAGCCGTGCATGCGTGTGCGCCATGGTAACCGCGAATAATTAAGGACCTTTATACCTGTGGTTATTGCCCGGCTCCTGGGCGCCTGGTGACTGGTGAAGCTCGTTGATCACCCCGGTCACTCCCTTACAGGTGTTTAATGTTCGATAAAATACCCTCGTTAAAAAGTAATGCACCAAATGTACATTACTTTTGTACTTTTAATAAATATTTTTCACAGTATACTAAAAGTATATTAAGCATAGTATGCTCACCCTAGCTATCAAACGGTGTCGACGCGTCGAGCGCAATGTTGATAAATACGAAGTTCTCTAAAAATGTGTGAGAAGTAATCTCCATGCATTAAATGTGTACTAAACCTCTACTTTATGCGCACTTTTCCGTTTTATGAAAGCACGAAATTAGCATATTTGCATAGTTTTATTTAAAATCGAACACGCGTTTTGAGGTGGTTATTACGATTTGCCACAAAAATATATATTTAATAGCCCCGCTTCCTCAATGAATAAATCCACTCTTCAAATTTCTTTCTAAAAGTTACTTATTGAAAAAAGGAAATCGTATGTGGAGCAAGGTGAAATTCCACAATTCGGCTGTTTGAATTTTTGTAGGAATTTCTGCCTGTTGTTATAAATAGGTAATTGAAAGGTCACCCACAATAACTTTTTTTTGAATTAATGGCTGATTTTCGGTCTATTTTGTCATCTAAATTAATACTTTTTGTATACTTTTTTGCTAAAAATAAAACGAAATGCAAAGCATTGTATCTTTTACTTTCTATGACACATTTCAAGCCTCGTATTTAAGGATTCGTATTAATAATTGCTAGCTAAATACTATACACCTGCATTGCTATACCTGTGTTATAGACTTAATAAATTTAGCCATATCTTGATCCCGTTTTATTAAAAGAGTCATTTTTTCTCTTTCTTGTTTTTTTCTAACATTCCCAATGGTGTTAACGTTGTTTTCACTTGATTCGATACCGCGCCCTTCCCCCTCTCCCCATCCTTCATTTCGTTGTATTTTCTGTAGAACTGTTCAAACACACGCACGAACCCGAATCGACAAAATGTTTTTTTTTTTTTCGCAAGTGTGCTTTACTGCGATGCTTTTAGGCTTAATATGCTAAAGGCAGTGGCGTTTTAAGTGTTTGGGAGGTAAAGGCGCGGGGGGAGCTGGCGGCGTAGAGGGGGGGGGTGTCTGCCCCGACACCTTCGCTGTTCCGACACCACTGGCTGTGCGTGATTTTTTTTCTCTTTAGTTTGACTTATGACACTCTAGTTGGGGTGCATGTTGTTGTAGCTGAAAACCGACAACCTGTCTAGCTTATCCTCTAGAACTGCACACTAGAACCTCACGCTCAATAAATATAAATAACTTTCAGCTTCGCATTGCCTTAAATATTTGTTATTTCCTCGAATAATATTTTGTTGGAATAAGCTACCTCCCAGAATCATTAATTCAGATTGTGCTGCTTCATTGACCGTGTTCGTTTCTACACGTTTCTTAAATCATCTGTTTATTTCTACCAATGCTAACTCATTCTTTCCTTCTCTCCTACAATATTCAAACAAATAATTGCATAAATAATAAAAAAACGAGCATAGCAGAATGGTCGCGTGTGCAATAAAAGTATAGAAGCGACCTGACTAAAGAGAAAAAATAATTGTTATCTCGACGCTTTCACGTGCCACTGATTGAACTCCGAGTTTGAAATAACGTGAACAAAATACGCATACCATACATGGTTGTAAAGAGCACAGGGATGTTTCAAATATATTTTTGTTTCACTGACTATTTTGCATTTCTTTTGATTACTTCTTTATACTTCTTTTGATAAACATGCACATGTTAAGTTTCAGTAGTCCTACAACATTGCGATTGTTTTGTGCGACTTCTTGCGGAGTGAGAAACTGCGTTTTGAGAACCGTTGGGAAGCGGAACACTGAATAGGGAGTTTTAGAATAGCGCACGCTAAAGCTTTGCGTGCGCAAAGAATAGCGTCGTCGCCACTGCGCATGCTCCGAACGCAAACCAGGTTTTGCGCTTTGCGTGCGCACTTTTAGCGTGCGCTATTTCTCGGAAATAGCGTGCGTACGCAAAGGGTCTTTGCGCACCTCCTAAGGAGGATTCGTGATGAGAAGTTGGCTAAAGCCACTAAAGCCAAGACGAGCACAGTTAAAAAAACAAATGGCGGCCCCCAGGACCATGGCTGCGGTCGCTTTGGCGGCGTCGTGAGCGCGACGTCGGCGGCATCCTTGCGACTGCGATTTTCAATACGGGACGACACTGCATTCGGTTTGGAAAACCCAGTAGGGTGGGCAACAATCACCGGCAACTTGATGCTTGCGACGAGCGAACATTTATCGGCGAAGGCAGCGAAGGTCAGTACACTCTTGCCGAGGCGACGCATGCGGAGGACACAACCAATCGAACGCTCGCGTCGCACTCTCACGTTCAAACAAATGTAAAATTGTTACTCCGGGCCAAAAATCTTGTTTTTTCTCAAGTTGTATCATTTCGTGTGTGAAATAAAAAATCTTGGCTGTATCTTGGTGGCGTTGCAAGCGCGAGATGCTTGGGCTTTTGCGTCGCGGCGGAGAAACGCTATGCTAAAACTCTCTTGCGTCGCGTGCGCTAAAGGAAGCGCTAAATTTAGCGCTAGCGTGCGCTAAATTTAGCCATGGGAAAGAGCATTACAGTTCATGGGGCCACGTGCCGTGGACAGCATAATTCTAATACTTCAAATTTTACTCAAAAAACAGGCTCTTACTTGATGCTTAGCAAACCTTTTCCTCGATTCGTCCATTGGCTGTTGTAACAAAATCAACAACAAAAGAGGCTCCACCTCCAGATTGAAATGACGCTGCTACGTCATTCAGTAGACACGCATCACTTTTATGACATCACATATAGGTCAGCGCTACTCTTTCAAGACTGCCGTCCTGAACACAAAGCTAAACTTAATAACCTATGCGCTTTAACTTTTTTTTTTGCATTGACTGGAGTGTTGTCTTTAGGGGATGGAGTCTCCACCACAGCTGTTATGTTGCAACAGGCTATAGTCAAGGCGTGGCCTATGAGGGTCGCCTTTCTTGTTTTGTGATTCGTTTTTCGATGTTCTTAAAGGCTCTGCCACAATTCAATTTGCGAAGCAATGATAAGAGATACTCAGCAGGTTTTCATAAGCCTTTGGGGACTAAACCATTGCCACGCAGAAAATAACCATAAATTCATTATAATTTTGGGCAACACTCTAATTTTCGTAACACAGACGGTTCATTGCTTGTAAAGTGGACGGCGCTAGGAAGGAATTTTTAATCTACCACGGTCATTTACACGGGTGCAGGGCTGTGTAAAGTCAATTTCCACATAATTCGGTGTAAGAACACCGGGCGCAAAAACGCTACGTGAAACACTTAATTCTTCAACCTGAAGACTGGTTTATACGCTTGTGTTTGCTTGCGACGACCAAGTTCTTGGGATTTCTTGTGACGACAGAACAGTTTGGCACTCTGTCGCCATCAATCTGTTTGTTCTGGAAATGCATTTGACTAGAGCGAAGGTTTTGTAGTGTTTGTGAGATCAAATGCACGTAATATGTATAATAAGTGGTTGTTTGTAACACTGTCAAAAGTTTTTAATTTATAAAACAATTATGCACAAAAAAGGTATACATTTACGAAAATCACAAGTATTTCACGGTAACGCAATATATGGCAACAGTTTCTTCTCTCGTTTTAAGAGATTATAAGAGGTTTTAACGCACTAGGTCGCAAGCAGTTGTAAGTGTGCGAACCAGCCAGATGCTGCTGGTTTTTAATTTCTTTAATCTGAGGGGAGCTTTAGCGAAACTGACGTCTTTTTTTGTAAGGGGCGTGCGTGTCACTCGTTCAAGGACGTCTTCTTGAAATCTTTTGAAGTGAAGGGCGTGGCAACAGTATTTTTTTTTCAACACTTTTCGACCCATGTTAGGAACGCTTGGGGCCTGAAAATCCAAACACTGACTATCAAACGAGCCTGAATATCTAACAGATCACTTCACAGACAAAAATAAACATCTATCGAAAGGAAAGATTCAATCTAGACCGATTATTCAACGAGAAGGAAAATCCAACCGAGCGAGATTATCCATTGTGACCGAATTCCCAAAGTGCATGAATGTCCACAATTATATCTTCCGTATCTTTGAATATTCAGAGTCGTTGACTGAAATTTGCGAGACGCAGGTTGAGTGTCAATGGGAGGAAATATTCAAGTTATAATTAGATGCATGAAATAATTTAGCTTTCGTCATTGTTGCGTCATTTGAAAGACTCTATTGATAATCATTTTCAGGTTAGGTTTTTTTGTTTGTTTTTTTTAACGTCAAATGTTTCTTGCATAGGTGTTTGGCATTTCCTGAAGCCCAGATAAAAGCGTGACAGCGAGGCTCGACACTGATTGGTTTACGAGTGGGAGAGGAGGAGCGAGGTGCTCGACGTTGATTGTTTAAAGGAGGTCACATGACCAGAGGGGTAGCCGAGGAGAAGCTCTACCACCTGTTCGCACTGAGGGAGAAGAGCTGGAGAGTAGGGAAGGCTCTGGAAGATCGCCAGGTCTATCAGCCCGACTAGCGGTAGCATTGCTGCATTCTAAAAAAAGCTATCAAGTGTGCAGATGGTACGCGTTAAACTATCTGATGAAGAGCGCTGTGAGCATAGGCGTCTGGCGTCTGCAAACTCAGGGTGTCAAACGTCTCTGGAGCTAGAACGTTTCACATATGCAACACAATTACGAAGAAATTTGCCATAAACTTTTACCTCATCAATCTTGTAGGCGTATTGAACTTCACATTCTAGGGATTCGCTGCTTGAATTTGTCGGTGGTCGGATTATGTTTGATTCCAAATCAACAGCATCGTTTAAAGTTCACCTAGACATGTCTGAAGGAGGCATGACACCAACACGTTTTCTAAGGATTTGCTTGAGATATAAACTAACGCGTCATTGTCACGTAACTATTGAACGGTTATTCCCTAAAAATATCTCTCCGAATAGAGGAAGTATGAAAACGCGTATGGTGGCCCGTTTTTAATTTATTGAGACATCTGGCATTATTGAGAGCATTAGCATGCAGCGTCGCGGAGCTGACATACAGAAGCCGGTGGTTTAAAGACAAGCCAGGGGCGAAGTAAAGGGGGAGGGGTGGAGGAGGAAGGGGGGCACCCTTGTTTTTTTGCGTTCCTTATTAAGATAATAACATCCGTCAAAGTTTGCGAAGAAATGTTTAGGTTTTGGTCAAATGGAAAACACCAAATAGGTCTGTGTAACGCTACGCCTGGGCACCCCATGCTTAACCCATAAATCTGCCCCTGAAACCAGCAAAACAGTGTTTTACTGTTTCTCTTTGTGCCAAGAATGCAACAGGGCTAGGACAAACAAATGTATTGTCAAGTTTTTTTCAAGCGTATAAACAATCAATGAAAACAACAAAAAAAAATCAATGAAAATGTATGTGATACAGCTAGAAGTTTTACTTTCACATCTTGGGGAGAGTCGTATTTTTTATACGAACACCATCATAATAAACGAATCATTATATTGCTTCTATTTATATATAGCGCTCACTGATATAATCATTTCATGCCACGGCTCACACACTTGCGACCGCTTACGACCGGAGAGGCTAAAAATTGTTTTTTACGCCTTTCGTGACGGCTTACGTCCGGCTTCGCAGCAGAGCAGCCGTTCGTAAGCCGTCGCAAGAGGCTCACAAACCGTTCGTGTCGATGTCGGCGATCAAACGCGCGTGTGTGAACGGGCCTTCAAGGGGATTCTGCAACCTGTTTCTAGCATTTTCCGAATTTCGTAGCCTGCACGCAAACTGGAAAAACGACACCAGTAACATAATAAAACTACTGTTACCAAAAACATATGTCCCTGTGGAATACGTAGTGGGTCTAATGAATTCGGAACTTCGAGAACTCTTCCCTTTTTTTTGTTGGTGATGCGATTGAGAAAACCAAAAGATGACCTAATCGAGAAGAACGTCCATTCCCAGTTACGCGCGTGTGTACGACAAACAAATCTGAGTGCTTTAGTCAATGTTGTGTGCGAGGAGGATCATGCCCTCTAAATCCGCAGCCGCACACTGCTCATGCATCATAAGAAAGACGCGGTGTTCGCTGTAGACATGAAGTGCATGTTCGAGCATGTTCAAGCATGTTCAAGCATGCTCGAGCTTCATACATTTGTACGCTTGAAACATGTCTGCAGACTGTCTTTTGTATGACGTATTAGCAGTGTGACCGCGTCTTACAGAGCCAGAAAAGATACCATGCACCGTTTCAGTCAGTTCTGCCACCGGATACCAATGCGGAGCGCTAGTTCCTCTGCTTCTTGCACAAGAGTTGCGATGATGTCAGAACGCCAACTGCTTATTGGACGATTAAAAAAATAGTGAGTATACACCTCGAGGTACCTAGCATTGAGGTCTACCAGCTATTCTTTAAATCAAAGCCAATCAGAGATCGGCATCGTGCTGACGTCACCGACACCGCTCTGCAAGAAGCAGACGACTTGCTCTCCGCATAGCGTCACTATCCCACGTTGGCAGGGCTTAGGAGTCTCGGGTGCAATCCCTACCCCTGCTCGTATCGATCTGGATGAGCATCGCCCTGGCGTGCGGTCGTGCCTCACTATTGCATGATGCACCGCAAAACCCTCAGGCTAGCGGTGCTTCCGCTCTGGCTACATTCCTCATGCACAGCGAAGACACTAAACGTCCATGGCAACTGACTCACTTCCAGCTCTATAAAATTGATGAAACGTAACTACTTTTCACGAGGGTGGAGAATAAAAGTTAGTATGATTTAAAGCTTCATTTAAATCATGATTTAAATCATGAATTTAAAATATATCAATATACAAATTTGACCTTTTTTTCAAATTAATCTTGTTTTTTTTTTTGTTCTGCTTTACACTACTGAATTAAGTCAAATAGTTCAAAGTAATAATTCATTTTGAACATAGCCATTTTCAAAATTCTACTGTAATATGGTAGAAACGAGAGCGAACTCAAGATGTAATCTCCACGAAAAGGGATTTCTAGAATAAAATATAAAAATTCCGCATTTCATACCTTAATACTACGGGAGTTTTCTAAGTTCTGGGAGCCCCACTCTCTATCCTTTCGGTTTATAATCGTTCTATTACACTGCACTCTTCGAAAAACAACATGATGTTTCGAGGTTTCTCGTATTTACTAAAAACGAGCATATATCTATATGGCAAATAATATTGCGACGAAAATGTGTAGGATAGGCGCGAATCTTTCAATGACCAAGTATTGTTTGTCAATAGGAAACAACACTCTCGTTCATTTGAAAAAATAATAATAATTAATTGTGGTATGTTCATAAGAAACGTATTGTGCGTAGAATATTACGCATCTATAAGATTCGGCTTCAAAGGAATGCCCTGAAACCTCCCTCAAGCAAAAGCCCTCCACATCGCCAGCATTCATCGACTCGTTTAAAAGAGAAAAAAATGTAGTGAGCCTTTTCTATTTTCAAATTATTATTTTATCAGTCTCTCAACTTTTTGTCTGCTCCTTTCAGCTTCAATTCGTCGAGAATGGGCATACGTATAAAACAAAAATTGGCTGTATACTGACAATCCCAAGATCGATATCTTTTTACCGTCTCAAGCAATTCGAAAGTGCGTGGTGAAAAAAAGAAAAAAAAAGAATTAATTACCGTGAAGAAAACCTGGCCGGCGAAAGAGCCGATCCAAGTTTGTATCCTCGACCCCCAACAAAAACTCCTCCTAGTTTTATCTTTCTTTTAATGACGTAATTGGCTCAGATGTTTTTTTAAGACATTAAAATGTCTCGCAAGTTTCACGTCTGTAATAACTTTTTTTATTCACAAAACACGTTTCTTACGATGACTGTAAAGGCACTACAGTGCTGACTTCAAAAAGGTAAAAATCGAATGCCGGCAGCGTTAATGACGAAGCATCGGCCGTCATTTCAGCTTTCTTTTCATTTTCATACTGTCACTTTCTGTCATGGTGTCGTGTTGTGTCACGCGTGTCATGGTGTCATGCGAAGTCTCGGTGTCTCGTAAGGTTGGATCAAACCCGTGTTCCATGAAGAGCGTTCTTGGAATGACGTCACAATGTCACGTGACACTGCGGCGTCATCGAGGTTTCATGCCGCGGACAGAAAATCCCTAAGGCTGACCCTATAAATGCTACGCACAAAAAACTACGCCTTCTCTCTGGCCGATAGCAAGGGAGATGCAATGCGACAGCGTTTCCGTCCGCCCAATCTCACACACGTCAAGGGAGCAGTGGGAGGCCATCCTGAGCAGCGATGACCCTGCCTGCCAGCATTGGCTGGTAGGGAAGGCCACCGCGGCGTTGGAGGCCAGTGGAATCTTGGAATTGGGATAAACACCTTCTTTCCTCCACAATTTCTTCTTTTTTTTTTAAATAAAGATGTTTTCAATCAATCAATCAATCAATCAACCGTCCGTCAGTGCATTTCCCGTTAACTGTATCGGGGAAATTGATATCACCTGACCTATAGACGAACTCAGTTTCCCCGCTAAATTTAGCTGAGAAATTTCGTATTGTCACGAATGACAAGTGATGAGGCGGCGAATGATTGAGTAAACTGAACGTTTAATGGGGCGAACTTGTGCCCAAAAATAAAAAGAGAAAGAAAGATAACAACAGAGCGTCGCGGGCGTCGAAGTCGGCGTAGAGCAGAGTCGAACGCTGTGGCGAAACTGACCGTAGATCGCCACGCGGAGCCCCTTATGTACGCGCGTTGGCTTCTGGAACAATCGGCCTAGAACGTTCGACGACTAGAACATTCGGAACTCGATCAGATGAGAATGATCTCGAACTCACGAGAACGTAATGTTGAAAGAATAAATAAAAGGACATTCCGGTGACTGGAATCGAACCTTGACTTTCCGCGCGATAGTCAAGCGCGGTAACCACTCGGCCACGCACGCGGTCGCTTGCCGACGCGCGTGGCATTACTCCGCCCTTTGAAAAGGCATCGTCTCGATGCCACGTGAAAGGAAATCAAACTAAGCAAGACAAAAATAATGAGAAAAAACGGAGGCTGGAAAAACAAAATCCTATCAAGTGTTGCGCAAGATCATAGTTCGCAGTGTTATCGCGCGTAGTACGGCTTGAGGCGCACGACGTGGACGACTTCCGGACGTGAAGGGCGACGTGATGAAGTCCGTGTTCCGTCGGGCATCACCTCATAGTTCAGATCCCCGAGTCGACGAAGCACTTCGTAGGGCCCGAAGTAGCGCTTTAGGAGTTTCTCGCTGAGACCACGGCGGCGGATCGGTGTCCACACCCACACCTTGTCTCCGGGCTGGAAGTGGACGTCCCGACGACGAAGGTTGTAGCGGTTAGTGTCGACACGTTGTTGGGCTTGAATACGGTGTCTGGCGAGCTGGCGGACTTCTTCTGCCCGTTGGGCAACCACCTGGGCGTCGTCACTTCCGTCGACAGCCGGTTCGTGGGGTAACGTCGCGTCCAGCATTGTCGTTACTTTGCGACCATGAACCAGTTGGAAGGGTGTCACCCCGGTGGTCTCTTGCACGGCCGTGTTGTAGGCAAATGTGACGTACGGCAACACCTCGTCCCATGTCTTGTGCTCCACGTCGACGTACATAGAGATCATGTCGGCGATGGTCTTGTTGAGTCTCTCCGTCAGCCCGTTGGTCTGGGGGTGGTACGCAGTGGTGCGCCGATGGCTGGTGTGGCTGAGACGAAGGATTTCTTGCGTCAGCTGGGCCATGAACGATGATCCTCGGTCTGAGATCAAAACTTCGGGAGCGCCGTGCCGGAGGACGATGGACTCGATAAAAAACATGGCGACTTCCACGGCAGTCCCTGCAGGAAGGGCTTTCGTTTCGGCGTACCGCGTGAGATAATCTGTGGCGACGATAATCCATCTGTTTCCTTGCGTCGCTGGTGGGAAAGGACCAAGTAGATCCATTCCGATCTGCTGGAACGGTGCACTCGGGGGAGCAATCGGCTGCAGGAGACCTGCCGGCTTCGTCGGCGGTTTCTTGCGTCGCTGGCACTCGTGGCACGACCGTGTATAGAAATGAACGGTCTTCGGCAGCTTGGGCCAGTAATACCTTTCACGGATTCGGGCCAGCGTACGGCTGTAACCAAGGTGTCCGGACGTCGGGTCGTCGTGGCAGGCTTGGAAGATCTCCGCTCTAAGGTCGGTAGGGATTGCCAGCAGCCACGGCGTACTGTTGTCTCCGAAGTTCTCCTTGTAAAGTACACCTTGTAGGAAGACGAAAGTCGGCAGGGCTCTCGAGAAGACACGGGGGACAGTACCCCCTCGTCCTTCGAGGTGCTCGATTAGCGCGCGCAACTCAGGATCGTCTCTTTGACGTCGCGCCATGTCGTCGGTGTTCACTGCGCCTAGGAAGCACTCGTCGTCATCGTCGTCGCTGCTACCGGGAGATGTCTCGACAGGGGCTCCGGACAGGCAATCGGCGTCGCTGTGCTTGCGGCCTGACTTGTAGACAACAGTCATGTTGAACTCCTGCAGTCGGAGGCTCCATCGAGCGAGACGTCCGGACGGGTCCTTTAGGTTCGCAAGCCAGCAGAGCGAGTGGTGGTCCGTGACAACGCGGAAAAGGCCCCCGTACAAGTACGGGCGAAAATTCGTGATCGCCCAGACGACCGCAAAACATTCCTTTTCAGTCGTGGAGTAATTTCTCTCCGCTTTGGACAGTGTTCGACTCGCGTAGGCGATGACTCGCTCGGTGCCTTCTTGCACTTGAACCAGTATCGCGCCAAGTCCTTCGTTACTTGCGTCCGTATGAATCTCGGTTTCCGCGTCTTGATCGAAGTGTCCAAGAACAGGAGGAGTCTGGAGTCGTTGCTTCAGCTCGTCGAATGCGTGCTGCTGCTCCTCGGCCCATTCGAACTTCTCGGCGTCCTTCGTGAGTTTAGTGAGCGGTGCGGAAATCCTTGCGAAATCCCGAACGAAGCGTCGATAGTAGGCACAAAGACCAAGGAATCTTCGCAAAGCCTTCTTGTCTGTGGGCGCTGGAAATGCCGCGACGGCGCGAGTCTTCTCGGGGTCTGGACGGACGCCTTCGTTACTAACCACATGACCTAAGAATTTCAGTTCGTCATAGGCGAACCGGCACTTTGACGGCTTGAGGGTGAGTCCGGCGGTCTTTATGGCTTGGAGAACAGCTTGGAGTCGTCGCAAGTGCTCGTCGAAGTCAGTTGAAAATACTACGACGTCGTCAAGGTAGACGAGGCAGCTCTGCCACTTCAGCCCTGCCAGTACGGTGTCCATGACACGCTGGAAAGTTGCTGGCGCCGTGCATAGTCCGAAGGGCATAACTTTGAACTCGTACAGTCCATCCGGCGTGACGAAGGCTGCTTTTTCGCGGTCCCGTTCGTCGACTTCGATCGGCCAGTAGCCGCTTTTAAGGTCCATCGATGAGAAATAACGAGTGGCGCAGCCGGTCTAGAGTGTCGTCGATGCGGGGGAGGGGGTAGACGTCTTTCTTCGTAACCGCGTTCAGCTGCCGGTAGTCGACGCAGAACCTAGCGTTCCGTCCTTCTTCTTAACCAGCACGACTGGAGAGGTCCACGGACTACTTGAAGTTTGGATTATGTCATCCTTCAGCATCTCTTGAACTTGCTCCTGGATCACCTCCCTTTCTTTAGCGGAAACTCTGTACGGCGATCGATGCACAGGGCGCGCGTCGTCCTCGGTAACGATGCGGTGCTTCGCAACGGCGGTTTGGCGCACCTTCGACGACGTCGCAAAGCAGTCGCGGTATTCGGCGAGGAGGTTATTCAACTGCCCTCGTTTTGGGCCCGGAAGCTTAGGGTCAATGTCGAGCTGCGCTGGCGACGTACTGTCTTGTCGAGGTGGCGAGGATTCGTCAGTAATGGCGGCGATTTCGGCGGAGCTTCGCAGTTCCTCGACGTGGCCCACGGCTGCACCTTTTGTGAGGTGTTGCGCTTCGTTCCGGAAGTTCGTCACGAGGACCACAGCGCGGCCATCCTGAAGTTCAGCTACTCCTCTTGCGACGCCTATTCCTCTTCCCAGAAGCAATTGAAGGTTGCCTTCTAGAACAACTTCGCCGCAGGTAGCTGCATCGGTCACGACGGGTACGACAACACTTGATCGCGGCGGCAGGTTCACGTGGTCGGCAGCGACTCGGATGGCGGCTGACGCTGTTTGGGGTTTCTCTGAAGGCGGAACAGGCTTGCGCAGCGTCAATCTGTTCTCACCAAGGTCGATGACGGCGCCGTATTCACACAGAAAGTCTATGCCGAGAATGACGTCTCTGGAACAGTCTTGTAGAACGACGAACTTCAGAGGGCACGTCTCACCGTTGATCTCGACGCGAGCAGTGCATCTCCCGACTGGTGTAATGAGGTGTCCTCCGGCGGTTCGTATTTGAGGTCCATCCCACGGCGTCATGACTTTTCGAAGGCGGCGGGAGAGCCTCCAACTCAGAACGGAGTAGTCTGCTCCGGTGTCGACGAGTGCCGTCGCGTCGTGGCCGTCGATGATAACGTTGAGGTTGTTGGACACCGAAGCAGGAGCGTCGTTGCGATGCGCAGCGTCGGGAGAGTGGGAGCGCTCCGTCGTTCTTGGAGACTCTTTACTTCGGTCGTCTTCGGCAATGCCACCTCCAGGCGTTGCCGCGCCTAGTTTTCCCAGCGAGGCAGGGGAGACAGGCTCTCTCGGCGGGGTCGTGGCGCTGGAGACGCTGAACGTCGTGGCGACGGCGAGCGAGATTCACGGCGGAGAGACGGCACTGAAGAGGGCGAGCGTCGGAGGTACTCCTCAATATCGCGTGGGCGTTCGCCGTACCTCGGGCGTGAGTCGTTCAGGTGGAGACCACGCAGCCCAAGTCGACGGTAGGGGCAGCTGCGGTAGATGTGGTCGGCTTCCCCGCAGTGGTAGCAGAGCGGGCGTCGGTCGGCCGTTCGCCAGACGTCGGTCTTCCTCGGCGTCGGGTGTTCAGTGCGGGTGAACTCGGGTTGCCCTTCCCGACGTCGGAAAGTCTGTGGCTCTGGTAGGACACGTCGAGGTGGCGTCGAATACTGCTGGGCAGCTGGCGCCGGTCTCCGAGCTACCGCGACGTAGGTCAAAGAGGGCTCTTCGGGTGCTGCTACGCTTGCAAGAGCCTCAGGTTGGAATGCCCGCTGGACCTCCTCGCGGACAACTTCGGCTATTGACACCGAAGCAGGCTGGTGGGTAGCAGGCAGGAGCTTCTTGATTTCCTCCCGTACGACGTTCCGGCCCACGCAGCACAAGACGTCGAGATGACGCCGAAATAAGGTCCTAGACGTTGGACGACGTCGAAGTCCTTAACAAACTTTTTATCGACGGCATTGGTACGTCCACATGAGAGGTTCCGACAACGTCAAACACGCGATGTCGTGACAACGTCATAAGCTTCACCTCGACGTCTTCAACAGTAATCGACGTCTGTTCGACGTCTTGTATGAGAAGTTCTTTGAACGTCGAGCAGGAGACGTCACAACAACGTCCTCAGCAATACTTTAACGTCTTCGACATTATTCGACGTCAGTTCTACGGTTTCTCTGGGAAGTTATTTGAACGTCGAGCACGAGACGTCCCAACAATGTCCTGAGAAACATCTTGACGTCATCGACATTATTCGAAGTCAGTTCTACATTTTTTCAGGAGGTTCTTTGAACGTTGAGCGCGAGACGTCCCAACAATGTCTGAGCAACACCTTGACGTGATTGTCACTAATAGACGTCAGTTCTACGTTTTCTCCGGGAAGTTCTTTGAACGTGGAGCATGAGACGTCCCAACAATGTCCTCAGCAACACCTTGACGTCATCGGCATTATTTGACGTCATTTCTACGTTTTCTCCGGGAAGTTTTTCGAACGTTGAGCGCGAGACGTCCCCACAATGTCTGAGCAACACCTTGACCTCATTGACAATAATAGACGTCAGTTCTACGTTTTCTCCGGGAAGTTCTTTGAACGTAGAGCACGAGATGTCCCAACAATGTCCTGAGCAACACCTTGACGTCATCGACATTATTCGACGTCATTCCTACGTTTTTTTCGGGAGGTTCTTCGAACGTTGAGCGCGAGACGTCCCAACAATGTCTGAGCAACACCTTGACGTCATTGGCCTTAATAGACGTCAGTTCTACGTTTTCTCCGGGAAGTTCTTTGAACGTTAAGCGCGAGACGTCCCAGCAATGCCTGAGCGAACATCTTGATCATCCTGAACAAGCGCCTTATAGAGCCCAAGGTGCTGTCATATCACTTTTAAAATTTCTCATTAATGTCAGCATTTTTGATACTGTGCGTGCAATCCACCTTTCAATCTGGCTGAGCTGCAGAAATCTCTTACAATAATATCATTCTCGTGATTGTTGTTTTAGCAGGAATGGCTTAAAAAGCTGAGAATTCACAAAAGCAAAAACCAGGATTTAGCTCGAAGTCAGCGGTGCTGTTTATATCATTTTTAGCGTTTCAAACTTGACATCAGCGTCTTTGAAGCTTTAAGAGAATGATAATAATGTAAGAGATTTCTGCAGCTGAGCCAGGTTGAAGGGAGGACAGCATGCACAGTATCGAAAACGCTGTCATTGACGAGAAATCTTAAAAGTGATATGGCAGGTCCTTGGGTACTACAGGACGCTTGTCTAGGGTGACCCCGAATTGCACCAAAGACTGTGTATCCATGGAAGTGCCCGAAATTACCGATCACTAGGGAGCTGAAGGAACACCATTCCCATAATTCCTGGAGTGCGGGCCGGGGCGCTTGGGGGATACAGCAAATGGTCTATTCCGTCTGAATATACATGCTTTCGCGAACATACCTTCGAGCAACGAAGCCAGATGCGGTTGACTCTATTGTTCCACGGTGACCCAAATCGAGACCGTTATCAATTGACATCCCGTTCAGTCTCGACGTAAGCTGGACGTTTTATGGTCGTTAAATGGGACGTTATTTCAACGTTGGCATAACGTTATCACAGACGTGCGCTCGACATTTTATGTCGTTGAATGGGACGTTATGATATCGTTAATATGACGTTCTCAATTGACATCCCGTTCAGTTTAGACGTATACTCGATGTTTTATGGTCGATAAATGGGACGTTGTTTCAATGTTGATATAACGTTATCAATTAACTTCCCGTCCAATTCAGACGTACACTCGACGTTCCAAGGTCGTAAAGTGGGACGTTATGTCGACGTAAAATCCACGCTTTTTTCCAGACATTAGCCTTTCCATATTACGTCGAAAGGACCTGACGTTCAGACTTTCGACGTTCTTTCGACATGTGGTTTCTGACGTCATCGACTTTCTTTCGACGTTTTTCCAACGTATCTGTGCTGCCTGGGGGATGATCTCGCTTATGTCCTGGGTGTTGCTGCTGTACGGCGAGAGAGCAGTGAAGCCAGGAAGTCTCTGATAGTGGGAGGCTCGTGCTTGAAGGGCACGTTCGATGTTTGTTGCCTCCGTGATGAAGTCTTGGACGGTGATAGGCGGGTTCCGCACAAGGCCTCCGAAGATGGTCTCTTCCACCCCTCGCATCAGGAACCGGAGCTTCTACTCGTCAGGAGCGTTTGGGTCGGCGCGGTTCATGAGGCGGAGAACGTCCTCGACGAAACTCGTGACACTCTCGTTTGGCCTTTGGCTTCTTGCTTGAAGAAGTTCTTCAGCCTGCTGACGTCGCTGCTGGCTGGCGAAAGTGCATCGAAGCTCCGCCTGGAAGTCTTGCCACGACGAAATTGACGCTTCGTGGTTCTCGAACCAGGTGCGTGCCGTGCCTTCCAGAGCGAAGTAGACATTCTGAAGGCACTGCTCCGGTGTCCATTGGTTATGGCGGGCCACTCGTTCGTATTGTTGTAGCCAATCCTCAACGTCCTCCTGAATCTCCCCGTGGAAAGGCGTCGGAATCCGGGGTGCGACGGGCAGGTAAATGATAGTAGAAGCGGCCGGGGTCTGCGACTGCTGGTCGTCCATTGTCGGCCTCGTTGGCTCGTTGGTCCTGGGTGGCAGGAGTCCGTCTTCCGGGTGTAGACCTTTGATGCGGCGACTCGATCGGGTCTCCATCTGGTCTTCGTTGGGTCCTCGGGAGCTTGGGTTCAGACTTGTGCTGCGGGAACTCGGGGGGCTGCGCTGCACGGACATGCGGTACCCCGCACCTCCACCAAAATGTCACGAATGACAAGTGATGAGGCGGCGAATGACTGAGTAAACTGAACGTTTAATGGGGCGAACTTGTGCCCAAAAATAAAAAAAAGAGAAAAAAGATAACAACAGAGCGTCGCGGGTGTCGAAGTTGGCGTAGAGCAGAGTCGAACGCTGTGGCAAAACTGACCGCAGATCGCCACGCGGAGCCCCTTATGTACGCGCGTTGGCTTCTGGAACAATCGGCCTAGAACGTTCGACGACTAGAACATTCGGAACTCGATCAGATGAGAATGATCTCGAACTCACGAGAACGTAATGTTGAAAGAATAAATAAAAGAACATTCCGCTGACTGGAATCGAACCTTGACTTTCCGCGCGACACTCAAGCGCAGTAACCACTCGGCCACGCACGCGGTCGCTCGCCGACGCGCGTGGCAGTATCACGTGACCTGACGCCACACGACCTCTAAATTTGGCGGGGAAATTGATGTCACGTAACACGTCGTCACGTGAATTATACACCAATGTAGTTTCCCCGCTACATTTAGTGGGAAAATGTGCATGAACCCACGTCACCTGACCTTTACCTTTAGTATGCATATACCGATGCCACCTGACCTATACGATACAAGACTGTATGTAGACATTTTCTAATTTTCCTGGCGTTATCAGTCACGTAGGTTTCGTATCTGGTATGCGAGACAAAAAAAATGAAACATTTCAACCCTGCAATATGCGAGAATATATAGGTTAGGCAAACGAGAATGTGTGCCAATCATGAATTTTTTTTTCATGAACACCTTCCAGCGGCGTGGGGAGATCATAACGATGTTTTATCGCAAACCAGAAGTGACGACGTTCAAGATGGCTGCTCTTTTGTGGAAGAGGTGTATAGTCCTCTAAACAAATTAAAATGATCGCTTCTTAAATACTTCATTTCGTGCATTAGAGGACTTTAAAGGTGAACGTCGCTGCCAATTTTTTTTTTCTTCACGTGATTTTTTTTTTTTTTTTGTGATATGGCGTATTTTTGTATAAGACGAGCCCCGTGCCCAGTGAACCGCAGCGTCGGCTGCGATTCGATGTGAAACGGAGTAGAGGTTTTACCGCCGAATCTAGCGGTCAAATGCTTCCCAAAAATTTTAGTGCGAAGCAATTTGAATTGGTGCTGGCGCACCAATTCAAATGAGCGGAAAAAGAAAACCTTAAATTGGTGTATTAGTACGCACCAAATCAAGTTTCTCTTTTCTTTTTTCGACAAACTCAGCGAGGCGCGGCGAACGGACGCACGCGATGTCGTGGTTTCGTGGCCCTAGAACTGATATCACTTTCGATGCAGTGCATATTCAGGTCCCGCCCCATGCGTTACATGATCTGGCGAAAATGAATCGTGTCGTTCCCGGAAAGCGGACCGGGAAGGGAAACGGGGAAAGAGAGGGAGAGGGAAATGGGGAAGCGTTCCCGGTCACCGACTCTATCGACGAGGAGCGTCTTCCTCCGAAGCGAAATGTACGACCCAGGCCAGATGGCCGTTGAACCGAAACGACCGCGTTTCACACCACCGATACCCGGTCACGAATACTGATCGCTTTCGCCTTTCAAGTTGACCGCTGTCCACTTCATTGATTTGTCAAATCAGATGCCATATTTTCCGGATTACAGTCCACACGTGGTGCATAGTTCGCGGAAGAACAGTTTGGCTCAAAAAAAAAAAAAATGTTTTAGAGCGCAGCTTTTAGCGCCCGTTTCCGCATTTTGCGGCGTCGCCGTCGGCGTTGGCGTCGCCGTCGGGGTAACCACCCCGCTAAATTTAGCGGGGAAGCTGAATTGGTGTTGAGATTACGTGACGTCAATATCCCTGCTAAATTTAGCGAAGAAACTTAACCCGCTAAATTCAGCCTGGAAATTTTCCCCGCTATGTTTATCGGGTTAATGAGGAGGAGGGGAGGGCACGGAGGGCATACCTTCCCCTCCGTACCCTCCCCTCTTCTTCCTCAAGTGCTGCGATCTAATTTCGCATTTCAAAGATTTGTAAATGTATCATACAGAAACCCAACTTAATTATGACTTATCATTCACAAAATCACGACTTCTGGTCATAATGAGTGATATTGAAGAAAAAAATCCTGATGTGATCAACACCCGTAGATAATCTACAGCGCATAGAGTTTTAAATTTTAAATATGTTTAGTCCGCTGAAGGAAAAGATGGCATATGAGCTGGGTGTTTCTGAACATTATCTGTCCCCCGCGATTTTTTTAAAATTAGATAGGTTGTTTCCTTGCCTCAGTTTGAACCATAACCAATATTATTGGGCGCAAGTGATGATTGCAAGGAACAGGCACTAGGCCAGAAATATGTTTAAAAAGACACTGACACCACTCAATTGTTTTTTTCTAAATGTTTTGCCAGGTGATTTATTATGTTGTCAGAAGACTACCCAATCAATATTTTGCTACAGCGTTACGCATATTTTAATAAAGTCGAAAGAAGGCAGCTGCTCCAAACTGAAACCGAAACTGAATTGGGGAGAGAGAGGAAATGTAGGGGAGGAGAGAGTTGTCGGAAGTCACCTGACTACACCTGACAGCGTTATATTTTTTCCTTCGTGTTTCCGGCCGCGCGAAGCAGACGAAAAACGCGCACGTCGCACGTTGCACAAAAAACGCAAAGGTCACGCACTTCGTCCTGGATGTTTGCGCATTTTTCAAGCTCTTAACGATTCGTGTTCACAAGGCGAGCGATGTCTTTAGCCAGGAGAAGGGCCCACGACTCGGCGACGTCTTTCCGCGAAACAGCTTGGTGGTCGGGCGTGTCGTACGGAATAAAGCCTAATTGTTTTGACCGGTAAACGATTTCTCTTTCGAAGCTAGACAGACTCGACGGCACCGCGTACAACAGTTCTGAAGTAGAGGTCCCACACCCGTTGTCCGCCACCATCCGCTTCGTTCAGCCTTCCATCGCTACTCTCGCGATATGACACCATGTTGAGAATTACGCAGAGTATGCACAAAGTGGTTCCAATTCTATGTGCAAACAAAAAACAAATTTCAGTCAACGTATTTGCAGCATTTTAGAAGCCACAAAAATGGGTATCATATTTTTTTCTATTTTGAAGATTGAGTGCGTGCCTTCGATGACCCCCGACTTTGATTATATTTGGTGAGTGTGTCTAAACCATAAAGAACGGCACGTGACCATGGCGAAGAGAGTGAGCGCGACTCAAACCGGCCAGTTTTCGATCGGCGGTTTTCGGGATGAAAGAAAACGAATTTCGATTTGCAAACTGTGTTCTGGGTAGTTGGGCTCTCGTATGTCATGTACAAATAAACGCCTTGGCGATCATAAATACCCTGCCAGTGTCCCTTTAAACGTACAATATTATCTTTCTAAGTGAAAGGTAGGGAAGACATATTATCCCGCTATATAAGCTGCCTGATTCTTTAGCCAGTTTTGTTCCACCCAGAAGAAAGCAATCTCGATAATGGGAAAAATCTATACCCATTTTCAGTAGTTCCACGCAGCGCTACCCAAGGTACCGGGGCGGAAGCAGGACCAAAGCAGTTAAAGAGTTGAATAAGAGGGAGAGGAGGAACTCTCCCCCTACACTAACTCTCTTTCGGGTATCCCGGACGCCGCTTTTCACCTCTTTGGAGATTAGTGCGTCTCTTAAAATTCTCAGAAAAGCGGCTTCTCCCGTGGCTTTGACTGTACTGCGCGCAACAAGTGAGAAGAACCTATAGGTCTCAATATTTGCGACGCAAACATGCAAGGCGCTTCTCGAAATGTCCGAATCACACAGAAAAAAAATGGTCGATGGCCTATTAACTTTTTGCTTCCGGCTTTAATTAGAAAAATTGATAACGCTCGGTATAATCAGGTTCTTGATTACTTTGGACGAACTATACTTTTTAGGTAGCGAATTATAAGGCGGGGTTTAAATTAGAAACTTTCCGGGCATCGTCGAAAATTACGAAATCGGCCCACTTTTCTAACGCAGTCCTCGTTTTTGATGCGAGCTGAGCCGAGTTGACGCCGAACGCTGACGTCACCCTCGTGTCAGATAGATGTTCAGCCATAGCCTCCTCTATACTCACAAAGCCTGGCAGTTCGACGACGAAGCCATAAAGTGCTCGGTCGCAGATTTGAAGAGCGAAGTTCCGTTAGCACAGCGCATCAGAGAGTGATTTCTCGGGGAACCTGGACGTTAGCGCACAGCTTTCGCGGCAGGCGAGGACCCGAAACACACTTGTTCGCTCGAGAGAAGTGTGTTTCGGCGTCTCGCCGCAGAGGGGCGCCAGTCACGTGGCTCTCCTCTCATCCGTTGTCTGCCGCTCCACTTTTTTTTCCCCTTTTCGGCGGCCACTTCTCGGGGTGATTTGCCAGGCTTTGTCAATACATAAGACGCTATGGTTCAGAGTACGCGCGCCAGCAATGGCGGACTCGGCTAGTCAACCTTTTATGAATAGTGCGCTCCCTCTGGTAGCTTCTGCGACAATTATCCGAGACCGGCCTTGTATAGGGGCACGTTCTCTCAGCATGTACGAGTATTGGGCACGAGAGTTGCGTCGGCAGCCGTAGAGTACTCGGCTCTAACCGCAGTCCGCTGTGCTTAAGAAATGGCCACCGCCGATGTTGCGTAATAAAATGTTAAAAAAAAGGTGTATGATGGGATGGCCCGGTTTGAAATTTAGACTATGGCATTGAAACTTTTTAACTGCAATTGGGCTTTTTTTGTTTTTTTTTTTTTTGGGGGGGGGGGGGGGGTTACGCATGTAATAATGGTAACTGAATGCAAAAAATAAATATTACCCACTCACTCGTTCTCGAAAAAGTGGAATGAATATAATGTTGTAATTTTGTAAATAGCGTGAGATAAAATAAGGAGCGTTATTTCATCTTTGTTGTTGGGATGACGGGAAGTACGCCGGTACATAAAGCACTCAAGTTGAAGCCCGTGGGATTGATCATTAAAATCCTTATAAATATTTCACCAAATTTCCGGGATCGCTCACTAAAATGGGGGAAAAAATCGAATTGTTTTTGTCGATTTAATGTTTGGTTGAACGAGCACGAACAAGAAGCGCCCCTCTGCCGGGCCGATAGATTGCCCTAAAGCCCCGTGCTTGTACACCAGGTTCAGTGGCCTCGTCGACACACAGGAGCTGACAGCGCAGTGCCGTTTCTCGGTCGATAGGCCCCTACTCTCGTTTTTCCCTTTCCCAAACGCGCACACCCATGCACACACACATCATCGTCATTAGTTTTTGTTCTGTTTTGGTTTTTAGCCTCTACTGTCTGCGTTGGATCTCACTTTCAAAAGTCAGACTTCATGCCGAAAATGTGCGGCGAGAGTTAGTGCAAATTGGATTGCCTCCATTTTTGATTGGACTGGCGGCTTGCGGCGAGAGGGGTACGTGAGGTTATTGCGGGTACCTGCCCTGACACTTTACGAAGAAATAAAAAGGAAAGAGATGAACGGTACGAAATCAAAACTCGAATCTCACGATTGTGGGGAAGTTCCAATCTGGGCGTAGTCCGTGGACTTATGGATCGTGGGGTACAGGTTGGAATTAATTGAAGTGTGAACTTAGACGCTTACGCGCACAAATCTGGATCTCAAGAACTAGGAAGTTTGTTCCCATGTCACGCCTACTCGTCACATCGCGGTTGCCGCCTCACACATCCTGATGCGTATGAGCTAGGTTTATTTTTATATTTAAACACATCCTCAAACAACGCTTTGTTTAAAGAGAGTCTTTCAGAACTTTTACCTGCTGCCAACTTAATTCTCATAGTATCTCTTAACAAAAAAAGAGCACATTTTTTTAAGCTTCATATTTTGTACAAATGACGAATGATGTGGCGGCTAATAACTAGGGAAACTAAACTTCTAATGGGGCGAACTTGTGCCCAAAACAAAATAGAAGAAGGTTAGTGTCGCAGGCGTCGATATCGACGAAACAGCAGGATCGAGCGCTGCGGCGAGACTGACCCCGACTCGCCATGAGGAGTCCCTGGTGTGCCCGGTGGGTTTCTGGAACATTCGGCGTGGAACGTTCGTACCTCAATATACATTCGAACCTAGATCAGACGACGAGGTTCTCGAACTTACGAGAACGCTAAACTGAAAGAATAAATAAAAGACGCGTCTGCTCCCAGGAATCGAACCTGGGGCCTCCGCGCGTAAGGCAAGCACGGTAGAACCACCCGGCCACGCACGCGCTTGCTCGGCGACGAGCGTGGCATTATAACGTTTTTTTTTTTTGTTTTTTTTTTTCTGAGTAATAACTGCGCACGATGTGCCCTGTACAATTATTGCTTTTCGATCTCGAGAAACCCTGACCAGTCTTGACTGATTGCCGAGGAACAACTCACCGTGTTTATAATGCAATTGGGACCTTTGTTCCCCCTGTTCCCCTTCTTCAGGGATTATTTTCAGTTATCCTTGTCCAGCTCGCTTGCACCTTTGCATTAATTGCATCTTAATCATAACCTTAAAAATGCAGGCCGTTCACCCTTCTTCGTGTTAGACGGGTGGCAGCTGATAAAACCCGTTTGCTCTACTGACGTCAAACTCCTGGTTAGCTCAGTTGGTAGAGCGCTCCGGTGGAAATGGAGAGCTCCCTGGTTCGATACCAGGACCAGGCGGATTTCTTCAGTCGCGCACTAGTCACCTAGCTGTGTTCGGAGATCTGTGTTTGTCCTTTGTCTCCCTTGTTCCCCTTCTGCAGGGATTATTGTCGTCGTCCCTCACCGTGTCGGCATTGATGTAATAAAGCAGGTCGGGGTCAATAGAACTTGCAAACAATAATTAAGCTAGTATAGGAATGTTTGGCTCATAGTTACTACGCATCGATGGGCGACTTACATTTTTTAAACTAGCCCTTACGCTGTGTAAGCTAGCCCTTCAGATGTAGAAACACTTTACTTGGGAACAGAAACGGTTAAGAAACTTTGGTAACTCATGCAATCCATTAGAGTAATCCGGGGCACCTTTGTTATCCTATAAACTCCATTGGAGAACACATGAGTTTGAGAACTGTCCATAGGATGTCAACTCGCAGCGAGACGATACTTTATGGTTTTACTGCTACCCATATTACTCCGCGTTTTTCCGGCGAGCAGTGTCCCACTCCCCTTTTTTTTCCATTAATTGGTTTATATCCATTCACGATGTTTTCCGGCTTAGCTGCCAAACCATTACATGTTACCATATTTGAAAGTAGGACAAGTTCTTCACTTAGAGATTTCATAATTTTAATCTTTGGAGTATGAAATGATTTTCAATTACCCTGCACTTTTGCCAGTTAACTCCATCAAATCCATGTAACTTTCCTCTTAAACGTTATCAACAGGCGAGAGTGTGATCGATTTAACGACATTGCATGCAATTTTACAAACATTCAGATTTCAATGGTATCCCGAAAATATGTGTTGTGTTCATGCGTCCTTCACCTCCGCGTTGTTTGTATTTCTTCGTAATTTAATCGACAAAATGCACACATCTATATCTTATGTTCAAAAAAAAAAGAATAAAAAATAAATCTGCGATAAGAAATTTATTATTTCACGTAATTGCATCTCTATTACAATATTAAGACTGATTCTGCGTAACCACCTAAGCCATTCAACCGATGTCACGATCGTTTGAACTTCAGTGGCGTGTGCGCATCTTGTGATCGCTTTCGAAATAAACTCTTTCCGGTCGCTATGACGTTAGGCAGTTAGCCTTTGATGTGTCTTCTTCGCAGGGAAAGAAAAGTAGAAAAAAAAAAGCCAAAGCGCAATGGGCAATGCCACGAAACTCTCGGCGTGAGTGCCGGTCATTTGGACATAGCGCTTGAAATAAAACGAATAGGCCTTACACAAGGAAAACGTTTCGGTGCGTCAGTACTTGGGGCTGCGTCTTGGGTGAGCTTTATTGATTCGAGAGCTCTCGGTCTTCAAGGTCGCGACCCAAACCCGCGTCAGGTCGTTTTCCGTGCGACCCGCAGATGACCTTCCTTAGCTCAATAGGTTCCATTCGTTTAGTTTTCTTTTCCTTTCTCCGCTTGCGAGAATGTGTTATTGTACGTTGATTACGCACTTTTCAAGCCTCACTCTTGCGCTTTTCACGCGCATTTTGTTTTCTTTGCGTTTCTCTCCCGCGCGCTCCCGATCTTTCCCGCGCTTTTTCTCAGGGGTCAACAGGGCGCTATAGCGGGTGGACGTATGCTTAATGGAGTTGTTTTGGCGCGCTTTTTTTGCACGGGCGACGTCTGAGAAACTTGAGCCTGCTTTTATTTTTCTTCTTTATGTTTAGGATTAGCGCAACTGCACGAGGAAAAAAAATGATTTGGTTCTGAAGTCAAACGTATCTCGCATTACGCAGCTCGAGGGGAAGTAATTGTTTTGCGTAAGTCTGTAAACGTGGCCAAGAGTATACGTCATGCCTGTCTACGTTTCGCCTTCAGGAGCTCGGGGATATCCGGTTCGTATTATTGTTCCTGCCGACTGAGCTGTCTAAATGCTCCGAATGCATGCGTGGCCAGCGGCCATGTTGCAACCGCCGACATAAACCATATTTTATATATGACGCAAACTCACGCATGGTTTGCATGGCCACTTGGATGCGTCTTCGTCGACTCCAGCCTCTATAATTACAATAAAATTCCGCAGCATTCCTGTTTTGTTGAAGCCGCCGCGTATTGTAGCGACAGGGATCGCCGAATATTGATTTTATTTTACCCAAACATAAACGCTTAGAACTTCGACCTCAGATCGTGAATGCTGTCTCCGGCGTTCAGTCAACACAGTGACTTTTATATTCTTGGTGAAATTAGCTGTATGGTTGGTAATGCTAAAATTTCGGGTAATGTTTTAGATGCGCAGTTTTTTTTTATTATTTACTAATTTCCTTTGAGATCACAACGGGAGTGGAAATCATGTTTCAGAAATTTCACGGTGCACTCATTGCGACTAGGCACTGAAAAAGTGAGACAGTGTGGCTGCATGTGTAGTAATAATAATAATAATAATCTTTATTTGCATCAAAAAAGTACATGATGCCGGAGCCATGCAGAAAAAGCTGTCGTACTGACAGCTTGACAAGGCCGCAGGCCCCCACACTGGCAGTTAACAGCAAGCATAATTCAATTACAAAAAAAATAAAGAACGAAACAAAAATTAATTTAACCGAGATGCCGATACCCAAGATAACCGTTTTAAGGATTTATAGCATGCAGAAAGAAGTGACGTAGTTCCTTAAAGGTGATGAGTTCTAGCGAAATATTATTTTCATGTAATGTATTTAATAATCTTGGTAGTTTATTTTGTAACATTTCTAAGCCATATGTTGTTCTGTAGGTGTCTATTTTCCAGGGTTCATTGTTTCGCGTATTATATGTTGAAACGTGTGGTCTTAGATTTGCTAGTTGTTTTAGAACATCAGCGTTATTCCTATTTTCTTGTTTAAATTGTTTGCAGAGGCGGAAATTATACATTTTTGTTATCGCCATTACGTTATACTTTATAAATAAGGGTTGTGTGTGGTAATGCCAAGGCGCATTTTCTACCATTCTCAGGAATCTTTTTTGTAGTATATATATTTTATGAAGATTTTCTTGTGTAGTTGAAGCCCAAACTAAATGGCAGTAGTTGAGTATCGAGGAGAAGAGAGAATTATATATTAACATCATAATATTTCGCGGGAGTATATGTCTATTTCGATATGTGAGGCCAAGTACCCGAGATAGTTTTGTTATTACAAAATTTATATGATGATCCCAAGATAATGTTTCCTGAAATATGACACCCAATGTCTTAAAGAATGGCACAATCTCGACAGGAGCATTGTTTAATAAAATTGCTTTGCTTATGGATATATTCTTGTTTTTACCGCGAAATAAAATCGCCTTTGTTTTTCCTACATTTATTTTTAAGCCATTATTTTTTGTCCATTCCTCTAAGCGAAGTAGTGTTGAATTAGCGTTTTCTATTAACTCATCCGTTATTTTACCAGTTAAAAGTATAGTCGTGTCGTCAGCGTAAATAAGAAATTTAGCTGTAGAAGAAATGCTAACAATATCATTAACATACATATTAAAAAGAAACGGGCCGAGAATACTACCTTGTGGTACGCCACAGGAAACTCGTAGAGGATCCGACAGAAATCCATTAAGGCTGACGATTTGTTTGCGATACTGTAAGTAAGATCTAATAAGAGATGCAGCGACCCCACGAATACCGTAGCGTTCTAGTTTTTGTATAAGAAGTTCATGATTAACATGGTCGAAAGCTTTTGTATAGTCTATAAATAGACCTAAGACTAGATTTCCTTTTTCTAATTGGGAAAATATATACTCTTTCTGTGTAAGTAGTGCAAGTTCTGTACTTTGATTTTTACGCAAACCATACTGAGCGTCGATCAATAGGTGATGCTTTTGCTCAAATTTATTAAGTCGTTTTAAGATAACTTTTTCTAGTGCCTTTGAAAGTATTGGTAAAATGGACACCGGTCTATAGTTTCCCATATCGTCCCTATCACCCTTTTTAAAAATCACTGTTACCCGCGCAACCTGCATTTTGATTGGGAAAACCGCTTGATTAAGGCAGAGATTAAAAACATGTTCTATACATGGTGCAAGAAGGAAAGCAGCATGTTTAAAAGGTTTCACTTGCATATTCTCATTATCTTGAGCGTTGCTATTTTTTAAATTGCCAATCACATCGATTACTTCACCCTCACTTACTATTTTTCTGGAAAAGAAGGAGGACTAGACTATGAATCACAAACTCGACTCAGCCTCAATCCTGTCAAAACGGGAATGTGCTATTTTTGTAACTATAATTATTTTATCCTTTTTAATGGGAGTACCTGGTTGTTCTGTGTCAAGAAAGTAAGATGTATTGGTTTTTGTCTATTCTCCGCTTACCCTTTGTAATTAAGTAAGAACATTTAAAAAATGGTGTCTCCTCTTGGACTGCGTGAATTGCAGTGATGTTTTAAAGATGCCTTAGCACACAAATTTGAGGAATACGTAGACATATTGAATAATATAAATTTATAAATAAAACAACCTTTAATGACATTGAACTTTCTGTGGGTTCTAACTTGTATGCGGATGTGAGATACCTCTAGAGTAAATTCTATAATTTTTCTAACCATTGTTCGCTATCAGAAAAAATTAAACACGTTTACAATTCTCTGTGATGGCAAATTAAAGCGCAGCTCTCGAGGAGGAGGGGAGGGTATGTCTCTGGTCCCCCTCCGTGCCCTCCCTCCTCTTCTACTGCTCTACTCCCCTTTAGCGGGAAATTTTTGCTAAATTGAGCAAGCATTTCCCCGCTAAATTTAGTGGAGATATATTTCGCTAAATTTAGCGGAAAATGTACCAACATTTTTTCCCTAAATTTACCTGAAAGTTTGGGAAACTTTTCCTACTAAATTTTGCGGGGAAAATGAATTGGTGTTGAGGTCACGTGACGTCAATTTCCCCGCTAAATTTAGCGGAAAATATCCGTTAGATTTACCGTGACATGACGTCACGTGTGACGTCACGAAGGTAAAATTTCCCCGCTAAATATAGCGGAAAAACTTTTCCCGCTAAATTTATCGGGAAATTGTTTCGCTAATTTAGCAGAAACCTTTCCCGCCAAATTTAGCAAAAATTTTCCCAACGAATTTAGCGGGAAAATGTTACCCTCGTGACGTCACACATGCGCTTAAGAGCGCACGTGTGACGACACACGGGCTCTTAAGAGCACAGCTTTTAAGCGCCCGTTACACGTGTGGCGTCATCAGGGAAAACGTCCCATAACGCAACGCGCGGTTACGCCGAGGCCGACGCCGCTCAACCCGGAAACGGGCACTTAAGAGCTGCGCTCTGAAACTTCGTATCAAATGAGCCATGTGAGACTGTTTTCTGGAAGATGCAAGATTGGAATAGACGGCGAGCAAGTCTTTCAAAATGCGTCCTTGGCGTATCGTGACGCAAGGAGGGGCGTGCCATTCAAAGGGTAACACAGAGAACACGTGCGGAACGCGCGATGACGAGGCAGCCAAGCGCGTGCCACCGTTGGTCCAGGTAAACAAAAGCACGTGGAGGTGTTGGGGAGAAACGCACGTGGTGCACAAATAGCAGACCAACTTGCAGGTCGCATATACTTAGCAAATATGCTGGTTGCTCCAAACTGCCATAAAACTATTTGAAATACGTGTTGTTGTTTTTGTTTTTTTTCGGGTGATAGACATACGCACAATTTTAGAAGGATTAAGTGCAATTGTATAGCCTTAGAACCACGTTCGCGTATAAATGTTTTCCAGCGAATAACGTTATATTTGACAGTCATTGTAAATTTTCATTCGTAAAAACAGGTGTAAGGGCATATGCAAACAATCTCAATTTGGCAGGAAAACGAATTTGAATGTTGTTATTAGATACAAAAAACAACCATAGCCCAACCAGTCACACCTGGGGGATATCGGAAGGAGCCTGAGCAACGGAAGATAGCAGACGGTGCACAAACGCACAAATTGGCGCCGTTGATACTTTTATTTTAACTAAAAATTTGTTTCTTATAGTCCTCACTTTTTTCAACAATGAACTCTCCACGGGATACGCATCGAAAGTTTTCGAAAAGACTAAAAAAATTACGTCAATCTGTTCTCGTTTGTTAACAACCAATGCAAACTCGTGAACGACTGCGTAACTCTAACAGTGTTGGACAAGGTACTCGACAAAACAGTTTGAGGTAAGTTACTAAATACCTGCTTCATAAAGTATGTTGAGAAATAGTCGAGAAACTTTCCGTGCATCATATATTGAGTAGAGTACAAATACTTAGAAAAGTGATCCAATTACTTTCGAAGATACTTCCGCATTGCGTAATTTGCGTCAACTTCCGTTACACAAAAATACTTTTTGAGGGTAAAAGTGCCCAAAACGACGGACAAGTAAAAGAAACGAACAACACAGAGCGCTCGTCCGTTGTTTTTAGCGCTTTTACCCTCAAAAACATGGATCACCAACTAACCCAAGTGCATTCCCTTCTACACTCGAATTCTTTATTTGCACGCGATAGACGTACAAAAAAAAAAAAAAGTCACAGTTCTGATCTGTACATTGCAGCTTCTGTACAAGGAGTAGCATCACTGGTACATGTTACGAGATGATATTTTTGAGACAAATAAGCAAAGAGAGGTGAGTTCACTCTCTGTAATCACCTCGCTGAAAAGAACATCTGGTGGATTTACAATGTGCATCTTGAACGCACCGTTTTACTAAGCGCCGTTGTCGCTATATCCGAAGTTCGAGCTAAACAAAGCTTATTTACAGACACGTACACGTTACCCAAAAACCTAACAAAATACGGTTACGCGTTACAATCTCAAAAGATAACTAAATATGTTACTCGTTACCGCTGGTAAAAAAAAAAAAAAAAAAAAGAACGCGTTACTTTACCTCGAAAGAAAGCAGTTAATGTTATCGTTACTTTGACGACCAAATACAAAACTGCTTTTGTATCATGGTGTATTGTTTTCTTTTCAGTAGTCGTTCCACTAAAGCAAATAGTTGCCTCTCGTGAACATATCGAGGTATTTAGCGCACAAGGTAGAGAGAAGAAGGATAGGACAGAAAAGAGCGTCAACTTTCTCTTCCTTTCTTGTCAGTAAACGTAGTTGCGAATAGCGCTCTTTTCTGTCCTGTCCTTCTTCTCTCTACCTCGCGCGTTTATTGCCTCTCCAAGTTTTTACCGGTTATGTTTCCCCGCTTCCTCGTAAATACATCTCCGGCGACACTGAAGAGGCGTTCTACTACTGACACGCTCGAACGAACGGTGAGTGTTGTGCTTCTGGAAGAGCTAGTGAATCTGGGATTCCCCTCTCTCTTTTGTTCTCTCTGCTTCTAAAGTTCCAACTCCACGAGGGCCTTTCCGTATTGGTAACCTCCGTGTTTACATTCTCTGTCTACGATTCTACAGGTTTTCCCGCTCATTTTAATCCAAACGACGATCAATTTATTCCGAGTGCCATCAATTTAATTCGAGAGCCACCCAATTTAATCCCAGTGCTATCCAATTTAGTTCCGGCGGCCGTGAATTTAATCCACGATATATCCATACGCTTATTTGTCTTTAGTTGTCCCGTTTCGCTTACACTTTTGGTAACTAGAGTAATTGTTTATAGAATTATATTTCGTTCGGGACGACCGATATTTTGTTTATCAATATTTCGATTACTTGGAGTTACTAGTCACACGATTGACGTTGCTTAATTGACTCGTTGATTTCTCTTCTGGTAACCTCGAGTTCTTAGTGGCGCACTCGACTTTAATTTAACTGAATTGACATTTTGTTTGATCTTTTTTATTAGTTCGACTTTTTTTGATACAATTCAGACGATGAAAGTACAATCGCAGTTTGTGAATAATTTTTTGATTACTTCGCGCTATTATTGATACTTCTGACTTTCATTTTGGATTACACTCTGGATTACTTCGAGGGATTATTGACAAAAAAAAAGAAAGACGTTTACAATCCCACGCCGAATTAGAGCGCAGCTCTTGAGGAGGAGGAGGGGAAAATACGGAGAGGAGGGTAGACCCAAATACCGTTGAGACCAACGAGGTAGAGGGGCTTAGAGTGATAAACCGGAAGTTCGGAAGTGGCACCCCCCCCCCCCCGGTTGCCGCCATATTGTGCGCAAAAGTGACCCCTCGTCACGTCACCTCACAAAAGCAATGACGTCATCGGTAAGATGGCAGCGCCCAGAGCTGGCGGATGAGAGTTTGTTCGGTGCGCGGTAGCCGTGGTGTGCAGCTGCTTTTCCGACGACTTCGGGCTTTTTCGTGCTCGCTGACGCAGGTATAATGTGAAAACATAAAGGAATGAGACCTTTATACCCTTTTTGCGCAAGATTGTTCTCGATCATCTGGATATTAACGCCTGTGAGACAGCATCAGCCGTATCGCCGTACCGGTGCTCGGATTCCGGATGTGTTCGGGGATCGATAGAACTTTGAGTGTTTTCAGCGTGAAATTTTCGCATTCTCTTAGTTTTGTCCGAACGTTGGAATGTCTGAGAATCGACGAGAATTTATGCGTCGGACGTAGGGCCTAGGGGAAGTTGTTTCAGCCCTGCGTCACCGAATAACCATAGAAAATTTTGGCGTGGAAACTCCTGCGATCTTTAACTGTTTGTGCTAATCGACGACACTAAATTCGATCGCTTTTCTTCCTTTTCTTTGTGAGTGCGAAGTGCACACTTATTTTCAGTTGCGAGGATGACGTTTTCTTGAGTGCGGGGATGAATAAATCGTTGCAGGCACCTGCTTCAAAGCTATTTGACTTGCTATAAGAGCAACCGTTTTGGTGTACGCATAGATTAACTGCACATTTTTTTCTTTCGTAGGATTTATTGCAGCAATACGTTTTTCATCGAGAGTGCATTGTATTAGTTGGTCAATTATTTACTTGCTCTAATTACCTGGACAAGATTATTCATATCTGTGTTCATCCCTTGCCCGAAGAGCAGTCTTGTTGAAAAATGTTGACTACCATTCCTTTCGGTCTCTTCAATAGACTTTTTTTCGAAAGTGTGGGCTGCCTACGCTTCGTGTCACCGTAACTTCAAAAAGGGCAACCGCCACAGCCCCCTTGAGCCAATCAGAGAGACGGAGTGAAGGTGTGTGACAAATCTGTGCAGACGAGCACTCTAATGATATGTTGTCATGTGCCTCTCTCCAACGTGCATATTCACTCACCGAGACTGCAGCCTTTGCCGTTTCCCAAATTATGATGAAACGAACTACAGTAGCTACTACTCTAATTGCCGAAGGCCTTCATACTTTGGGCATTTGTTCAACAAGAGTGTTATGTCCGCCATCACTGTGAACTCGGCTGAGCGCCTATTGGACTCGAATGCTGCATTAACGTTCGACGTGGACTGGGGCACATTCGTGTGCTTTACGCCGAAAAAAAATGGCGACAGTTGTGTTGCTTGATGGGGTTTTGCAAAGGGTCTATTGTGTCATACGTATAGGAAGTGTCCTGCTATAAAGCAATGCATCAACACATACTATTAAACTAGATGCTCAGAGGTGTGTTTGTTTTTGCAATTAACAAGTTACAGCAGTGTGTTTTAATGTTATCATGTGTGTAGTTTTAAGTATCCTCTCTGGAATGCCTACAAAGGCCCCTGGAGGGAATAACTTAATAAATAACATTTTCACGTCACTGGAGTTGGTTTTCGGATGTACTACATGTTCAGGAGAAGTGGAACGAGTGCAGCCCGATGCAATCCGTCTGCCTGTCTGGTATGTCTGATTAATTAATATTGAGGGGTCAGAGACTGCGAGTGTCCTCAAAAGGTCCAGCACGCGCGGTGAACACAATTCTTTGTGTATAGACTCTGAAGGCGTAAAGGCGAGCGGAAATATGTTTGTTTGGTTAGTGTATCAAATATGTTTATTTCAATTGATTACATAATTATTGGTTCTTTGCAAAAGGTTCCATAACGAGTTCTTTCTGCGACAGTCTTGTGTCAGGTGTTCAGTCGTAGTACCTGTGGTCTTTGTTCTCGGATGACACCCCTGGCACGTCGGTGTTCAGTTTGGTCGAGTGGCAACTTTGACCAATTGATGCCGTCTTGTAATCATACGTCATGTGCGGCCACTGACATCTGATGCACTGAAGCTGCAGGGCTGGCTTCTAATCCGCAAATTTTCCTGGTAGTTTTCTGCATCAATGCAGCAAGCTCGGGCATATATGAATGCTTCGGCGTTGGGGTGTCTCGTTGAATTGACATTGAATAGTAACGGGTACCCGGTGGCGGTCGTAGTGACTTTGTGGCATAAGTCGCCCTCGGTTCGTCAGATGCCGCTTCGCTCGAAGAAGTCTGCAGTTGAATTGCCTGTCGAACTTGTTCCGAAACAATCTCGGCAATCAAAATAAAAGCCGGGCAACTGATGGCAGGAAGTAGCTTCCTGATCTCTTCCGGACAACGTTGTGGATGATGTCGCGGATGCCTGGGAGGCTGGCGTCGAAGTTGCAGCTGGACGACTCGAGTATCGAGACGCTGGGAAGTTGTTGATATTGACAGGCTCGGGCCTGCAGTGTACATTCAATGTTGGAAGCCGCGGTGATATGAACCCTTCGACTGTTGTCGTGGAGTTGCGGACAAGGCTGCCGAAGGTGTTGTTCCTCACATGAGGGGCATGGGATTCTTAGCTTCTTGTCTTCTGCAGCATCAGGGTTGGCGTGGGTGCTCGATCAGGCGCAAAACATCCTCCACAAAGGCGGTGATGCTCTCGTTGGGGCCGTGTCCTGGACAGAACCATGAATTCGGCTCTCTCTCGTCAATGTTGGCTGATGAACGTGCACTTCAGCTCGATCTTGCAAACTTTTCACGACGTTAAGGAGGATTCGTGGTTCTCAAACCAGTGCCTGGCAGTTTCTGCCATGAGAAGTATAGGTTCTACAGGAGCTGGTTGTCCATCTACCACTGTGCGGGCGACACGGTCATATATTTCAATCCAGTTCTCGATGTATTCATTCACCTTGCGTGAAAGGACATCGGAGTGCAAGGTGCGACGGGCATGCAAACGATGGTGGGAGCGGACGCGGTTTGCTGCTACAGGTTTGTCATTGTTGGCTTAGTCAGCTTCGGTTTTTCTGACAAAAGACCAAATTTCGGTGGTTCTTGCTGGTATAGCAGCGACTGGCTCGGATTTCAGGTTCTTCGCGGTATATTTCCGAGGTTCATCCTTGTGGTACTTGCTCGTCTTGTGGGTTTTCTGCCGGGCTCGGGATAGGACTTGGTTCCCGGCTCGCCGGGGGTTTAAGACGCGGAATAATCCGACACTCGTGTCTTGTTATCGGGCAACTCGGCTGAGGAGCCGCCAGGGTCGACAAAGATTGAAGGGCTATGGGTAAAATGCGGAGCACCCCCACCAGAACATACGATGACAGCTGAGCATGGCCTGGAACTTTACAGAATAGTAAATATGGATAGAAAATAGGACTGGAGCAAGCATCCGTGACAATATAACAAAACAGACAGAAAATAATCTATCCTGACCACTAAATAAGCTGCAGTGCTTTAGTGGCATTCTGTCCGAATAAATCGTCTCCTTCGGGGTTTGGCGACTGCTGTGGACGAGCTGAACTGAAATGGGTGTGGGACCACTTTTCTGGTAATGAGCCGCTGCAGACTGTCGTCGCAAAGCGGCGTGAACGGATGGACTGTGTAGGTTACACGCGCGATGAAATGTCCATACAGCTTGCAATTTGCGTAACGAGTGTTGATAAAACTTTTTTATTGACGAAATGTGCGACAGGCCAGCGGAATCAATACCAACTGCAACACCTGTGCTCCGTGAAAGTGCACGTCTACGCCAGAACAATTTAGGAAGCAGCACAGCACCACCTAAACCACGGCCCAGGAACTACCTGCTTGAAGGCAGCTCTTCGGTGCGCCGCGCATCTGTGCTCCGTGAAAGTGCACGTCTACGCCGGAACAATTTGGGAAGCAGCACAGTATCATTTAGCACGGCACGGGAACTACAAGCTTCAAGGCAGCTCTCCGGTGCACCGCACAACCAAAGTGAGCCTTCAGTCATTTGAACGAAGCGGCACCACGATTGCACACTGCCAAGCATGACTCACGCAATTTCCGTCACTAAACTGTACATCCAAATATATTGCACACGCTTCACTGCAGACCTCGAAGATTCCAATGGTCAATGAGAGCACAGAAATGTCGCCTTAAAATTTATCCTAGCTGTATCCGAATCAATCCGAGGTCCAAGCAACGCAGGGCTGATTGTCTCTTTCGTGGCAATATCCCCGTCGGTCACCAGCGAAATGCATACCGTTCCTCCATATTTTCACGATATACCTACGTCAGACGCCACGCTGAACTCTGAAGTCGTTTTCGACCGGCCTCATATGACGGCTTCCGCGTCTGAAATCAACTCGCCGGGACGAACGACAACGAGCAAAGCATCCGACCAGCTCCGGCCAATGCTCCGGCCGAGCTGGGGCCAGCCGCTGCCTGGGCGCTGCCATCTTTCCTGTGACGTCACGTATTTGGTTTGGTGACGTGACGAGTGGTCAAATTTGCGTACAATGGCAGCGGCCTTACGGGGGTCACTTTCGAGTGCAGACCGGAACCCCGGTTTATCGCTCTAAGCCCCTCTACCTCGTTCGTTGAGACCAATAAAGGAAACTCAACCAAAAAGTATATCGGTGCCGAAAATTAAATTGATGTCAGTCCTGTGCTCCACTGTCTTCTTCCCTTAAAGCAAACACGTGACTTGGAACCGCAGTGGAGCGGCTTGATTTACTGGCTTTCAAATAATTATGGTATGAGCGGTTACTTTTTATTAAGACAGGGGTTCTCAAATGGGGGTCCCCGGACCCTTAGGGGTCCGCGAAGGCAATCTAGGGGTCCGCGAAGCCCTGCCTCATTAGTAAAGTATGGCAATAAAAGTTGTCTTTTTTTCAATCGAGAAGGAATTTTTCTATTTTCGGGCTAGTTTTCTCGTATGCATGTCAACAAGAGAAGTCTACGTCCCCCTAGCCCAGTGGCGTAGTAACGGGGGGGGGGGGGGGGCCGGGGGGTCGTGGGCCCCGGGTACCGGAGTCTCAGCACGAGGGGGGGGGTGCCACTTATGGCGGCAATCCCCCCCGGCTTGACTGGTTCGTAAGTGGCAAAGAATGTGTAGACGCATGAGGTCACCACTCTTCCATCACGAACGTGTCTGGTGCAGAGTCGCAAAACTGGCTTGGCTCGCACAAAGTCATCGCGCACCGGCGGAAAAAACAAGCGCGGAAAGTGCGGGAGCACTCGAGAAAGAGCTGTGCCCGGGCACGCCGAGCCAACGCCACCTAGTCTACGCCAAACCCAGCGCAACACGACGCTGGCTTGCGCCGACCACGGCCAGACTGCGCCGAGACATCAAGAGAAGTCGCCAGACGAAGAAGAAAGAAATCACACGAAGGTCTTACACGAAGGGAGTCGCGGGGAGGGGGTAAACGTGTTGGGTAAACTCTCAACGTGTCGTCTTCCTCACCCCGGACTCGCACCCATGGCTGTCCACCCGTGCACGGCACCGCACCACGCGCCGAGGGGGAAGTGCCGAGAGTTGGTGCTGGCGAAAGGCTTCTGCTCTGCAAGCTCCCTCGCTCTCTGACCCCGCCGTAAGTTCTAGCAGCGCGTCGCTCGCCGTCGGGAGGTGGTCACAATGTAGTGTTCTGGCAAGTGAATTCGTAATGTTGTGACGGCGACGGCGTTTCCCTGTTGCCACAGCGTGCCATGACTGGAGACCGTCGAGCTTCCGGAAATCTGCGTGGACGGACTGGCCTCTGCGCCGCAGTGTACCGTATGCCAACGATTGTTTGATAGCATTACTTTCCATTTTAAGGCGTGCGGTTTAGAGGCTCGTTTTAGCGACAAGATCTTACCGAATTTCCTCGAAACTCTGTTTAGAGAAAATGGCGGCCGCCGGCATGCTGTTGCTTGCCGAATCGTTAGCGGTGAACCCTTGGCGGTGCACGCTCGAGCTTGATATTATATCATATTTTCCCGGAGCGATACCGAGGGTGACCACAAGGTCTGTTTGGAAGCCTAGCTTGCCGCCGCGTACAGACCGCATTTCTCTAAACTGAGCCTTCACGTTCTCTAAACCAGAGGTGTGCAAAGGGGGGGGTTCGCAGGACGATGTCTGGGGGTCGCGGGGTATCAGGGAGCTGACGAGGTGCCGATGGCGCTTTGACACTGCTTCAAATATTTTACTGCCAAGTGCTACCCGCATGTCTTTAAAGGGATACTGGAATGAAAATTGAAATTTGACTATCGTGTCCATAAACTAGTTGAATGTGACCTATAATACCCGTAAAGCGTTTCATTTGCACGAGAGCGCGTGCAAATGAAACGCTTAACGAAGCCATGGTCTCGCGCCTGCAGCCTTGACAGCGTAGCACACTAAGTATGAAACGGAGTATAATGTCCGAGCGAAGTTAAAGCTAGAATGCGCTGACTAACGTTGAAGTTTGGGCTAGCTCGTTCTTGTCCGTGTCTTTGCGCTGTTTTAACCTTTTAATCTAGAATGCGCCCCTGCCTTGCACGTGCACTCGTGCAATCTATGCACAGCCCAAGGCTACACGCTCGCGCTTGTAGCTTCGGCTCCGCTCATACTTACGGTTCAAGTTTGATCAAGCGCAGGTATGCATACGAATGCGCTGTACTTCCGTGGTGTTGCGCTGGAACTTGGAATGCAAAGCAGTTTCTAGAATTTATTGCCAAATGGAGCTTTTTCGAGGCCCTTCCAAACCTAACAGTTAGATTTCGCTTGTTCCTCACCATTTGTGTTTCAGTTGCCTGATGCGAAAGGAACTTTTCCAAGCTAAAGCTAATCAAAACGTCTCTGCGCTCCACCATGAGTGATGAAAGGCTCTCAAGCCTGTCGATACTGTCCATAGAAAAAGAACGTGTCAAAAACATAAATTTTACAACAGTAATCAATAACTTTGCAGAAGCCAAGTGTCGGCGAAAGAACTTATGAAGAAATTGAATGTTCAGCTTTCGTGACACAAATGCTCAATATAAAAAAAAAACTTTATGTGTCCTCATTATTTGTACATAGTTAAATAAAAAAAAACACTGTTTGCTGGCTAACCCTGTATTTATTATTTCATTATCGCTGCGTGACCTCGCGTCGCGGTTATGGCTTTTAGCTTTGCGGTCTCGGGGAGCGGGGGGGGGGGGGGGGGGGTGACAAAAGACCTAAGGGCCCCGGGTGCCAGATGGTCTAGCTACGCCACTGCCCTAGCCCTTAGTTAAATCCAGTTATTATGTCATTATTATATACATATACATTCCCCCTCCCCTCACCACGAAAGGGGTCCTCCATCATCTTCGCTGATCCACAAGGGGTCCGCGAAACATCGGTCGTTGAGAACCACTGTATTGAAAGATCCATCCCCTGAGCCGTTCTAAATACTACATTACTGAAAAACAATTCAACATGCTGAGAATGGAATTTATTGCTTAGGTGGTCACCGAAAAACTCCGTACTTACAAAACGACCTGTATAAAAGGCGGAAACGCAGAGCTCAGAAGTAGTTATTGGGTTGTTTTATTCATGTTTGTTTTGCCGTGGATGTGTATGCGCTCAATGTATAGACCGGCACGCGGCCCTGACGTAACGCAGCTGCGGTGGCGCTGTTGACGGCACTGCGCAGGCGCAGACGCTTCACTTCGCGCGCATTCAGTTTCTGCGCACGCGCAGTGCCCTCAAGAGGGCTTGTTTGTAAACAGCGTGTCGGTCTATATGTTCAGCTGATGCTAGTGGTATGTGTAAGGTATCTACGTGGTGGCGTAAGTAAATAAAAATATTTTCGTAGCACATGAATTGGGCGGTACCTAGCGCCACCTGGCTATAGTGTAACTGATATGCGGCATATGAAACTGATATGAAATAATAAGTTCTGACATGAAAGACGCGTCCAATAAACATATCAGAAATAAATTCATATAATTTTTTTCAGTAGGGTTAAAGGATTTGTTTATGAAGGTCATTTCTGAATTTGTTTCGCGTATATCGGAGTGCATTTCACGGATCTCTGTCCGTAGCTCTCGTTCGAATGTTTCCTTAAAACCTTTAAACTCCCTCCGGATCTCATCCTTAAACTCGTTCAGCATCTTCACTACTTCCATCGGCATGACGCGCAGCGGCCAATGGGAGCCTCGTCGACGCGCTCCAGCCAATGGGAACGAAGTGTAAAAGGGGCCGTTGTCTAGCTTTGCGCCTGGTTTCATAAAGGTGCCGTTTTGCATGGTTTCAAAGCTGATGACGTCGGCTCGCTCCATGAGACAGTTAATGCTTTCGCATTCAAATGAGCGGGAAAACCCGTAGAAGGTAATCTTTATGCGTTCGTTGGATGAAGGACATTCCCCGTTGTAAAGTTCGCCTGACGTGTTCAGCGATAAACGTTGCTGTACTGTCATACCGTTTAGCTTTTTTTGTTTTTTTTCGGGGGGCGGGGGGGGGGGGGGGGGGAGGAGGGGGGTCGCCCACCTGCCTCTGTCGCCATTGACGGATACTCAGGCTAGAATTAAAATGATGCTGTTTGAATGGTGTTGTACATGTTACTCCTCAAAAGTATTGAAATACCATTATACGTTATTTGGCATTAAAAGTAAGTAAGTACGTTGCTCGTTCTTTTTTCTAAAAAAACTAAATAGGTTACTCGTTAGCGGAAAAGAGTAACTAGGTCGAAGTAACCCGTTACTAGCAACGCGTTACATAAATGTCTGCTTATATGCGCAGAAGAATGATTGCATAACACGGAAGGCTCACGCATAGTTGGCGTGGCACTTGCCGCGCCTTCTTCAAGTGGGGCACCCTGACCGCTGCATTCGAAGATGACAAAACTTTAAAAAGAAGGGCACGCAGGAACACGGAGAAGCACTGCTGTCTCTCTCGCAATTGACAATCGTTTTTTTCCTTTTTGTTGAGAAAGGCGTACAAATTTGGGATGACTGCATTTTGGGAGCTTCTCCTGCTCGTAGCTTGTTTCGTGCCTTGTTGAAACCTCTGTCCTCATGAATGGACCGGGCTATCACGGTTCTTACCGTAGAGGGGTCTAACATAAAAAAACCTAGTGTCTTTTTGTGTGTTTGTGTCAGGGGCGGATCCAGAACTCTGTTTTGCGGGGGGGGGGGGGTGGGGGGGGGGAGGCGGAAAATTTTTAAGGATACTATTCTTCCATTCTTTCTTGTGCAAGGGGGCTCCACCCATGTCAAATTGCCCTCCAAGAAGGGGGAGAGAGGGGGTTCGACTTTGTTTGGAGGGGGCGGCCGCCCCCGTCGCCCCCCCCCCCCCCTTGGATCCGCCACTGGTGTGTGTGTGTGTGTGTGTGTGTTTCTTCCTCATTTCTTTTTCCGTTATTTTGTTCAATTCTAATTGGCATTTTTGGTCCTGGATTGTTTCCTGTTCAGCGTTCAGTGGTTTCAGGCTCAAGTTTCCAATCGACCAACTTTGCGCTGGTGTTTGCCGACTTCTATTTCCGTAAATTATTCCCGCAAAAAAAGTTGTTTCAAACATTGAAAAATGCATTTGGGGTAATGAGTACAAGATACTGAGAAATTTAATTAAGATAAAGGAGCCAAATACTTTCGATAAAATGTTTTGGCAAGATAAGAAGTTACTACCAAAAGTAACTGAGATAGAGTACCCTAAGTAAAATATTTGAGATAACCACAAGTGTGAACACCAGACGCGTTTTTACAAACATAACTCTGAAGCTGGTAAAATATTAATTTGCCTCAAAGTATGATGGAACGTGCCTGAACATCGCAGGCTCCACTATTTTAGCATCGGCTCTATAAATAAACATGACGATACCTTAAAAGCATCTTAAATAATCACCCGCTTTAAATATCGGTATTCCGCCTTTCCTGTTGACATTGTCTACTCCACATCCATGGAGCAGTTTCTATATGTAAAGCGCAGGTTCGTCTCTTACGTATCTTGCAACGCGCAGTTTACTTGAACACCTCCTAGAACACGAGACCGCGGGGCGGAATTTTCGACGTCACCTAACGCGGGGCACGGATTGGCCATGAGTGCGACGTCAGCCTTCGGCTCAGACTCGTCTCCAATGAGTGGGGAGACGAATCTGAGCCGAACGCTGACGTCACACTCGTGACTAATCCGTGCCCCTTCTTCGCCTTCTTTAGGTGACGTTGAAAATTCGGCACTACGGCCTTGTCTCGTTAAAATTTATGGCCTTATAGGAGCTTTTTTTTCTCTTTTTTTTTTTTTTTTGACCGGGGTATGGATGACTCCAGACAGCTTAAATCTGCCGCTAAACGGTAAGAAGGATTTCTTTTTCATCTAACAACATGTATGGCCGTACTTGAGGACAAGTTCCAAACCTAATGAGAATAGTTGATTTGTAACTTTTATATCGCTAGTTTGCTTATTATGCATTCGCACGTGTCTTCTGACGTATGCCACGTTAACGTTATTTCTAAGGATCCCTCGTTTATTTATATAGGATACGCTTGGAAAACCACCGCAATTCAGGAAGTACGCAACTGACGCCTTGAATATCCCTATTAGGGCAATCCGTCATTATTTAAGGAATGTACGTCTAATAGTTTGTGGATTTCTTAATAAAATCACCTATTAATAAATCATTAAAAATCACGAAGGGAATTGTTTTAAAATCTACACGTTTATTTTTCAGCCGCACGCATTAGATACCGTGAAGGTAACGTAAGCGATACTAATAATCCTTTATGTTTGCGTAGTGCCCACAATCAGCTGTAATGTCCTCAAGTTTTCCTTAAACGAAGGGGAGCGAATTTGAAAACAAACATGCAAGAATAGTAAAAGCTAACAAAAAATACGGCAATACTAGGATAATAGAAAATAGTATACAAAATACACAGTATATAGTTTCACAATGTACACGACTTACGGAGCATAGACATTGTGTAAAAAAAAGGCAAGTTTAAAAAAAATACGAGAAAGCAAAAATATAGCAAAACCTTTCAGAAACGCTACGATTCCAGCGCAGATAATATACACTGTTGCAAGCTTGCCTGGTTTGCATAAAAACCACGAAAAATACAAAATAAAAAATAAAATGATCGAAATAAGCAGTCACACAATGTTGCATCCGCATTTAATGCGAAAAATATTGGAGAGCAGTATCACTGCCTTGCCCATTCATATCGTACAGTAACGAGAAATTCATTTTTTTTTTCACGATAAACGCATGTGCCCGCAGAATAACTTACGTCCTACATAAACAATGCGCGACGATGATGTTGATTATAAAAAAAAACAATTATGATCCAGCAATTTCTTTTTCGAGAGATGGTTTTAAATTTTAATTTTGACTCGTGCCCGCTGTGTTGGAATGGTAGTGCTTACCAAGATGCACTTTTTCTTGACCCGTTGTTCCCGTAGAGCCATCTGTGCGTAGTAGCACGAACTAGACTTACGTCTGCTTTGATTCGCTGCAGCGCCCAGCAAACATCACGGGAACTTTGAAACTATCCTAAAATTGCATCATAATCAGCTATATAAAATAAAAATATGCATATCTGCGCACATTTAACTGTGGAAACGTCGTTTTTTTGTTGTTGTTTTTTGCTTATTTGTTATTGTTTTTTGTTTTTTCTGTAATGCTTCGCTGTGGCTTGTGATCGTCGAACAAGCCCTCGATCTCGACATCCCTCGTCCACAGTGCCGAGCGACGAAGAGAAATCTCACTGCAAATATAAACTAGGTTATTAAATTTTATTAACCATTTTCAAAAATATTTCGTGAGAAAATAGGGTGCGTTCCCAGTGCCGCTTGCCATTCACCTCCATGCACTCGCGGGCTCCGTTGGCCGCCATTTTCTCACGTAAATTCCCCAAGAATGTCGAGACTTTTGAATTAGACAAAGGCAAGTTATGAAACTTTGGCAACTATGCCAAAACCGCTAGTGCTACGTTAGGGTGGAGACTGAGCTGACGGGAGGCGTCAGTTGTTTTTCCGGTAAGAAAACACGGTGCTATTTTCTAAAATACACCAACTTTAATAGCTACGCAGTGTTGTGCAGATCGTCAAAAAGTAAAGCATTACTGAAATTTCTTATTGTCTTCTAAACGTAGCAAAATACGGTGGCCGTTACCTCCAATATCTAACAAACGTTACTGTTACGTTAATTTAGATTACAATATTATACGGCAGCAATGAGTCGCGGATACAAACTTTGAGAAAGATCTGACTAACAGAGGAATTTCACGGTGTTTATTATATTTTCATCGATATTAACGAACATATATACATTAAAAGTAATACTGGCTGGAGGATTGATGGCGCGGAGAAGAAAATATTATTTTTCCTTTTATGTACAGTTTACAAAACCCCCGGTAAATTGTTTTAACTCAAAAGCGAAGGTAATATTTAAAAAAAAAAAGGAATGAGTCGCTAATAACGTAATTTGATAGCCGATACCGTTAAATAGTAAAGCAAATAGTTTACTCGTTAGTTATTTAGAAATTTTACTAGTGCGCTAGTGCGTTACCTAAAAAGTCACGCGTTACGATACTTGTAACGCGTTTTTTTTTTTTTTTTTTTCAACACTGGCTAAACTGAGAGATCACACACATTTTTCTGGCTTCGTGGAAAGAAAGTAACTTCTTCTGATTGTGGAGCAGTGAACATAGAGGTCTTGCCTGATCCATATTTTATGTACGGAGGTACATTATTTCCTTAACGTGGGGACGGAACGGTACGTGAGTATTACGAACACTTTAAAACGTTATGCCGATGCGGTTTGAGATATCTAAGATTTTTGGGGTATCGAACGCTTCTAATGGATGTTTAAGCATCATATATCAATTCGGGGATCTATCCTGCTTGTTTCAAAACAGTCATTGACACGACATATGTTGAGACGTAGCGTTGCGAAGATAGATGACAGAAGTGATCTATCTCAGTAATATTACATTTGTTATGGTAGAAGGCCGAATGATAAGGGACTTATTCTTTAGATCGTCACGGAACAAAACTATAATATAGGTGATATCATTCCAAATCGTGCAGAGAAAAAAATATGGGCCCTCGAGAAATTCTGGAAAAATATATCTTAGTGTAAAATGTGTGACTAAAACAAAACTGCAAGTTAGAACATCGGAAATATTTTGTTTTTGAGTCTTGCGCTTCGAAAGGGCATAAGGTAGGTCTTGCGATTTTTGCAGTTTTCACTAGGGACACATTTTGGAGTCTGGCAAAGTTTAGATCATATTTTCACAACAATTTTAGCTTTTTTTACTGCTTTAATGCTTTAGATAGAAGGAGTGAAGTTCACTAGAAATGTTTTTTTTTTTTTTTATAAAATAAATTTTCTTGAATTTCGCACTTTCCACAATAATGGGCCAAGTTTGAATCGCGCTAGCTGTCGACGAACAATTATTTAAAGCAAAAGAAACATACCAACTGAAAGCTTGCACCATAGCCTATTTAAAATTGATGATATTGATAATTTAAGTATAGTTTATATAAAATAAACAACACTGTAAACATGAGAAGAAAAGCTAAAAGTACAAAATTCAACATAATTTCGAGAAAATGGGTTTTTTTTCATTTTTTACATGAAACTATTTCCATGCGCTATTATAAATGCAATGAAAGTTCTTTGACATATATGCTTTCGTAATATTAACCAGTGCCTTTGAAAAGAAGACGTAATTCTACCTCCATTCTACGACGTATCTCTCTGTCATTTTGTTTTTCACTTAAATATTAGTTATTTTTGTAACATGATCATAGTTTTTATTGGTTCTCGAGTCTACACAAAGTTCGGCAAAGCTTATACATCGATAGTATTTATAATAAAATATGGTAAGCGGTTCTTCCGCACGTTCAGTTTGCTTACTTAGCAGACGTTTACAGGTTACTAAAATAGTAAGGAATTACATTTACAATTACTTAGGGCTAAATTGTAATTAATTACAATTACCCTCTTATAAAGGTAAATGACCGTTACCCCAAAAAGTAATCCGTTACTTTCGTGGCGTTACTTGCAACATTATAGTCCTCAAGTAAGAAACAAAAGGAAGAGGGTTATTCAAGTTCTTATTGTTGCCACCTGTATCATTTATTGCCCTCGAGTATTTTGAGCAACAGCTGACTCTCGATAATCTCGTCAGACATTTTGCGCTATTTCTTACTGAAGATGTATACTGGTACGCTGAGCACCCTTTGAACTGAGACACTGGATGAGAGTGCCATGTTGTACCTCATGAATGCTTCCTGCACTGCGTTGAGCTTCTTCAGCGAAGCAATGGAAGTACTATTTACCTCGAAGACAGAAAGAAGCTTCGTCGTTGCAGCCGTTGCCTGATATTGGAGAGTTTTAGTATATTGTTCCGATACCTCCGATACCCTCAATAGAGAGTTTTAGGGAACCGGAACAAAATACGATCGATAAACAGAAACGATCGATACCTTGGATCGGGCGAGTCGACCGATCGTGTGCCTCTAAACGGCTTTGGGGGAACCGTATTTGCAGACGAGAGCAGACGATCGGTACAGGTCGCGCCCCCTGGCAACGGAAACCTGCATCGGCCTCATCGCGAAAAACAAATTTGCGTTTGTTTGTACAAATCACAGAAACTGAAGTAAACAAAAATCGCATCCTAAAAATATATAGAACCTAAAACAATGTCTACTTATAGTTCGTCTCCTTTTTTTTACTCGAATGAATGCGCTTCCGTAATACAAAACCTGGCGCTCCATGGCGTGTCGCCACTGGCACTGCGAAGTTCTAAAATGTTCGTCTGCTAAAGGAGCAGACGAGCTTTCCGACACCAATGGCGCTCGATCTCTCTGACGATGACTTGGAGTTGGCTCTATTCGGCGAAAACAATTTAGAAAATGTTCTTTTGTACGACTGTTTGTGCACTAAGAGAAGGCGCTTGTTGGCGGCAAGGCATGGGACGTTCAACTTGGCGTCGATGCACGAGGAGGGCGTCGTACGGCAGTTCAGGTTCACAAAGGAGGATCTGACCCATCTCCGATCGGCGGTGCGCATTCCGGAGACGTTGACAACCAACAGCGGAATCTGGGTGTCAGGGGCTCGTTTGCCACCGTATTTTTGGGGTTTTTTTTTTCAGTTTTTTTCAGTTTACCCGATTTATATCTTTGGGGAATAAAATAGTTCCTCGACCGTACATGGTAACTTGTTTTGTAAGTCATACGTTCTCAGTGGGCACGCTTTGGTGTTTTACATCAACCAAATATGATGTTTACTCCAACCACGTCCTGATATGCTGAAAAGTTGCCGACAGCAAACTCGATTTGACACACAAATAAGAACACGCTCGCGCGCGCTTATCATCCACATTCGAAGTCGTCTGCCAGCGATCCTGTGTCTTTCCCTCGAGGCCCACTGCAGGATCGAGTACTAAGAAAGTTATGGACAAATAAAACTAGGAATGTTAAATCGCGAAGAAAATACAAAAATAACCAAAATATACACACTTTCTCACGTTGAGGCGGTCATTTTTCTTGTACAAAGTTACGAGGAGGTCAATCCGTTCCATCGCTCCTCGCAACGAGAAGTTCTTTTTCGACGCCGCGTTTAAGCCTTTAAGAACGTCATTCCAAAGGGCTGGAGTAAAAAAAAAAAGGATTAGCGCCTCCCCAAGTAGGAAGGTATCATCTTCCGCTGAAAACCGCTTGCGAGGAGGAGGCGGAGGGACGGAGGTAGATACGGCGCTCATGTTGCTCTCTTACGGTAAAGATAGCAGACGATCACGGTCGTACGCCCGCGAACCGATCGTTGAGCCGTGTACGGTACGACCACGAAAAAAAAAAAATAAAGGAAAACCTGTAACTTTACTGCTGTGCACTTATTAAAACTATCACCCAATATTTAAAGGGCTCGTTTTATAGGATATATGTGATTAGCTTTAGAACACAAATTTTTAATTCATGCAACATTTTTAAACTAAAAAGTATCCAGAGCCTTGATGCAGAAGGCCGTTGCTCATTCTGTTGACACTACAGATAACCCTCAGTAATAAAGCAGCTGTAAAAACGGGTGATAAGTGCTCGAAATGCACATCCCAAAGTTTGTATGAAAGGAAAACAAATAGAAGAAAACAAAAAGGTGTATGGGCCAACTGGATTTGAACTCTCCATTACCGCTCCCCTACGAGCTCGCGAAATTGACCCTCCAATCCACTGAGCTACTGAGCAGACGATTTTCGCCTTTGCTAAACATTAATTTATCTCTATTGAGGATGTCCTACTGCGTTTCGTTTTGTATTCTTTTTCTTGTTTGCTGACTCCAATTTTATGCACTTGCTGTCACATTTGGCGCTCCTGCCAGGCACTACCACGAGTTATTTTATTCATGTTTGAAGCCACGGCAGGCTCTCTCCGCCAGCGAAATCGCCGTTTTGCTAACCAAGCGAGACTGTCCATGTCGGCCATTGGTCGTGCCGGTCGTGTCTTACGGTTCGACCAGCGCATTAGGGTAAGATCGCAGAAGACAAGCGCATGCGCAGTTCGTACCGGAGGGCCCATCGTACCGTATCGGATGTGCCAAAACGGTTCCCTAAGACTCTCTACTAACGATACTCAATAACGATATGATGCTTGCGCAAAAGCGATTGCGGAGTATCGGGTATCGTTATCGGGGTCATCAAAACGATTGACTAAAATTCTTTATTTTCAAAATCGCGAAGCTGTAGAAGTCGCCACGCAACTAGCCGAAATCTGGAAAAAGAATTTATTTACGTACATCTTACTATACCGGCATATATTGCCAGTCAATAGCAACAGTAAGGCGATAATTAAATAATAAAAAAGGTTTGGATCAATATTCTTCTTCCTTTGGTTCTGAACAGGTCGAGCCTCGGTTGAGACGTTGGTGAATAGGAAAACGTTTACAATATATAAGTAAAATTAAAAAAAAAAAAACAGGAAATTCATAACACCAATGAATTAGAACGTCGGTTAAAAGAAGGAAAATGTAAACGCACGTTTGCCGTGTGTACCTTTCTTGATGCCGTTCAAAAACGCACAGAGCACGGACCAACTGCAGTTTATTCCGATGTTCTTCAGATAGACGTCCGCTGATACCACGGGCAGCGAAGGCCAGAGAACTAAGCCGCACTATGGCCACACTCACGAGTTTTATTCTCTCATCCAGCCTAGAATCTCAAGTCTACGTCAACCGCCATTTTGTTTTGTTTGTAAAAATCTCTGCTTGAGATAAGATGCGTCTTGCTGAGGGAAAAGCAGAAAAGAAAGGAAGACTATTACCATTTTCTAAGACTCTCGCAAAAAGCTGTCTCACAAAAAGGGCGACGGAGATGTAGATAACCTGGCTGGAATTCACAAATAAAGTGTGAAAACCCTAGAGCTTGGACTACAAAGGAATAAGTAGCTTTTAGAACAGGGTCAAATTTGGTGAAGAGAATAATAAAAAAATACAACCTGTTTTCTAAAAGATGATAAGTGTGCAGCAACGAACCGAACGAGGATGCATATGGCAATACTACCTTCACCTATTATCATATCTGTTTTAGTGGATTTTAGGATAGACGGAGCGTTCTTTCCTGTTGTGACATTATGGAAATGGTCGTATAGCCCGTTGCGACTCAAGAAGGAAGGGCGAGGGTAAGACGGGCCGGGGAGGAGGAAGCAGACGAAACGCTAAAGAGAGCACGAGGTATCTCCCTCTCTTCTCCAGCGTTCCGTCTGCTTCCTCCTCCCAGGACCGTCTTACCCTCGCCCTACTTTCTTGATTTGCAACGGGCTGTAGTCAAAATAACCGAGAAGGACATTTTTAGTTCTTGTCTGTGCACTTACCGCCTCGAGCTTCTCGAAAAGGTACACAATCACTTGGCGTCCCCCTCTCCCCCGTCTTCGATCACAAAGAAAAAAGAAATGGACTAAAAAAAGCGGATATATCAGTGAAGTGAAAAAGAAATTAGAGCAGAGTAACTTAGGTTTTGATTTGAGTTATATAGAAGAAGGGAGAAATGTAGTACAGGTAATACCAAGACTGATGTATGCGGATGACATAGTACTCATGGCAGATAACCAGGATACATTACAGTAACTAGCTGGAATATGTGGAGAGGAAGGGGACACCTTGGGCTTGACTTTGAGCAGTGACGAGTCTGGAGTCATGGTGTTTAACGACGAAAAGATGGAACCCCTGAGGATACAAGACATTGTAATAGACCATGGAGGAGAATATAAATATCTGGGAGTCTGGCTCAATGAGGGAATGAAATATCTAGAGGAACATGAGGAGAATATAGTTAGAAAGGGGGAAAAAATAATTTATTATGAAGCTCAATGCACTGTCGAACTATAATATATATGAAGTGGTCAGAGGTAAATGGAAAGGAGTGATGGTGCCAGGGCTGTCTTTTTGCAATGCAGTGCTGTGCATGAAATCGGAGGTTCAATCAGGATTAGAAATTTGACAAAGAAGCGTAGGCAGATTGGCACTGGGAGCACATGGAAAAACACCAAATTAGGGAGTACAGGGGGACATGGTATGGTCGTCTTTTGAGAGCAGGGAGGCAATTAGTAAGTTGAAATTTGAACAAAGGTTGACCGAAATAGATGATGCGCGGTGGACACGGAAGATATTCAATTATTTATACATGAAAATTTGTAACACAAAATGGACAAACCGAACACGAAAGCTTACATTTAAATACCTACACACTGGTGAGAGGGCTGAGCAAACTACTTTAGTGGAAAAAGGGGTGAAAGAGGCAGAGAGGAAAATGTGGGAGGGAAGAATGCAAAAGAAATCAACTCTAACGGTGTACAGGTCACGAAAGCAGGACATAAGAAAGGAAAAGTGTGTGGACAATTCACCGAGAAGTTCTTCGCAGTTCGAGGCGAGAACGAGAGGTTTGAAGACAAGGACGTATAGGGACAAATTTCAGAAGACAGACAGATTATGTGTCGCCTGCCATAATGAGAGCGAGGCACTAGAGCACTTGGTTTTGATGTGCACGGGGCTTCGCCCTGCCCTCCCTGAAGGAGTAACGGATGTGGCCGGGACCCTGGGTTTTATTGGTGACGATGGAAGGACGGAAGAGAAAAGGATTACAGTCTCAAAGAGACGATTAGAATATTGGTGGAGATTATCTAGGGAAAATTGACTGATGCACAACTAACTAGCACAGCTGGGTACAGGCGGGACAGAGAAAAATTGGGACTCCTCGCGTTGCTCCGACCCAAAGTCTCAACCCAGTCTTCCAGTGGGTCCGGTGCTGGGGTGACGCCGACAAGGTGTGACCAGAGGAAAATTGGCGACTCCCTCGCCGATGGGAAGAGGCGGGGGTGATGTTTTTAGTTTTTTTGCCCGATCCCCCGAAGGTCATCCTGATGATATCCCACACTGCCTGATGATAGTTAGGGGGCCAAATTTTGTCTTAGAAGGGCAAGAGTAATCATATGTTTGTCTCTTTAGACTTAGGCTAGGTGGGGCAAGCTACCGCCCGTTACAAAGGGTGTTGACAATTGAAATTCATCCATCCATCCGGATATAGCTTGCCCCCACTTCTTTTCTCTTCTTTTTTGTAGAAATATCTATTTGAATTTTCTGAAATCGTTGTTAGGGGTCTAGAGAAATATATTCAAATAGGTTCATGGGTTTGGTGTTGTAAAGAAAGAATTTGGAGAATTGAAGATTGGCAAGCCTCCCTTTGAGCTGGTCAATGCGCGTGACAGTGTGACGGCGCTCTACGTACCAAACTAAAAATAACCCTTTTTTTTCTTTTCTTTTTTTTTGTGGAGGTGGGGTGGGGTAGGGGAGTCGTGAAAAAAATGTAAGGGATTACAAAGAATTCGTTGCGTAAAGTTTAAGGGAATTACTATACAATTACTCTAGCAAATATGTAATTATTCCGTTACTAAATTATTAATAAATATAAGGGATTACAAGTAATTTTGTTACTTAACGGATTACGTACAAGTTTGTTACTTAGTAAACTATAGAAATCGAAACTGTATTATATAACGTTTAAGCGTAGTCATGTAAGATTAACAGGCATATATTGGAACATTTATAAGTTTTCCGTGAGTTAATAGAGCACTTATGGGGGAAAACATATCAAAGTGACGGCCCGTCAAGTACGTCAATAAGCGTGCATGATTTTTTTTTCTTCAAACAACTTCCTTTACAGAATAGCTAAGCTAGGCTTGTTGAATTCTCTCAATTTCCGTCGTTACTAATGACAGTTCTATGTTTGCGAACCCAAACGTAAGCTCCAAGTCTCGTAAAAGTATATGAGGTGAAACTAAAAGTTCTTATAGCATCGCGCTGCTTCGGTGCTTGTTTTCGCTTTTCTGCAATGTGCGCTTCTTCCCTAGTTTTGCCGTTTTCTATTTTTTTTTTGTTAAGATATAAGTACCTTCAAAATACTCGTATGCAGCATTGGATATTTTTGTTTGACGGAAAGTGGGAACGAAAGGACAATCCACGAGCCGAGCGGGACACCGACATGCCGCCACCCTTTTTAACTCTGAGTGTCGCACCCCCTGTCTAGATAGCTGTCGTGATTCTTTATTTAGTACAGACAGGATCCCTATGAACATTAGAAATGACTACCGCATGACGATCCGTGCACGTGTTAGAAAGAAAAAAGCTATAAACAACCCGTGATTTCCAGGAGGTGCTACCAGAGCTAAAGCTCGTGTGCCACCGCCTTCGAGAGCGGCGGCCTTTTCCTTCCGTTTTGCTTCGCTGGCAGGTTCAATGCTGTCCACATATCTGGTATCTTATCTGAGTTTGTTAGACACAGTTAGCCAAAACCGATAGAAGGAAAAACTACACTAATCCTTGCCTGACAGCAATATTTAACGGGGGCGACCAAGAAATCAGTCTTGAATACATTAAGAGGCTTTGCCTTTGTGCTAGCCCAACTAAGGAGTGCGTTTTGCTGACCTGTATGGTGTGTCCAAAAATAGATGGTTTAACCCTAGACTTCTTGCCAATGAAGGAAGACGAATAAATTTGTGGGAATCTCGAGAACTGCTTAAGGAGCAAATGGGAAGTAACGCATTTTTCAATGAGTTGAGAAAGTGCGTAACAGAATACTTCGCCCATTAATTCATCCCATATGCTCAGCGGCTTACTATAAGCTCAGAAAAGTCGCACCTCGAGGCTCGTATCCCTGTATGGTGTGTCCAAAAATAGATGGTTTAACCCTAGACTTCTTGCCAATGAAGGAAGACGAATAAATTTGTGGGAATCTCGAGAACTGCTTAAGGAGCAAATGGGAAGTAACGCATTTTTCAATGAGTTGAGAAAGTGCGTAACAGAATACTTCGCCCATTAATTCATCCCATATGCTCAGCGGCTTACTATAAGCTCAGAAAAGTCGCACCTCGAGGCTCGTATCCCTGTATGGTGTGTCCAAAAATAGATGGTTTAACCCTAGACTTCTTGCCAATGAAGGAAGACGAATAAATTTGTGGGAATCTCGAGAACTGCTTAAGGAGCAAATGGGAAGTAACGCATTTTTCAATGAGTTGAGAAAGTGCGTAACAGAATACTTCGCCCATTAATTCATCCCATATGCTCAGCGGCTTACTATAAGCTCAGAAAAGTCGCACCTCGAGGCTCGTATCCCTGTATGGTGTGTCCAAAAATAGATGGTTTAACCCTAGACTTCTTGCCAATGAAGGAAGACGAATAAATTTGTGGGAATCTCGAGAACTGCTTAAGGAGCAAATGGGAAGTAACGCATTTTTCAATGAGTTGAGAAAGTGCGTAACAGAATACTTCGCCCATTAATTCATCCCATTAATAAATATAAGGGATTACAAGTAATTTTGTTACTTAACGGATTACGTACAAGTTTGTTACTTAGTAAACTATAGAAATCGAAACTGTATTATATAACGTTTAAGCGTAGTCATGTAAGATTAACAGGCATATATTGGAACATTTATAAGTTTTCCGTGAGTTAATAGAGCACTTATGGGGGAAAACATATCAAAGTGACGGCCCGTCAAGTACGTCAATAAGCGTGCATGATTTTTTTTTTCTTCAAACAACTTCCTTTACAGAATAGCTAAGCTAGGCTTGTTGAATTCTCTCAATTTCCGTCGTTACTAATGACAGTTCTATGTTTGCGAACCCAAACGTAAGCTCCAAGTCTCGTAAAAGTATATGAGGTGAAACTAAAAGTTCTGATAGCATCGCGCTGCTTCGGTGCTTGTTTTCGCTTTTCTGCAATGTGCGCTTCTTCCCTAATTTTGCCGTTTTCTATTTTTTTTTTTTTTGTTAAGATATAAGTACCTTCAAAATACTCGTATGCAGCATTGGATATTTTTGTTTGACGGAAAGTGGGAACGAAAGGACAATCCACGAGCCGAGCGGGACACCGACATGCCGCCACCCTTTTTAACTCTGAGTGTCGCACCCCCTGTCTAGATAGCTGTCGTGATTCTTTATTTAGTACAGACAGGATCCCTATGAACATTAGAAATGACTACCGCATGACGATCCGTGCACGTGTTAGAAAGAAAAAAGCTATAAACAACCCGTGATTACCAGGAGGTGCTACCAGAACTGAAGCTCGTGTGCCACCGCCTTCGAGAGCGGCGGTCTTTTCCTTCCGTTTTGCTTCGCTGGCAGGTTCAATGCTGTCCACATATCTGGTATCTTATCTGAGTTTGTTAGACACAGTTAGCCAAAACCGATAGAGGGAGAAACTACACTAATGCTTGCCTGACAGCAATATTTAACGGGGGCGACAAGAAATCAGTCTTGAAGACATTAAGAGGCTTTGCCTTTGTGCCTGTATGGTGTGTCCAAAAATAGATGGTTTAACCCTAGAATTCTTGCCAATGAAGGAAGACGAATACATTTGTGGGAATCTCGAGAACTGCTTAAGGAGCAAATGGGAAGTAACGCATTTTTCAATGAGTTGAGAAAGTGCGTAACAGAATACTTCGCCCATTAATTCATCCCATATGCTCAGCGGCTTACTATAAGCTCAGAAAAGTCGCACCTCGAGGCTCGTATCCCTGTATGGTGTGTCCAAAAATAGATGGTTTAACCCTAGACTTCTTGCCAATGAAGGAAGACGAATAAATTTGTGGGAATCTCGAGAACTGCTTAAGGAGCAAATGGGAAGTAACGCATTTTTCAATGAGTTGAGAAAGTGCGTAACAGAATACTTCGCCCATTAATTCATCCCATATGCTCAGCGGCTTACTATAAGCTCAGAAAAGTCGCACCTCGAGGCTCGTATCCCTGTATGGTGTGTCCAAAAATAGATGGTTTAACCCTAGACTTCTTGCCAATGAAGGAAGACGAATAAATTTGTGGGAATCTCGAGAACTGCTTAAGGAGCAAATGGGAAGTAACGCATTTTTCAATGAGTTGAGAAAGTGCGTAACAGAATACTTCGCCCATTAATTCATCCCATATGCTCAGCGGCTTACTATAAGCTCAGAAAAGTCGCACCTCGAGGCTCGTATCCCTGTATGGTGTGTCCAAAAATAGATGGTTTAACCCTAGACTTCTTGCCAATGAAGGAAGACGAATAAATTTGTGGGAATCTCGAGAACTGCTTAAGGAGCAAATGGGAAGTAACGCATTTTTCAATGAGTTGAGAAAGTGCGTAACAGAATACTTCGCCCATTAATTCATCCCATATGCTCAGCGGCTTACTATAAGCTCAGAAAAGTCGCACCTCGAGGCTCGTATCCCTGTATGGTGTGTCCAAAAATAGATGGTTTAACCCTAGACTTCTTGCCAATGAAGGAAGACGAATAAATTTGTGGGAATCTCGAGAACTGCTTAAGGAGCAAATGGGAAGTAACGCATTTTTCAATGAGTTGAGAAAGTGCGTAACAGAATACTTCGCCCATTAATTCATCCCATATGCTCAGCGGCTTACTATAAGCTCAGAAAAGTCGCACCTCGAGGCTCGTATCCCTGTATGGTGTGTCCAAAAATAGATGGTTTAACCCTAGACTTCTTGCCAATGAAGGAAGACGAATAAATTTGTGGGAATCTCGAGAACTGCTTAAGGAGCAAATGGGAAGTAACGCATTTTTCAATGAGTTGAGAAAGTGCGTAACAGAATACTTCGCCCATTAATTCATCCCATATGCTCAGCGGCTTACTATAAGCTCAGAAAAGTCGCACCTCGAGGCTCGTATCCCTGTATGGTGTGTCCAAAAATAGATGGTTTAACCCTAGACTTCTTGCCAATGAAGGAAGACGAATAAATTTGTGGGAATCTCGAGAACTGCTTAAGGAGCAAATGGGAAGTAACGCATTTTTCAATGAGTTGAGAAAGTGCGTAACAGAATACTTCGCCCATTAATTCATCCCATATGCTCAGCGGCTTACTATAAGCTCAGAAAAGTCGCACCTCGAGGCTCGTATCCCTGTATGGTGTGTCCAAAAATAGATGGTTTAACCCTAGACTTCTTGCCAATGAAGGAAGACGAATAAATTTGTGGGAATCTCGAGAACTGCTTAAGGAGCAAATGGGAAGTAACGCATTTTTCAATGAGTTGAGAAAGTGCGTAACAGAATACTTCGCCCATTAATTCATCCCATATGCTCAGCGGCTTACTATAAGCTCAGAAAAGTCGCACCTCGAGGCTCGTATCCCTGTATGGTGTGTCCAAAAATAGATGGTTTAACCCTAGACTTCTTGCCAATGAAGGAAGACGAATAAATTTGTGGGAATCTCGAGAACTGCTTAAGGAGCAAATGGGAAGTAACGCATTTTTCAATGAGTTGAGAAAGTGCGTAACAGAATACTTCGCCCATTAATTCATCCCATATGCTCAGCGGCTTACTATAAGCTCAGAAAAGTCGCACCTCGAGGCTCGTATCGTCGTATTGCATTTTGGTTTTGCTAAAATTAGAGCGCCGTTCTTACGCGAGCGGTATAATGCTTTTATTGGAAGAACCAAATCGTGTCTATCTTCACCGGCGTCGCTACAACGGCGCACGAAATCTACAACTTCGGAGTTGTCCGCGACGACATCGTGCACAATACATCACACGCACTGTTTGCTCTACGCACAGTTAAAGAGTGGTTGGAAGAATACATTACGATATTTACTCAAATTTTTTCGTATCTTCGAAGGGGTGGCTAGTCATTTCAAAGATAGGTTTCAACTGCACGAGATGGCGAAGAGAAAAAAAGGTGACCAAATTGATTTTTAAGCTACGCAACACGGCAAAAGTGCGTGTAATGACGTGGGGAGAGTCCTCCAGCACCAAGCCTCCTTGCACAAGTATTGAAATCCATTGGAAGTGCTAAGGATGTTTCTCTTCTAGTGGCCCCGAAAGTGCCTGGAATTGTACTCCTAAAAGGTGAAGCAGCATGGGTCTAGACCAACTCGTCGAAAGCGAACTCGTCGACGGCCAACTCGTCGGCGGCCCATTCGTCGAATAGGCCCATTCGTCATAGGGCAACTCGTCGAAAGAAAACTTGTCGAAGAGGCCGACTGGTCGCCGTTTTTTAAAAGCCAAATATATAATTTGTGTCCCTAATTTTAAAGCAAATACTGTCCTATAATAGTCCGTGTCCTGTCTTTCGTAAAAGATGTATCAGCAGGCGCTTCTTAAAATATTGACCTCCAGTCTGCTCTTTCTTGTCGAAGGTTACAACTTGCCGCTTTCGCCACTTTCGCGGTGCAGTCGCGGTGCACGGTCCCTATGTCGCTCGTGTATCAATGGGGCGCGTGTTAACCTACCCTGCCGATCAGTTGACGCCGCTTCGCAGCGACAGTCTGCGGCGACTCATTACAATATAAGTAAGGCTCCGTGTTTTCGGGTAAATCCGAAAAACTCCGAAGAACACCCGCCAGTAAAATTTGGTCAATTCGGATTTATCCGATAAACTCCGAATTTATAAATTAAAAAGTCAAAAGCCTTTTTTTTTTTTTTACAATTTGGGTAGCGCAGGGAAATGGTCCTAGGAAAATGCCACCATAATTATATTTCAAATCTCGGACTGTCGTAAAAAGGGGTCTTACTACTTGTCTCGTCAAGGTTCATTCTGGGCAACAGGTCATTGTACAATCGGGTCACGACAAAAGCCACTCTTTTGGTTTCCTTTTGGGTCATGAGATTTGTGATTTAGAGAAAGGAGAGGTTATGTTTTTGTAACAGTGAAAGCTATGGACCATAGAGATTTTATAAAAAAGGGAAGAGGGGCAGTTGAAACTTCTCTATTACCTCCTAACCCCTCCACCTCCCGCGACCACGGGCTAGATTGACGTAATAGGATCAGACTTGTGCCTATCTCAAATACTCTACTCAAGATACTGTATCTTAAATACTTTTTGAAGTATCTTGGTATCTTGCAAATACCTTTCATCGAGAGTATTTGATACTCTATTTTAATTACAATTCCGAGTATCTTGTACTCATTATCTTAAATACATTTTTGACATTCCGCCATTTTCCGAGTTTTTCGATATGAAGTGGCGTGGGCGTAGCACGAGCAAACGTGAACATTCTTTCGAGCAACCAAATCCTGTTGTTAGCTCCGATTATACTCCGTTTCACCTTATGTTGTACCGCAGCGAAGGCTAGAAGCGCGAGCTCATAGCGTTGGCAGCTGCCTTTGCTGCACGAGAGCTTGTGCCGCCGAGATTCGCCCTAGAGCAAGGAGCTCGCGCTCGTAGCCTTTCCTGCGGTACATCGTAAGCTTTGAATGAGCTCGTGAAAACATCGTTTTTTTGCCGATTGTGACTCATTTCAGCCCAAAGTTCGTACAATGAAGGTTCTCCCCTCGCCTTCCGAAAGGCGCCTTTTGTTTCTATAGTTTCCCCCAAACAAATCCTCAAACAAAAGGGGTGGTTTTACGGAAGTAAAGATGCCACCCTGAGGCGCAACGCAGACCGGGAAACGACCTACGGCAACAATGCAGACTTGAGTATCAAGACAATAACAAACAGAAGAAAATGAGAAGTGGATACACACAAAAAAGTAGACATTTTTGTTTTGCTTTATGTATATTTGACCCCGCTCGGGCAAACGTCGAGGTTTTTTTTTTTTCTTTCTTTCTTTTCTTTGTGTTGTCAGTCCGGCACCTATTGCTCTCGCGAACACTGTCTGTAAGGGAACATTGATAAGCAGAGAACAGTACAGGTAACGAACTGCGAACTGGACGACCTTTCAAAATGCCAACGAAGTGTCCCCCAACATTGAATGCCTTTCTGAAAGCAACCTACTTGAATAAGGTGCGACCACTGCCGTGGCTATTATGTGGGTTCTCTTTGTTATTCATTCACTCAAATCTGTGTCCCAAGTCCGTTTATAGTGAACTCCCCATATAGGGAATATGAATTGTAGTTAAACGATGCGTCTAAGGTGCGCCGCAGGATGTGATATTCAGCGATGTCACTATTGCCGAAGCGCTCTGACCCGTTTGTCACCCCCACACCTCGGTGTTTACCCAACACAAGGCCTGGGCACATGCCCACAGGCCTTGTGGGCATGTTCATGTCATATTTTTATTAGTGCGGGGCACAGTGTAATGAACAAAATACCAACAATTAGTGAAGTGACGTTAAGTGCCGGATCCCTCCAGAAAGCAGTCGTCAGAGGATGCGAGCTTGACCCACTTGGGCTTTTGTGCTGAGCTCTGCACCCTGCATGCTGCATTGTTCATGCAGGCCGGAGTGGTGACAAAAGAGCCCCTCCTCTTCCTTACCGAAGAACACGAACTCCAGCCGAACGCTGACGCCGCATTCCGTTAAGTCAGCCAAGCGCTGAGCCATTGTATTTCTTGTCCCCATCCATCTAGTTCTAAAGTTAACCGCTTGGGGCGCTACGGTCTGATCTCCTCCCCAATAGCTAAAGCGACCTCTTTATTTCTGTCCCAGAAATGTTTTGTAATATCTATCAGTGATATTGCCACGCGCGTTGCCCAGCGAGCGCGTGGCCGAATGCTTACCGCGCTTGACCCTCGGGCGGAGGCTCTCGCGCGAAGGCTCCGGGTTCGATACCAGGGAGCGGACTTTCTTTTATTTAATCTTTCAACTTGACATTATCGTAAGTTCAAAAACCTTGTCGTCTGATTGAGTCTGATGTTCTACGCGCCAAACGTTCTACGCCGAATGTTCCAGAAACATACGCGGGTACAAAAGATGCTCCGAGGGGCGGTCTGGAGTCTGTCTCGCCCCAGCGGATCCTGCTGTTTCGACGACATCGACGCCTGCGACGCTAACCTTTGTCTATTTTGTTTTGGGCACAAGTTCGCCCCATTAAAATTTTAGCTTTTCAGTTATTCGCCGCCTCATCATTCGCCATTCGTGACAATAGTTTTTTCCTTATAGTCGGACTGCATAAAATACCCCTTCGATACTTTTTTTTTTCCGTTTTGTGTTGTTGCGTGCTAATAAGCCATTCTGGTAACCCAGATTTGCGCAGCTGTATAATTGTCGTTGTCACTGACGTCGATACAAATTACGCAATGCGGAAGTATCTTCAAAACTAATTGAATTACATTATTAAGTATTTGTACTCTACTCAAGATACTTTACAGTGAAAGTAACTTGAGTAGTATTTTAAATACTTTATGAAGCGGGTATTTAGTAACTTAACTTAAATACTTTTATCGAGTATTTTGTTTAACACTAGCTCTTTTGGTTTCCTTTTGGGTCATGAGATTTGTGATTTAGAGAAAGGAGAGGTTATGTTTTTGTAACAGTGAAAGCTATGGACCATAGAGATTGTATAAAAAAGGGAAGAAGGGCAGTTGAAACTTCTCTATTACCTCCTTAACCCCTCCACCTCCCGCTACCGCGGGCTAGATTGACGTAATAGGATGGGATGACTACGAGCTTCCTAGCGACTACCTCCGGGAGTTTATTTATTTTAAGGTATCGGCGTTTGTCGAAGCAACACTTGTGTGCGACTTTTGTCGTGGGACAAATTAGTATTGCCAATGGCAATGGCACCAACGCCAAATTCAACCGAAGAAATTTTAATTGATACAACCGCGTTTTATTTTTATCTCGCATACGTTTACATCCGGTTAATATTAATTTATTTATTTTAATACGAAACATAGCGAAATTAAAATCCGAATTTTGAAAAATTGGGAATCAGACAGATGTAGACTCCGATTACATCTGAATCTTCGGCAAAAAATAAGCTCCGAAAAACACCATCGAATTTTACGAAAAATAAACTCCGAAAACACGGAACCCTAAATATAAGTAATAAAGAAACGTAACAAAAGGACGATCATGTCGATCATGGGATGACACAATTTTCAACTTGTCTAAAGTTTCTCTTCTATCGTTGCCCTCTTGTAATTTTTCTTTCAATCTTGTAAAGATTGAAAGAAGTGAAGAAAGTAAAGATAAAAAGGAACCACGAACCTTTACCTCAAACCGTCATTCAACCCATTCGACGAATCGCCCTTCGACCGATTAACCCTTTCGACAGGTTGCCCTTCGACAGATTGCCCTAATACGAATTGCCCTATTCGACGAATTGGCCTTCGACGAGTTGGCCGTCGACGAGTTGGCTTTCGACGAGTTGGCCGGATCCCCTACCTCCCAAGCAGCAAGCATCGGCCAGTACCATGACACAGTAAAAAAAGGATGGATTTTTTTAGCCTTGTGAAAAACATTCAATCCTGCCACTTCTGAATGAAGGCTCAAAATAAAAACGGGTCTTTCAGGGTTGTGATAAAAAGTAAAAGGCGAATCCTCAAGAGTGATGTTAAAATCATTTTTTCTTTTATCACCATAAACGTTACTGTGAGCTTATGATACTAAAAATGCTATGTATTGTTATTATTTTTTTCTCCGTTTATCTTTATAATGTGTTATTGCCTAAAATAAAAAGAAAGTCAAAAAGTTTAAAACGAGCCTCGTCAATACTTTATACGTGAAAATGCGGCCGCATGAAAGAGGCAAAATTTGGCACTCGATCCGCTAGGTTTCTGAAACTAATTTATCTCGCCCTTTCATTGCCTGACATAAAGGTGTGTGAAACTTACTTTTTATGCTTGTTAAATAAAAGAAGACGTTTCAGTAAGTTTATTAAAGAAAAGTTGGGAATCTTAAGATAAGTGAACTGGACATATGCATGAACTTTTCTATAATAGCATACAAGTCATTCCTCCTCTTTACTAAATGGTACACGATGTACATCATAAATACTATAGTCCTGTTACAAGCAGATATAAATAATAATTACCTAAACAACTTGGCAACGGCCCATATTTTTTCATCTTTGAATGGAGGCAAAAATGTGTCTTCGTTTCAAACGCACTGCTTAATATGACGAAATCATTTATGTGAAAAATGTATTGCATATAATAATAATAACAATAACAATAATAAAAGTAATATCTTTATTATCTTTGAAAAAAATACATGTGTAAGCGGGCTGGCCCACGAAAGCCAAGATGCTTGTATGTGGGACCAGGCAGCCAACGAAACACCGTGACACATTGAACACTGGAGAAACAAAACAAACAAACAACAATAATGTGGGACTGTGGGCAACGAATGCGCACTAAGTAATTATATAATTATTATGGCGCGAGCGTGAGGCACCATTCTCTTACCTTCCGTTTTACCGCACGAAAGGATGATAAGTTCAGCATTGAACATCGAAGGAACGTAGTGTCGTTTTAACTTTTTTTCATAATTTGTTTGTATCTTAGGGACCTTGAACCTATCTGTACGCCGCAAGTTTCTTTTTTTTTACCTCTTGTTTAAAAGTTCTACTATAATAATTACTTGTTATTATCACATATTTATGAAACTGATTAAATGACTATATTTCTAACGCGCGTATTTTTTTAAGGTCTAGTTTATCATACACTGACACGTAAGAAATATTGTTTACACTATATTTTATGATTCTATCAATTCCCAGTTTTTTGTACTCGGAACAATTCCCATATGTCATAATTTCATACCGTTTAACTGATTCTCCAAAAGATCTGAAAATAGTTCTCCGCAAGTTTACAGAGCATGCACTTGTTAGCTTGTAAAGATACGCCAATACCACCCGCATTCTTTTAATAATATATTGGATTTGTTGATTCCAAAGGAGATGTTGGTCAAATATTAACCCCAAATATTTAACGGAGAAGTCATAAGGTAATGGTCTACACGTGCAAATGTGCTGAGCATGATCATGGAGGTGACGATATATGTTTGGTACTAGAGTAATTTGTTTATGGGGATTACGAAAACAGACTAATTTAGTTTTATTGACGTTCACAGAAATGATATTACTTGAGAACTAGTTAACTAATAAGTCTATATCACTTAGAAGCAGCGGAAACCGCCTGGTTATAGTTGTCATGCGGTAGTGATAGAACAGTATCATCCGCATACTGAAACATTCTAGATCGTAGTTGGAATAACCCTAGATCATTCACATGTATATTAAACAATAACAGACCTAGTGTGCTACACTGTGGCACGCCGCAATCGACTGAGTTTACAAGAACACATAAAAAGCTTTTCACGTAAAAAATGAAAACACAAAATGTACGTTTTATAACGACGTTGAATTTTGCATTTTTAGCATTTCTTCTCAAGTTTACAGTGTTATTTGCTCCATATAAACTATACCTAAATTAACAATATTATAATTTTAAATTGGCTTAGAAACAAGCTTTTATTTTATATGTTTCTTATACCATAAATAGTTGTACGTCGAAAGCTTAAGCTTGATTCAAACTTATAGAATAAAAACAACACATAAAAGAACATCTAGATTTTTTTTTTAGACTTTTTAGATGTTCCTGCCACAGTTTCGGGTACTTTTTTAGCATGAGGAATAATAAAAAAAGGTTGACCGTCTTTGGGGGTTGATATTCATCTTATCTGAAATTACCCCCATTATATAAGTCACGCAAAAGTAATGTCATGAGCAGATAGTATCCTTATTTGCACATCATGCGTCTGTTAAAAGAGGCATTTCAATTAAGTCTACTTAATAATATATATTACAATTTGCTGGATCGCAATTTACTGCTCTTCGAAGGCGGCCCCCGGAAGTTCCGAATCGGCCATTTTGGGCCTGTGTAAATCTCCCGGTTGAAGTGTTGCAGAGGCTGGGTGGCTGGGTGCTAAAGGACACGTTTTCTTCTCGTTCACCGTCATTCGCCAAAATATATTTTTTAAACCTCGTGTAAGCAGTTGTAGCTGCCTTTGAAAACCCGTGGCGCAGCACCGCAAGAAAAAGTCAGAATACGTCTAAAGGCCCGTACACACATGTGCGTTTGAGCGCAATGCGTTCCGTTGCAACAAGCGGACGCGTTGCGTTGCGAAGAGCGCTTGCGCCAAGCTTGTGCACCCAGTTGCGCTGACATCTAGTTCACCGCAGTCAAAAGCCAATAAGAACGCGCTATCATCGCTAGCGGCTCACCAATAGAACGCCAAATCCACGGCAACATGGCGGCGCCCTGCGGCAGCGTCGAAGTGTTCGATCTTGGGATCATACCGCTGGCTTCCCGGACATTCTGTTAAGCTTGAAACATCACAGCCTCAGAAAAAGCAGTCTCCATCGCTTCCCGAAACTTAGAAGCAAGTTCTGCGAGTGGAGAACCGGATACGCCTCGCCGAGTGGCGCGAGCGAACACGTGACCGTCCTCTCCTCTCTCGGCTTCTAATGGGTCGAACACACCGCAACGCTTTGGAACGTTAAGCGACGCTGCTACACGCTTGCGTCGCGCTATCCGAGCGTTGCGGGAAGGCGCGCGTCGCACCGCAAGCGACCGCTCCTGGCCGCAAGGACGCCGTAACGCACTCAAACGCGTTCGAACGCGAATGTGCGCATGTGCCTTAACACAAGCCTCGCGGTCAGACGGCTATATCAGAGGACATGCCTTACATGCCGAAGTGCTGCGTCTCTGTGCCTTCGCACGCTTGGGTACCGATGAAGAATTCACGGCAAGTGAATCTGTTAAACCTCCGGGAAAGGTTTGAAGCTGTGTCGCGCGTACATGATTTGCTGCATACATATCAGCCGTGGAGTTCTGGATCGTCCAGCTCACTGGTTCTCAAGCGAAAGTCCGTGGACCCTTTGGGGTCCCTGAAGGCCTTCTTATGCCCGTGTCCCACTAGAGCGACAGACAGAAACAAACGACAGCGACAAGCCTAAAACCGGAGCCTTTCGCGATTTGAGAGGCTTTGTAGAATAAAGGACTATGCTCAAACACGAGCATCATGCACGCGAGGGTATCTTTGGCAGACTTGCAATCGCTCGTGCTTACTTCACAAGCACCGAACGACTAAACGCCTGCCAAAGGTACCATCGCGAGCATACTGCATGGGTGTGAGGCTTGTCGCTGTCTTTTGTTTCTGTCTGTCGCTCTAGTGGGACACGGGCATTAGAGTGCCCAAAGCGCTCACTATCAATCACGCCGAGCACTAAAATATTTAAAAACAATTTTCTGGCTGTTCCACATATGTGGAGAGCAAGTAGACCTGATTATTTTATGTTTCAGAGCTTCGAAGTAGGTTTACATGCATTTAGGTTGGTTTATTTCTTCTTTTCTCGACGCAATCGTTTATTACTCCCACATTTCCCCGCTGGATGGGGTCCGTCGCTTTGCCGATCCAGTACGCGTCCCCGAAACATCGATGGTTGGGAGCCACTGATACAGATGTTCTGGTGAGCAGCTATCACTGATCAGTGGTTGCTATCAGGGAAGAAAAAAATGGCAGATAAGTTCTACTCGTATGGATCCGAATTACTCATGTCACACGGCAGCACAGATAAAACAGCGCAGTGGAGCAGCGCCCGGGAGGTAGGTTGTCGAACACTCCCTTATCAAATTTATTTCTGGCCCGCGACTGCCACAAGTTACAATTACACTCGTCGGACTGAACTAAAACGCTTCTCCCGAAACGTACACACCTTCACGCATAGTGCCAAGGCATGGCCTTTGATTACGCCGCCTGAGCGCGAGAATTGCGTTCGACGAGTTGTGCCTTTGTCCCGTGGTGCTGCGCTTTCGTAAAAACGTCCACGGGTTCTCCACTCCCTTATCAAATTTATTTCTGGCCCGCGACTGCCACAAGTTACAATTACACTCGTCGGACTGAACTAAAACGCTTCTCCCGAAACGTACACACCTTCACGCATAGTGCCAAGGCATGGCCTTTGATTACGCCGCCTGAGCGCGAGAATTGCGTTCGACGAGTTGTGCCTTTGTCCCGTGGTGCTGCGCTTTCGTAAAAACGTCCACGGGTTCTCCACTCCCTTATCAAATTTATTTCTGGCCCGCGACTGCCACAAGTTACAATTACACTCGTCGGACTGAACTAAAACGCTTCTCCCGAAACGTACACACCTTCACGCATAGTGCCAAGGCATGGCCTTTGATTACGCCGCCTGAGCGCGAGAATTGCGTTCGACGAGTTGTGCCTTTGTCCCGTGGTGCTGCGCTTTCGTAAAAACGTCCACGGGTTCTCCACTCCCTTATCAAATTTATTTCTGGCCCGCGACTGCCACAAGTTACAATTACACTCGTCGGACTGAACTAAAACGCTTCTCCCGAAACGTACACACCTTCACGCATAGTGCCAAGGCATGGCCTTTGATTACGCCGCCTGAGCGCGAGAATTGCGTTCGACGAGTTGTGCCTTTGTCCCGTGGTGCTGCGCTTTCGTAAAAACGTCCACGGGTTCTCCACTCCCTTATCAAATTTATTTCTGGCCCGCGACTGCCACAAGTTACAATTACACTCGTCGGACTGAACTAAAACGCTTCTCCCGAAACGTACACACCTTCACGCATAGTGCCAAGGCATGGCCTTTGATTACGCCGCCTGAGCGCGAGAATTGCGTTCGACGAGTTGTGCCTTTGTCCCGTGGTGCTGCGCTTTCGTAAAAACGTCCACGGGTTCTCCACTCCCTTATCAAATTTATTTCTGGCCCGCGACTGCCACAAGTTACAATTACACTCGTCGGACTGAACTAAAACGCTTCTCCCGAAACGTACACACCTTCACGCATAGTGCCAAGGCATGGCCTTTGATTACGCCGCCTGAGCGCGAGAATTGCGTTCGACGAGTTGTGCCTTTGTCCCGTGGTGCTGCGCTTTCGTAAAAACGTCCACGGGTTCTCCACTCCCTTATCAAATTTATTTCTGGCCCGCGACTGCCACAAGTTACAATTACACTCGTCGGACTGAACTAAAACGCTTCTCCCGAAACGTACACACCTTCACGCATAGTGCCAAGGCATGGCCTTTGATTACGCCGCCTGAGCGCGAGAATTGCGTTCGACGAGTTGTGCCTTTGTCCCGTGGTGCTGCGCTTTCGTAAAAACGTCCACGGGTTCTCCACTCCCTTATCAAATTTATTTCTGGCCCGCGACTGCCACAAGTTACAATTACACTCGTCGGACTGAACTAAAACGCTTCTCCCGAAACGTACACACCTTCACGCATAGTGCCAAGGCATGGCCTTTGATTACGCCGCCTGAGCGCGAGAATTGCGTTCGACGAGTTGTGCCTTTGTCCCGTGGTGCTGCGCTTTCGTAAAAACGTCCACGGGTTCTCCACTCCCTTATCAAATTTATTTCTGGCCCGCGACTGCCACAAGTTACAATTACACTCGTCGGACTGAACTAAAACGCTTCTCCCGAAACGTACACACCTTCACGCATAGTGCCAAGGCATGGCCTTTGATTACGCCGCCTGAGCGCGAGAATTGCGTTCGACGAGTTGTGCCTTTGTCCCGTGGTGCTGCGCTTTCGTAAAAACGTCCACGGGTTCTCCACTCCCTTATCAAATTTATTTCTGGCCCGCGACTGCCACAAGTTACAATTACACTCGTCGGACTGAACTAAAACGCTTCTCCCGAAACGTACACACCTTCACGCATAGTGCCAAGGCATGGCCTTTGATTACGCCGCCTGAGCGCGAGAATTGCGTTCGACGAGTTGTGCCTTTGTCCCGTGGTGCTGCGCTTTCGTAAAAACCGTCCACGGGTTCTCCACTCCCTTATCAAATTTATTTCTGGCCCGCGACTGCCACAAGTTACAATTACACTCGTCGGACTGAACTAAAACGCTTCTCCCGAAACGTACACACCTTCACGCATAGTGCCAAGGCATGGCCTTTGATTACGCCGCCTGAGCGCGAGAATTGCGTTCGACGAGTTGTGCCTTTGTCCCGTGGTGCTGCGCTTTCGTAAAAACGTCCACGGGTTCTCCACTCCCTTATCAAATTTATTTCTGGCCCGCGACTGCCACAAGTTACAATTACACTCGTCGGACTGAACTAAAACGCTTCTCCCGAAACGTACACACCTTCACGCATAGTGCCAAGGCATGGCCTTTGATTACGCCGCCTGAGCGCGAGAATTGCGTTCGACGAGTTGTGCCTTTGTCCCGTGGTGCTGCGCTTTCGTAAAAACGTCCACGGGTTCTCCACTCCCTTATCAAATTTATTTCTGGCCCGCGACTGCCACAAGTTACAATTACACTCGTCGGACTGAACTAAAACGCTTCTCCCGAAACGTACACACCTTCACGCATAGTGCCAAGGCATGGCCTTTGATTACGCCGCCTGAGCGCGAGAATTGCGTTCGACGAGTTGTGCCTTTGTCCCGTGGTGCTGCGCTTTCGTAAAAACGTCCACGGGTTCTCCACTCCCTTATCAAATTTATTTCTGGCCCGCGACTGCCACAAGTTACAATTACACTCGTCGGACTGAACTAAAACGCTTCTCCCGAAACGTACACACCTTCACGCATAGTGCCAAGGCATGGCCTTTGATTACGCCGCCTGAGCGCGAGAATTGCGTTCGACGAGTTGTGCCTTTGTCCCGTGGTGCTGCGCTTTCGTAAAAACGTCCACGGGTTCTCCACTCCCTTATCAAATTTATTTCTGGCCCGCGACTGCCACAAGTTACAATTACACTCGTCGGACTGAACTAAAACGCTTCTCCCGAAACGTACACACCTTCACGCATAGTGCCAAGGCATGGCCTTTGATTACGCCGCCTGAGCGCGAGAATTGCGTTCGACGAGTTGTGCCTTTGTCCCGTGGTGCTGCGCTTTCGTAAAAACGTCCACGGGTTCTCCACTCCCTTATCAAATTTATTTCTGGCCCGCGACTGCCACAAGTTACAATTACACTCGTCGGACTGAACTAAAACGCTTCTCCCGAAACGTACACACCTTCACGCATAGTGCCAAGGCATGGCCTTTGATTACGCCGCCTGAGCGCGAGAATTGCGTTCGACGAGTTGTGCCTTTGTCCCGTGGTGCTGCGCTTTCGTAAAAACGTCCACGGGTTCTCCACTCCCTTATCAAATTTATTTCTGGCCCGCGACTGCCACAAGTTACAATTACACTCGTCGGACTGAACTAAAACGCTTCTCCCGAAACGTACACACCTTCACGCATAGTGCCAAGGCATGGCCTTGATTACGCCGCCTGAGCGCGAGAATTGCGTTCGACGAGTTGTGCCTTTGTCCCGTGGTGCTGCGCTTTCGTAAAAACGTCCACGGGTTCTCCACTCCCTTATCAAATTTATTCTGGCCCGAGACTCAAACTGACGAAGGAAACCCTACTTTTTGCCTTAGATGTTATGCACTTCATCATAACGTGGCATTGTTCCAAAATAGTTATATAATTCTAAATATTTTATTTATTTTTTTCTGCATAACGTACATTTTTACGATGAAATATATACCATGTAACCTTTACGCCTGTCCTACGTTTCGCAAAAATGAGGTTTTCGGGCTAAAAGTGGGGTCAAACCAAATATATCAATGGGAATTGTTACCATGAGACTCAAACTGACGAAGGAAACCCTACTTTTTGCCTTAGATGTTATGCACTTCATCATAACGTGGCATTGTTCCAAAATAGTTATATATTTCTAAATATTTATTTATTTTTTTCTGCATAACGTACATTTTTACGATGAAATATATACCATGTAACCTTTACGGCCTGTCCTACGTTTCGCAAAAATGAGGTTTTCGGGCTAAAAGTGGGGTCAAACCAATATATCAATGGGAATTGTTACCATGAGACTCAAACTGACGAAGGAAACCCTACTTTTTGCCTTAGATGTTATGGCACTTCATCATAACGTGGCATTGTTCCAAAATAGCTTATATAATTCTAAATATTTTATTTATTTTTTTCTGCATAACGTACATTTTTACGATGAAATATATACCAATGTAACCTTTACGCCTGTCCTACGTTTCGCAAAAATGAGGTTTTCGGGCTAAAAGTGGGGGTCAAACCAAATATATCAATGGGAATTGTTACCATGAGACTCAACTGACGAAGGAAACCCTACTTTTTGCCTTAGATGTTATGCACTTCATCATAACGTGGCATTGTTCAAAATAGTTATATAATTCTAAATATTTTATTTATTTTTTTCTGCATAACGTACATTTTTACGATGAAATATATACCATGTAACCTTTACGCCTGTCCTACGTTTCGCAAAAATGAGGTTTTCGGGCTAAAAGTGGGGTCAAACCAAATATATCAATGGGAATTGTTACCATGAGACTCAAACTGACGAAGGAAACCCTACTTTTTGCCTTAGATGTTATGCACTTCATCATAACGTGGCATTGTTCCAAAATAGTTATATAATTCTAAATATTTTATTTATTTTTTCTGCATAACGTACATTTTTACGATGAAATATATACCATGTAACCTTTACGCCTGTCCTACGTTTCGCAAAAATGAGGTTTTCGGGCTAAAAGTGAGGTCAAACCAAATATATCAATGGGAATTGTTACCATGAGACTCAAACTGACGAATGAAACCCTACTTTTTGCCTTAGATGTTATGCACTTCATCATAACGTGGCATTGTTTTAATAACTTCTTTAGCACTATTTATAATAGTCAGTCTAAAACAAAAGATGTAGCACAATCTAGACTTCGCAAACTCGAACACATGGAACATAACTCATAGCAAGCACCATCTCGTGCGCGGCACTTCATTTAATGTTATTAGCCATGGTAAGTCTGTACCTTGGACATGCTGTCTGTATCTCCTAGACATGGCAATATCTCTCGTACTCGAGCCTTTTTTTCGAGAAGGCAGAGCGGCGCTCTCAGAAGCTTCGAGTTGACTGGTCACTTCCTCATAGTTTTCATGGCAGCGATGCAAACTGATTTTGCCGAAAAAACTGTTCCGAGTCCTTCTCAGTGTTGCCAGATAGGTCGCGCAACAGACTGCCAAACAGATGGAGGGAATAACCCAAATGTAGCCAAAGCCTCAGTGGCTTTGGTTATCCGACGTTATCTCGAAGAAACAATTATAATTGACATTTGAAGTTCCAGATATATACGGCACCCGAAATGTCCTTTAAAGTAGCAATATTTCCCTTATTCCTACATAGACCTGAATACTACCTTAATCTGGGAAATTTCCCTCGTGTTGGCAGCCCTGCCCCTCGCATCCTTCCGCGCCGGCCTTTTATCGGCGGCGCAGCACCGCTCGTGTGGCCCATTACGCATCGCCACCTCGTGGTTGAAATCACCAGAGATGATGCAACATGCGGGCAACCTGTTCGAGCGCTGTAGATCGGCAGGCGGCCACACAAGCGCTACCGTGTTTTTAATACCTATATTGGTTGGACGACTTATTGTCGGTAAGTGCAGACACTCTCACAAGTAGCATCTGTACCTACGCCCCTTGGAGCTTGGGTTTGTTTAGGAAATGTCTATTCCTGTCGATTACTTTTTGCTGGCGTGGACTACTCTTTGGCGATAAAGGCTACTTTTTATGGGTTAGGGCTGAAGTGGGCCCGTGTTGCGCGTTTATCTGCACCCCTTATCTGCACCCCTTCCTGTTTAGGAAAAGGCCTATTGTAATCAATTACATTTTTGTCGATAACGATTACTTTTGTCGGTAAGGGCAGACACCAGCTCGTGTAGCGAGTGTAACTACAGTTCTTATTTTTTGGGTATATTTAGGAAAAGGTTCATTATAATAACTAGATGGCGATTTAGAAAGCGCAAATGACTAAGAAGAGGAGAAGGGGACAGAACAGAGCGCTTCTTTCCTCTCAGTCTCCTCTTCTCTTCTTAGTCATTTGCGCTTTTCAAATCACCGTCTGGTGTTCAACGTACTAGCCCCCCCCCCCCCCCCCCTACAAACTAATCTTGAACCATTATAATAAATTTCTTTTTGTCTGTAAGGACTACTCTTCTTAAGTAAGGGCCGGCACCAGCACGTGTATCTTGGACCTAGGGTAACTTAGTAAAAGGTCTATTGCACTCGAATACTTTTTGTCGGTAAGGAATACTTTTGTAGATAAGGACTATTTTTGTCGATTAGGACTACATTTGTTGCAAAGGTCTACATTTTTGGGGTAAGGGCAGATGCCAGAACCCGTAGCGCGTGTAAGTGTGCACTTCTTGGAGCTTGGGTAACCTGGGAAAAAGGTATATAGTAATTGAATACTTTTTGTCCCTGAGGACTGCTTTTATCGGCAAGGACGTACTTCTTTCTTCCTTAAGAATAACTTTTTCTGGGTAAGAGCAATCGCCAGCACGTGTTCTGCGTGTAACAAAACTTCTTGAAACTTGGGTAACTTAGCAAAAAGTTTACTGTGATCGATAACTTTCTGTCGCTAAGGGCTATTTTTTGTCGGTCAATGAAGACGCCAGCACGTGTTACTGGTCTAACTAGACCTCTTGGTGGCTAGATAATTTAGTCAAAAGGTATATTGGCATCCATTACTCTTTGTCGGTAGGTGCCACGAGTCCGCGTGCATCTACGCTGCAGCGTCCGACGGCGTCTGGGCAGGCACCCCGCCCCTGCTCGGGCCGACGCTGCGAGCGGCGTGAGCGACGGGGCGCGGAGGGGGACCTGGACTTTATTCGCCTGGCTTCTGCGCTGTTTGACCTTCCAGGCTTTCAGTGTGGGCGCAAACGCGGAGACGTGCTCCGCATGGCCGATCTTCGCTCGAACCGGAGTGGCGCCGTGCATGACGACACGGCAGCCCACGACGGTGACGCCGTCGCGGTGCTAAAAACGGCATGCCAAAGCCCAGAGTTACCGAAAGCTGCCCAGTCGAGACCACAGCGTCGTGCGACGCGTGCACACGGTGTGATTAAATCGCTGTGCGCTCATTTTTTTTTTCTGTTTTTACTGCGAAGTTGTTTACAACTAGGGTTCCATTGATTTTTCATGTTCGTCAACAAAAGCTCAGGTCCCAAATTTGATGCAACATCGCCCCATTCTACGCAAAAGCGTATACGTCTCATCACTTGGATATGCATTTTCAGTACATTAGTTTCAGTAGATTAGGCACCATTTTCAAGATCAGTTGGCTCTCAGGTAGATAATAGGTTTCTCAAAGATTTGCGGCTGTGCGACCCGCGTCGGCCATGCCTACGCTTGCACCAACCTCTCTTCGTCGTCGTTCCAAGGGCTTGCGTGCCTAGTTTCCTTTCCTTCCGCTCTCCCGGGGTGGCGGTCCCGTTGCGCGTGTCTAGTTTCCTCATGCTTTTGTTCAAAATTTTGTGACACGTCTGTTTCGTGTTCTAAACAGCTTCGCTGGTCATCCACCTTCAGATTCAGATTTTTTATTTTCAAATCATTCATTCATAGTATCGGGTCCTATCACAAACTACGTATCACAGTGCAGCACGAAGCAAACGTTACATCAAATACAAATATCTTGCGTACGAAATCATATTTGGGGGTTTTACGTGCCAAACCAACGACGGGCATCTGGCACGCCCCAGCGGAGGACTGAGGATTAATTTCGACCACCTCAGGATCTTTTGACGTGCAATCGAAAGCTCGGTTACACGGCGCCTTCTCCGCAATAAGCCTCCGTCAGATTGCGGGCACCTCGGCCGGGATTCGAACCCGCCACATGGGGATCCGTAGGCCAGTGCTCTCGCCTCGGAGCCACCGAGGCGGCTATCTTGCGTACAAGATGACATGGTTAGGTCATTAATCCTGAATGTTATAAAACAACTTTTTTATAAAGGCAAAAAGTCAGATTTCTGCTTAATATCCGTGGGTATATCATTCTAAATTAATGCACCGTTGAATTCAACAAGTCTTTGACCATAAACATTCTTACATGGTGGTAAATTCAATTGATTATGAGCAGCAGCCCTCGTATTTCTTGATGGGCATTTAAACACAGATAAGGGCAGTGGTTCATTAGTTCGTATAATGTTGTGTATTATTTTAGCTATTTTAATTTATATACTAAGCTTATGGGTAGCACGTGTAATGATTGAAACAAGGGTCGGCTTGCGTCAGTTCTACTATAAAATGTGATTGTTCTTTGCGCACGTTTCTGTAGACAACTAATTGACTCTAGGTACGTAGGATATGTATTTCCCCATGACTCTAAGCAATATGTTAGCTGACTGTGTACGAATGCGAAGTAAAGAATGCGTAGAATACTTAAGTCAAAAGATTCGCGCGCCTTTAGTAAAGTATAATACCCATAAGCAGCCTTCAAACAAATACTATTAATTTGACTTTTTCAGTGCATGTCGGAATCCACAAAAACACCCAAATATTTGTAGCAAGAAATATGTTGTAATTTTGTATTGTCCAAGTATATATATAGCCAATCCATCGTAGTTCGTTTTCTTTTTTCTAGAATGAAACACTGTATACACTTGGTTTTTAGTAGGTTAAGGGTGAATTGATTACTTGTGAACCAATTTAGCCCCCTATAATCAATTCTTCAGTTACTTTCGACTGTACTTCATCGACACTATCGCCTATAAAGATTAAAGCCGTGTCGTCAGCGAACATTAGTGAGTCTGAGCACTTTAGGATAGATGAGAAATCATTTACATAAAGAGGGAATAAAATAGGCTCGAGGACTGAACCCTGCGGAACACCGGTTTGCACAGTTTGTGGGGAGAAAATAAAGTCATTGATAATTACGCATTCTCTTCGGTCCGAAAAATAGCTACAAAGTAGTTTAGATATTGTACCTCTAAATCCATAATTAATAAAATGCCTTTTTTTATATCTAAATAGACAACTATAGCAATATTGTTGTCGTTGTTAAAAGGTTGAGTCATAGCTAGGACTGCGGTGGAAGTAGATCTATTTGGCCTAAATCCGTGTGGGTTAGGACAAAGAATGTCGTACTTATTTATAAATTCCTCAAAGCGATTGCAAAGTATTTTCTCAAATATTGTATTAATTACACTTAAAATCGAAATCGTTCTATTACTTGATGGGTGAGATGAATCCCCATCCTTGAAAATGGGCACTACTTCGGCTATTTTAAGTTCATTGGGATACGTCTAAGGAATGATTGAACAGGTGTAAGAGATGAGCACCTAAAATATCTATATTGTCTTTAAATACTTTTACGGGAATAGTGTTGAATCCAGTCGCTTTATTTTCGCGAAGGTTTCCAACTGTTAATACAGTTGCATACATTTCTATGTTCTGCATGACAAAACTATTTGTAAGAGGTTTCAGTGAATTAGGGGAGTGGGATACGTGTGGCAGTTGAGGCCGCCAAGATAGGCCCTATGTCTGTAAAATAGTCATTAAATATGTTCGCCGTATCCTGCTCAATTATGTCAGGAAATACACGACTCTTTGAACCATGATTTATTACATTATTAGCTATATCCCATATTTTTTTAGTATCACCGTCCGCAAGTATAGTAAGCGAAGAATACTATTATTTGTTTTTCTTTTTCTCATCAGAGAAACTCATTTATTCCTTAACCGACGAAACTGGCCTAGGTAATAATCACTAGTTTGGTTTCTTTTCCATTTATGGTGTCAGCTATCTTTTTCCTTTAGAACATTTAGTATGCGGCTAGTCATCCAAGGACAGACCGGTTCGTTGTATTTATTTAAGGAATGTTTTACGCTACTTTCCGTTATCGCATTTTTCAGGACAGCAACAAAGTTCAAAAATTCCATATAAATATTTTGATCATAAGTTGTAATAAAATTTGTTTGTTCTAATTGTTTATGAAGGTGGTCATAATTTAGTTTAGTGCGTAGTATTGGTCGAATTGATTTGACGTGACGAGGCAGTTGTTTTTCCACAACAACAAATACGGGCAAATGGTCGGTTAATGATTCAGTATAAACACCGGCACACACACACACCGGTCTCAATGTTCCAAAGAACATGGTCAATTAACGTACTAGATGAGCTAGTAATGCGAGTAGGTTCTATGACAAGATTACGGAAGTTAAATGATCCCAAAAGTAGCCCGTTGTTAATATTACTATCACCAACGGAGTCTATATTGAAGTCTCCAACGAGAACAATGCTTTTTTTTTATTTCCATTAAATAGTGATGTAAGTATTGCTTCAAATTCAATCAAAAATGCTGACACACTCGAGCTAGGCGGGCGGTACACTACACCGACTATTAATCCAGAACCAAGCCTTATAAATAGTGCTGCTATTACCTCGTCACTGACGGAGGCAGCTACCATTTCCTGGAAGACAATATTTTCTTGTACGTATAACGCGACGCCACCTCCACTTGTGCGTGACTCCCGTGGAAGTGAGGACAGATTATGGTCATTCATAGAAACTGTTTTATTACGTTTGAGCCATGTTTCAGTAACAGCAATTACACCAAAGAGGAACTCATGCCGTGAGATGTAAGCAGCCAAAAAGTTTATGTTTTTTTTCGAAGACTACGCATGTTGCTATGAAATATTGAAACCTGTATTGTCTTTATTTTTTACTAATTGATCAATTTCGTGAAAAGTGTAAGGCATGATGACAAAAACACACTCCAAACGTTAGCATTACCTAAGCTATACCACCTTCGCCAGGACTCCTTCACTCGTGACATGCAGAACGAGCGAATCATCGGTCTTGCGCATTAGGATTTTTCCCCGCGAAACTCAGACGAATTTCCAGTTTTTTCTCTTTCCTCACCTGACGAGCTTTGCTCAACATGATCTTGTTCTCAACATAAAGGTGTTCATTCACGTACAGGGGGTCGCTAGTCTGAAATCCGAGGAGGCCGGTGTTTAATCTCGTCTTCCTTGCCTTGGAGGGCTACCTTTCCCGCACAGTTCAATTCGTGAACTTCACCACAACGTTGGGGTCCCCTTTATCTTTCGACTGCACCCGATGCACAACGTCAATATTACCGCTAGAGGTCTCAGTGCCAAGGCACGCAGCCACTGCCCCCACTAGTTTTGGTAGGTCTTCATTTACAACCACAGGGAGGCCTTTGATCTCAATGTTCATATTCGTGCTGTATTGTTTAAGTTCCACTATTTCCTCTTATGCTTCACTGATTTCTCGCAGTATCTGTTTATTTTCTGTTAGTAGCCGGGAGCTCTGGCCTTTCAGCCGAGTAATCTCTCGCCGGAAGTCCACGACATCTTTCTTAACCTGCTCCAAGTCCGCATTCAGAAATGTGATTGATTCGCGTATCCCGACACAGTGGCGTAGTAACGGGGGGGGGGGGGGGGGCGGGGGGCCGTGGGCCCCGGGTACCAGGAGTCTCAGTCACGAGGGGGGGTGCCACTTATGGCGGCAATCCCCCCCGGCTTGACTGGTTCGTAAGTGTCAAAGAATGTGTAGACGCATGAAGTCACCACTCTTCGATCACGAACGTGTCTGGTGCAGAGTCGCAAAACTGGCTTGGCTCGCGCAAAGTCATCGCGCACCGGCGGAAAAAACAAGCGGCGGAAAAAACGGCGCATAGTAGAAAGGGCTAGTGGGATGAGGCCCCGACGAGCGGCGAGTGTAGAAAAATCCCGGGTGTACGCGGCGGCGCTGCGATCGTACACCGGCTCGAGCATCCGACCGCTTCCGAGCGTTCCGAAGGCCTTCGGCGCGGGCTTGGTTGGTGATTTGGCCATTTGGCGGTATGGCAGCGCGAAGTGGCTCCCGTTCTGAACTGATCTTTACCCCGTGTTTGCTGTCGTTTGTGGCCAATGAAGTGTTATGCCGAATTAGTCTTTAATCGCGCAGCAAATGCGATGCGAGCCGCCCTGGCCGCCCGCTTCATACAGCCTATCCAAAACATGCTTTTGTGGCGCCCTCTCGAGCCGTCGACACGGAGTGCGGCAGCCGTGAACGCTCGATGAGCCCACTATCCTTCCTCTAGTTCACGGCCACTCAAGCCAGGACCTACGACGTCATGATGGAGGTTATTTTTTGCTTGTTTTTGTAATTCTAATTTGCCTATAACGTTTAAAATAAAGCGAAATTTTAGAAAAGAAAAGTTTCATTAAGTTACTACGTTCAGAGCGCTCAGGTTCGGTGCAAATTAAAAACCAGTAAAAAAGTCATTGCAGGGCCTCTTTAACAGAGCAAACCAAAAGGGCAATGTTTGAATGTCTCGACCGTTTTCACGAAGAGCTGGACACCCGCTCAAAGGCTATGGAGAAAGTGACGTCGGTTTTCTGCGTCATTGAGCCTGCTTCTATGGTACTTGAGACCAAGGAAACGCTTCGGACATTGACACCAAGCCTCACTGAAGTTTATGACGAGTTCACCGGTCATGATGACGAAATCGTTATGGAGATCATCCGACTGCGAAGGCACCTGAAAGCCGCTGGGAAGCATCCTAATGAGACAAAAACTTGGAATGCAAAGCAGTTTATAGAATTTATTGCCAAATGGAGCTTTTTCGAGACCCTTCCAAACCCGACTGTTATATTTCGCTTGTTCCTCACCATTTGTGTTTCAGTTGCCTCATGCGAAAGGAACTTTTCCAAGCTAAAGCTAATCAAAACGTCTCTGCGCTCCACCATGAGCGATGAAAGGCTCTCAAACCTATCGATACTGTCCATAAAAAAAGAACGTGTCAAAAACATAAATTTTACAACAGTAATCAATAACTTTGCAGAAGCCAAGTGTCGGCGAAAGAACTTATGAAGAAATTGAATGTTCAGCTTTCGTGACACAAATGCTCAATATAAAAAAAAACTTCATGTGTCCTCATTATGTGTACATAGTTAAATAAAAAAAAAAACACTGTTTGCTGGCTAACCCTGTATTTATTATTTCATTATCGCTGCGTGACCTCGCGTCGCGGTTATGGCTTTTAGCTTTGCGGTCTCGGGGAGAAGGGGGGGGGGGTGACAAAAGACCTAAGGGGGTGCCAGATGGTCTAGCTACGCCACTGTCCCGACAAGCTCGGCATGGATTGCGGTATTCGAGCTCGATACCTTTCCGACTTCAGTTTTTATGTCAGTCGTAAACGCGTCCAGCTTGCTTACCAGGTCAGTTAGGACTTTGACGACCTCCTTAATACTATTAGGTTGTTTTTCACCCATAGACTTTACCACATCACTAAGGTCTCTAGAATATCTTCCCGTCATACTTGAAAGAATACACGAACAAAACAAAAATCGGAATAGCAGAGTAGGGCACAAGATAACAGTTGCGCAATGCAAAGTCCCACACAACCCAAGCAACAGGAGTCAACAAAAAAAGAATACTACACAGGGCAATTCACAAAGTGAAATGGTTCATTTTTGTTTGTTGTTTTAAGCGTAGGCTCTCGATGGTTGCGTCTCGTTCGCGTGCCTTGGGAATTTTTTAAGCATAAGACGCTTTCTTACTGTTTTAGTCACTGACCGGATGAGAACGCCAAGCCAAGGAGTGTCTTCCATATACCTGTCCTCAGTGCGAGCTTCATACCTTTGGTAACACTTGAGCGTCTCTTGAGCCTCGAGCAAGCACGCGTAGCCAAAACACGGCGGAAGGCAAAGAGTGCGTGCTGGGGAAGGAGGACGTCCGAGAGAGACGCCTTGCCGTTTTCATTCTTTTCACAGATTAACATCGCCTCAGCCGTCGGCGTCAGAAAAAAACACTCAAAAAAGCGTTCGGAAACACTCTTGTAAGTATTTAGAAAACGATAGCTGCCGCAGGCATCTACCGCAGAGTTGGCCAGCTGCAGTGTTGATTCCGTCTCACGGTCCAGGTGCGCAGGGGGTCCTGTCAAGGCCATACTGTCATAATCTCAGGGAATCAGTCGAACGTGCAGAGAAGCACTACAACGTCCTACATCCCCTTTTGCCACCTCTATGTTGGTGCCTGTGGCGTGCGAACTTATTCACTCGCCGAAGAACCGTCACCACTGCGATTGGTCCTGTTCTCCTCAAGGTCGACGTTGAGTCGTGAAGATATTACTCTGCAGATTGTCCACTTTTACGCTGGCTTAAGCGGGACACCTCTCACGTAGCCACGCTGGGGGAAAAGGCAGCTTGTCTGCAGAAGTGACATCATTTTCGATGAGCACAATAGACATATACGTGTATTTAAATTGGCAGCTGATCGATAGAAAACGGAATATGCTTCTTACGCAACAGCAACGACCTGCGGCCGGGACATATAGGCCAAAAATCAACCGAAAACAAGTGAACATATAGATTCCAGAAATAGCTCATTTTTTTATTAAATGATTACTTTTAATGGTGATACTGTCTCTGCAGTGGCAAAAAATAGGAGCTTCAGCATAATAGTGCCAACACAACTAAAATAGTTCCAGATTGCTCTTCAAGAAATGTACTACACGAAGTTATATGCGGTAGAGAAATGGCGAATATTTTTTAACAAGATTATATTTTGGTTCGCGTGCAATAAGCACGCTTAGTTATCAAAAAATAGAAGCATTATCGCAGGTTCCCAATTGCCTCTAATTTTTGGTCGGGTTATCGCCTATCTGTATCATCCTTTATGGATCGACACACTCAAGTGGTAAATCGGCGAAAAATCAAATTTCTGAACCAGACGTGAAATGTAGGGTCATTCAATTCACATAAACGACGCATCTAAGTCAATTATTTTACTTATCCGTCTTTCTCCTAACCTAACACAACGAGAGTAAAGCAGAAAAAAAGAGAGACAGTTCGTGTTGCAATATGAATGTCGCTCTTTGATCACCGGTGACCTCTGGGTTACCGACGCCACCCGAGGAGGGTGTTGTCCACCTATGCAATCGCGTGACTGGAAATGTCCGTATTGCGTAAGGCCTCTTTCTCCGCTGCAAACTCGCATTGACCTTCTGCGACCTCCATCGGCTGCACGTGCCGCATACGTAATCAAGACGACGGAACGTTGAGACCCACCTCGGTACATGATCATTTACGCGAGTGTACGACTGATCTATTCGCAACTCTACTTCGCCTATATTGCGGAGTGCTTGGAAATGCCCGATCGGGGTTACGTGATTTACGGGCCGCGCGCTTGCAATACGAGCCGCGGGGTGGTGACGAAAGCGTCCATCGTTCGCAAGCGTCTCCGCTCGCTTTCCTCCTCGCCACGCAAAAACGCAGCGCACGCGCACTTGCCAACAATTTGCTCTGGAGGCGCCCGCCATTAAAATGCAAACGCACTCGATGATTTGAGTTGCTAATTTTTTATTTTTTTAGGTCTAGACTACGATGCCTGGAACGCGTCTCCGACCAGTGTGTTTACGCATAGCCTCCTACACGCTGACAAAGCCTGGAAGATCGCCACTAGAAGCGGCCACCGAAATGAAAAAAAGTGGAGCGGCAGACAACAGATGACAGGAGAGCCACGTGACTGGCGCCCCCCTGCGGCGAGACGCCGAAACACACTTGTCCCGAGCGAACAAGTGTGTTTCGGGTTCTCGCCGCTGCGAAAGCTGAGCGCTAAATACCAGGTTCCCCGAGAAACGCTCTCTGCTACCAAATCCTCGCGCTCCAAATCTGCGACCTGGCACTCTATGGCTCCGTCGTCGAACTGCCAGGCTTTGTGAGTATACTAAGAGGCTATGGTTTACGACGTTCAATGAAGTGGTCCCTCGATTTCCGCCTTATGACGTCATAGAAGTCGCCGGCTGCAATCGTGGCGGTGTCCCAGCGGCGGTGGCGGATGTGGCGGACGCCTTTTTGGCTACGGATCGCTCTCCAGCTTGACAATTCACGGAAGCTTCTGCAGTCAGGGGCTAGGACGCCGCGACCACGGCGACACTCTTGTTCGCTCGTGCTTTACGCCGGAACTTTTACGACCAACCGCCGGAATCGCGGCATCCAACAGCATGGCACTTCGACTTTTGTGACGTCATTTGCTGCCACTTTGGGACGTTAAACGCGCAAGTTGAAGACGCCTAAACGTCGCGTGCTTCGTAGAGAGTCTAAACCCTCTACGCGACACCACAGCAAACTACGCCACCCAGCGGAAGAGACGCGATGAAGATGTGCAAGGTTTCTGCTGCCTATCAAAAGGTGCAGCTAAACCTGGCATGGCCTGACGGCCCAAATGTGAAACAAAATAATGATGATTACATCCTGCTCGTTGGAGTGGCAAATATGATGTCTTTTTAATTTTATGATCGACGCCCTCAAACTTCGCCTTGGCCTCAGATTAGCAAACAGGTATACCTTCGCTATGCCGGTGCATCAAAAACAATACTTTTGCAGTCTAGACATATCACACAATGTTGTAGAAAGTAATGCAAGAAGACGGCGAATATTTTTGCAACGCTTAACAAAAAAGAAGAAAAGCTGGTTTTATGCAGCTTGCTCAAAAGCTCATTCACACACTTGCGTTTGCTTAGAACCGAGCTCTTGTGATATCTAACGAAGAGTGATGATGATGATGATGATGATGATGTGAATTTTTCTTTTGAAACGGGCGAGCTCGAGTAATATATTCGTGTCGTATCTCAAAAAAAAAAAAGATATATATTTAGGAATATCACTTATTCTTTTGAAGTTCGCGCCACCAGTGCTTCTGTCGTGCCTATGTTGAGAACACTACCACACTAGCGCCATCTATGATGTGACCCTGGAACTGCATTTCACTAGTGCGAAGATTTTGCAGTAGTTGTGAGGTCAGTTTTGTAAGTAATATCTTTGAAAATTGTGGGTTATATCATGGTCAAAAGATTTTAAGTAAAAAAAAAAGAAATGAATGATGCGGGAGAAATAGAATATATGGGAAAAAGAGTAGTTTCACGGTACCCGATAGATGGCGTCAGTGTGTTTTTTCGTCGTAAGCCGTCCTAAGAGGTTTTAAGGACCACGGTTACAACTGTGTGAACCAGCCTTGACAAGCCCTTGGTACGCTCACTCAAGGCAAGCGACAAGAAATTGTGTAAGCAGGTAAAGGAAAAGGAGACATCAGTCAAGCAAACATTGTGCACTTTTATGCAATGTTAAGTTTGGCATTTTTGTTGCGTGAAGTGACATTAATTTCGGGGGATGCAACCTAATTTTTTAGTTCAGGAAGTGTAAATCTAAGTGCACGTACAAAGGTTTGCGTGAATGAGGAACATGCCATGGATGTATCCGACGGGCTTAATGAACTGAAATGTGCCAATGAAGGTCAGAGGGTTTGAGAGAATTTTAAAATTTACCTTTTATAGAGCATTGGTATGTTAACATTGTACGTTGGGAACATATGTTTAACCCTTCTGATATCGAATGCTTATGAAATATAGGTAATGATGGGGATTTGGAAGGAACATTAACTATTGTTCGAAGTGTTTTTGCTTTGTAACACTTGACGTATATTTAAGTTAATTAAACCCCTTCAAATCCAATCATGTAAAATAAGCTGGGGCAAAAAAGTGATATATGGAAAGAGTCAATACTTTAAAATCGCGTTTTGCATTAGGTAAAACAACGTTATTACGGGCAGTAAAATAAAGTGATAGTGAACGGCGGCTTCGCTTAGAATCTGCCTTGAAAGCGCTATTAGCGGCGAGATGTTTTGGTGGCGCCCTCCTGTGGTTCTCCCTTGTGACGTCATTACCTTGCAAACAACAAGTTCGATGGTGTTTGTTATTAGCATGGTGGAAGCTTGAAATCATTGCGCTCTCAAAGGAACACTGCCAACACCGTCAAAATTAAAGTTCTTTCATTCCTCTTATTTCCGTCGATGATAAATCCCCTTTCCGACGTCATAGTCAGCGTTCAGCCAATCGTGGAAGGCCGACCACAGCGACGCTTTCGGTCGCGCACGGGGCTAATACTTAAGATTAAACTAAGGGGCTCAGAAGACAAGAATGGAGCGTATTCGCTGTCTTAGCAGTGAAAGCATTAAGCTAATATCGTCCTGCCATTTTGATGTTATTCGCAGGCAACAAAAAATAGACAACATAAAGACGCAACAACTTGTAAGGATGCTTTATCTCATTACCGAATTAGAACTCTCATAGATTATAAACAAAACAACAAAAAAGAAGCATATCTGAATGTGTGGCAAATAAAATCAAGACGTAAAAAAGTGTTTTTGCATAAAATAAAAGAGTAATTGTTTAATCAGCTCTGAATGTAGTTCAACCTATATCTAGAGCTATGGGAATATTATGGCGAAATTCAGTAGTGGCGAGGTATAGCCGCGAATCCCGTGCCTGTTTTTTAACGGGAACACACAAAAAAGGTTTTTTATTTTGCCATCCGTGGCTGGCTTATTTTCCCCGAAACATGCGGCTAAAGTACCAAACTGCCAGACGGAGTATAGACCGACTAAACGACTAATAATGACGCAGCGCTATTCGGTTCGAATGACCATTTGCTGACCATTCGCCGTGGAACTATTTACCGTAGTGCACGAGATGATTAGTTCATGAAACCTAGATGTAAGGTCACAGTCAAAAGCTAGGAGACAGAAAAAAACACAAACAGCCGTACTAAAAGTGCTAGATCACGGCAAATGCACTGCGCTTTATACGGCATACAGGTTCGTGTGCTCTTTGCGGACTTCTTGCGTCTGTTTAGCCGATCGAAATGCACCCGCGTGATAACCCCCCCCCCCCTCCCCCCCCCCGGATCCGACCAATGACGATACACGCATGGCTGCCTCGTCATCGCGAGTGCCCCCTACGTTTCTGTATTGTTTTTTACGTGGCGTTCCCCTCCTTAATTTTGGAACACTTGATCGCCGTATTAGTTTAACCGATGATATCACTCGCACAAAAGCATACAAACGTCGTGACATTGCGCTTTTGGTGCTAATGGTCCCATCAACTGGCATCCTTGTAAGCACGGCGCACGGTCCATGCATTTCTTTGGCCTGCGAAATAAGTGGTCACGGAACGAAAAACATATATACCGAGAAACCAAAACGCTGTTTCATATCCTACTTGATGATCGTCGAGACAAGCCGATGCTTCGACCCATCGTCCCTTCCACTTTCCATCTCCCCCCTCACCCGCCCCGGCGTATCATCTCGAATCGGTCTACTTGGTCTTCCTTTCGCAGGGCCAAAAAGAGCGCAGAGCCCCAAACGACTTCACACCCGGTGTTCACATCGCCTCGTTGTACCGCACGCGGCATGCTTCCTCTGCAGCCATTCTACGCGCCGGCCTACACCGACGTTCGTTGCTGGCAAGTTGGTTACGGCGGCAGGGATTACAGGTGCCGACTCCTGCCGAAGCATCTCGACGCTGACCGCGAAAGAAGACGAGTCCTCCTTGTCTTCAACAATTTCCCAGAGCCCAAGTGTAAGCACGACGAAATGACGGTAACCCTCAAGATCAACGATGCCAAGTTCTTCGGCGTGCCTCTGAAGATGCTCGACATAACGAGGTACGTCTCCGCCGCAGTGAACGACATCCGCATTGAGAACTTCAGCGTACCCGACGGGTTATACATCACGGTTCACGTCGTCGACAAGACACCGGAGCACGAATTGGTTCGGTGGGGTGGGGACGTTCGTCTGAAGGGAATGGACAAGGTGGCCGCTACACAGGAGTTGGTGGCGGAGGCGGTTGGGGATGAGAACACTGAGGACACTGTCGTTGACTTTATTACGGTGTCCCTCACCTGTCCTTTGTCGAAGGCTAGGATTAAGGTCCCGTGCCGCGGCGCCAGATGTTCCCACGCCCAGACTTTTGACGCGATGGCCTACCTCGAGATGAACGAAAGCACCCTCCGGCCGTTGTGGCGTTGTCCAGTGTGCAATGGAAGCACCAAGGTAGAAGAGCTGAGGATTGACCTGTTTGTACTCGAGCTTCTGAGTAGCCTTGGCTCTTTCTGTGGCGCCGTAGAACTTTTCCCAGATGGCGGGTGGACGCCTGTTGTGAACCGTGTAGACGTTATCCTGATCGACGACAGCCCCGTGAAACTACCCGACGTCGACCGAAGCCACAAGCGTTTCGGTGATTGACTTGACATCGGACACTTCTTTGAATGAAGATGACTGAGTGGTGTGGGTGTGGTAGATCCAGTGTTGTACGGAACGGCGTTCCAAGGAACAGCGTTCCTGGAACGCGTTCATTTTAGGAGGAACAAAGGAACGCCGCCGTTCCATTTTGCATCGGTGGAACTGGAACGAGAACTCGTTACGTTTTTACGGGAACGAAAAAAGGAACGGCGATCCTTTTTTGTGGCCAGCGAGGTAATTTTTATTTTATTTTTAAGGGCGAAACTCTAAAAAGTATAAAAGCAATTGCTTTATGAAGAGTAGTATCTCGTCAACTTTCTTGTTACATATCTTATTGTCTATTTCTTGGGGTCCTCGTATGGTAACAGTTAGGGACAGGCGAGCTGGTGGACATTAATATTTTTTTCAGTGCCCGAGACAGCGGCACAAAAAAAAAGCAACAACTTTTAGTTGAAAGAAAAGATACAGAAGGAGGGACCTCTCAAACACATCTTCTTACTTTGCTTCTACGAATCCTCATACACCCAGAAATCTAAGGCCGACTACAATCATCACTGAACGTCCACAAAGATACCTACAGATACAACAAAAGCAGGATACCAGACATCCAACGCACCTTCTCAGCTCAAACATTCGTCACTTAAAAGATACACTAAATCAAATTTTTCCCTCTCCCTCTCTCCCCCGCCTTCAAAGCGAACGACGAATCCGACCCTCACGAAAAAGGGCGGTAGTTTTCAAGAGTGGCTTTCGGAAAGCCCTACCCTCTGCTCCACCTGCTCGTCTTGCGGACAGCAACATCGAGAAGCAACTGTTAAGTTGAAACGTGGGACTTATAGTTAAACGTGTGAGCTTGGTGTAACATCCTCGTGAAATCTGGGGTTACCCTTTATTAAATAATAATAAAATTAACCGCGCTCTTCCTTCCCGACTGACAGTACATTTGGCTCGTGTGAATCGCCCACCACAAACTTGAATTTGGTATAACGTGGAGATTTTTATAAGTGAATATCTCAACAAATGAAACCTTGCTTCCGGTTGTTTTCTTCTCCTGGTGTCCTTCCATCACGGCATTCAAATTCTTATGTTGCCATTTAATGGGATATAGATAACATAATTAGTTTAAACTAACGAAATATGATATTTATTTCTTACGCTAAATATTTCTTCACGCTCTATGCTTTTTGCTTACGCTTGCATCATAAAAAGAACAATTGAGAATGAAGAAGATTATTTTAAACTTCAATTAAACTTACACCATGTGTCAAGTTGATGCAACAATTGGCGAATAGTGCGAAATTTAGAAAAAAAATAAAAAAGTTCGGTTGCGAGAAAAATCCAGATAGAGGAAGTATGGACTATGCCATTGACTATCAACATCTTGATAAAATAGAAACAATTTGTTATCTCGGTGTTATTTTTTCAAGCGACGTACTATGGAATAGTCAAACTAATTTGTAACTGATTAGGCAAACAGCATGTTTGGATATTTATGTCGTAATTTCCGTCATTGCCCAAAAGAACTGAGGGAAGCTTTATATTTTTCGTTTGTTCGTTCGGTTCTGGAATATGCATGTATAGTTTGGGACTCCCAAATTAAAATCTATCGAATAAATTAGAACCAGTACAAAGTCTCTGCGCCAGATTTGTTTCGAATAATTATACGTTCAAAGAGAGTGTCATGGTTGTGAAAGAACAGTTACACTGGCAACTGATTTTATACGTACAAAAAATATAAGATTAAAGCTTTGTTATTGTCTATATAATAAAACTTGCATCAATAAAACAAATTCATCCGATGTCCTTTCTACGTGTCAGAGAGAGTTGACCATCAACACAAAGTTGCAACTATTAACTCTTGTAGATAATTTTTTTATTCGAATAGCATTAGAATGGAACGTGCTTAATGAAAATGTGTTGCCCTCTGTATTTTCACCTGAAATGTTTTTTGATAACCTCTCTCTGCAATAATGCCTCCAAGGCGGTGCAGATAATCTCAATAAATAAATAAATAATTAACACGATAAAAAAGTAACATATATGTAACGATATGTTCCCTTTTTAAACACTACCGGGAACGAGTTCCTTTTTCACAGATGAAACTTGTAACGAAAACCCGTTCCGAAAATCAGAAAAAAAGAAAAACAAGGTTTCGTTCTTTTTTTTTTAGGAACATTTACAGCACTGGGTAGATCCTTTGTCCGTTCTGTGTTCCTAATTGAGCCTCCGAAACTTAACAAATTTAAAGATTGATTTTCTAGCCTTTTTTTTTTACGTCAGGAAGCCCTGAATCACAACAGTCAATGATACCATCGTTTATGTATTCCACAAACGTTTCTAGAACTTGTCTTTTTACTTTAAAATATTTTAGTTTTTATTTGTCACAGTGACACAGAACGACTTTAGTTATAGTATGCTAGCTTTAACGCTTCTCCGACTGGTGTGTTTACCGCATCCAAAAGAGTGGTAACTCGATTTCCGTCTGATGACGTCATGGAAGTCCCACGCTGTCACCTGCTGTGATCCTGACTGCGTCACGGCAGCAGCGGCGGTGGATGTGACAGACGCCTCTTCAGCTGCAAGTCGCACTACCAGCTCGGCAGTCGGGAGTTAGGACGCCGCGACGACCGCGACACTCCCATTCGCTCGTGCTTTTCGAGAGCATTTCTACGACCAACCGCCACTTTCCTGAAAGTGTGACACTCAGGCTTTTGCGACTTCATTTGTTACCAGTTTTGGACCACTTTCGATGCATGGTTGGAATGCGGAGAGCAAGTCGTCTGCTTCTTGCTCAAGAGTTGCGATGACGTCTGTCTGAAGGACACCGCGCTCTGATTGTCTTTGATTGAAGGACAGTGAGTAGACCTCAAAGCAAGCTGCCTTGAGGTCTACCCACTATCCTTCATGTAGAAACAATCAGAACGCGGCGTTATTACGTCACTACAACCCCTGCAAAAGAAGCAGACGAACTTCAGCTCCGCATCAGGCGCTAAACACAGCAGTCGGAGACGCGTTAGAGGCACCGTAGTTTTAGTCACTGACCAGATGAGAACGGCAGGAAAATCTTTGAGAAGACCCCCCCCCCCCCTCCCTCCAGCTCGAGCTTCCCGCTTTCGAAAACACTTTGGAGTCTCGTGAGCTACGAGTAGAAACACGCATCCAAAGCACGGAGGAAGGCAACCGGCGCAAGTTGGGAGGACGGGTATCCGGCAAAGACTCTCCGACCGGTTTCGTTCCACAAGTGATTCCAGTGACGCTCGCTGACAATGTTGTATTACGTGGGAACTGTTTTCGAAGCCCAAGTCAGTGAGTGTCTGACATCCCCGGTTGACTTCCTCCGTCAGGACTTAGCTTTTTGAATAAAATGAGGCCCTGCCTTAAATCGTCCAAGATTATGACGGGATCCGAAGGCAGAAACCTCGTCCATGCATTGAGTGTAATAAGCTTGCTCCGTGTTCGAGACCTAAACGCTGTTTACAAACAAGTCCGCCTTTGCCCACATCATGAGTGGGCTCTGCGCGTGCCCAGAAACCAGGGCCGGCTTGCTAGAACAGCGTTTCAGCTGAGACTGGGTGAAAGAAAGCACTGCAAAGGCTGGGGCGCGCAGCGTCTTGAGACGCAGCTTGAGTCCCGCTCAGCTCGTGCGCTGGCTTTGGCAGTGCTTTCTTTCACCCAGTCTCAGCTGAGACGCTGGTTCTAGCAAGCCGGCCCAGACCCCGTCAAGTGATAGGCATGCGCTGCGTCAAACGTGGCGGAACTGCAGCTGCGTGACGTCAGATTCGCATGTTTTTGTAAAAGTAAGACACCGATAAACATCAATTTTGCACGGTTAAAGTAAATCATTTATTGGGTCAAATCGGGTACAAAATAAACAGCGGAGATTGGAAACCCCCACACTCCGTTTGACTTCAGTCCGACGGCACCTGGCACTATGAGCTGATGCCTTGTGATGATGCTCGTTGTCGTGGTGAGTTTGCTATCGCCGGCTAAATCACTCGCGCGATAAACTAAAAGCGCAGGATTGCGGCGCGTTCACTGTGCGTGTTTCATTTACTCGTTCATATTGAACGCACCAAGATGATGAATGGCATGACGATGCACTTTTAAAGCTGCTTTATTGGCTCCGTCGAATCGCGTAGGCCCGGCTGCGGTCGGACTTAAAGTAACACAGAGTATAGTGACAGCCGAGAAACGTCTTCGTCCCGTAGCACTCAATGAGATGCGGTCCATTCGTCACACGGCGATTCGTCAGAGGGCGACTGGTAACAAGTCCGTTTGTCACAGCGGAACATATTGGTCTTAGAATGATTCGTCACAGGGTCAACGCGTCGCACAATGAATGTTGTCCTGGAAAATGTTTTGTCGAATTCGAGTTCAACCTGGCGAGTTCAACCAGGTCAGCGTGGTTATTTGAGGGTGAAGAAACCGAAACAAAGGTCGGTAGCCCCGCGTTCGGTCCTGAACGGGGAATGCTGCGGCAACTTAAGAACGACTCCTTTCGAACTCCGATTTCATACCTCAGAAGAGTGGTAACATAGCACTTGCCGTGGTGGCGAAAATTAAAGCTTTTGGGGCCGATACCCTTCCATCCATCATCCAGAAAATACTTCCCCTCCTATGAGTCTCTTAGTAGGAGCACCGACCACAAATTCGCATCAGTATCAACGAAAAGATGCCTCTTAGTGTAGAACTTCAACTGCATTTCAACACTGCGGCACAGCACGGCACAGGGGTAGCCCATTGTTTCCCTCGCTTCTTCGATGGAATGTAAACGAACTGCGCACACGACTTGCTGGACTGCGGCAATCGCTCACCAATAAAAAAATCGATGTCTTGGCCCTTCAGGAAACGAATGTCTTGCACGGAGGGATACGCTTATCACCTTACGTTTTATGTCACAGCGCCACTATACAACCCAATAAAAGATCACGAGTTTCTGTGCGAGCTTAAGTACATCACTCTGAGCTTGACCTTTCGGGCCTCTGTTTAACTACTGAAGAGTATGTGAAGTGACGATTTTAACAAAAGTATCAAACGACGATTGTGTCACCGTGATTCACGTCACAGGGCCTCCTGGGACACAAAACCACTTGAAGAAATATGTAAAAGAAGCCGAGGTAAATTAATTATTTGTGAAAAGTTTAATCCTCAAAATAAAATATTGTGTGGACAGTCGCACGGATGCAAGAGGACGAGAGATAGAGATGCGGAGCTGAGATGAAAACCTTCGAGGTACATTTACGGACTTTTGACATCTCGGCTCGGCACTGCGATTACAATGAATGCTATCTCCATGCTCGCTGTGGACTCATTTTCTCATTAGCCAAATTCTAAACACACCCGTTGGCTTTTGAACTGCAGTGCATTGGATATTCGAAATTCTGTAAAAGCATTACTTCCATCTTTTCTGCATTTATCCCTCTCCTAAAGCGCCAGGTAGCGACTTGTCCTTGACTAGAGGCCCACATTTCTCCTGGCTCCCCCATTTATATTTACCCCAAAATATTAAAAAACACACACACACACACACACACACACGATCGTTTGGAAGGGCCGGGGGAGAGCTTTGCGCCCCAAATATCTGGGAGGTCACGTTGATATCAACTAGCTTAAAGGGATACTGAACTAAGGAATTTAGTGCCCATATTAAGTGGCGCACGTTCTTTCCACGAGCCAGCAGCCGCCGGTGTACGCGAGCACACGCAAAAATAAACGACGTCAAAGACCTTCATCCGCCGTTAAGATGACAGTGAAATGTATGGGCTTCGGGCCAAAGGAGAATAAAGACAGGTTTTTCATCTACACAGTGGTGTCTGGTGTAAAAGGTAAGAGTATTCACAGGCGGCCATAGATAGCCGTGTGCGCGACTGCTGAGCGCGTGCTCATGGCGAGCTTCCACAGTTCTTTTGCAACGTGCATTCCACACCGTCAAGATTGCCGGTCTTAAGGCTCTGTTATACTCCGACGTAACGTGCGCGCAAGCGAACGCTGGCCGGAGTCGGCTACGTCACGTCAATCACGCCGCGCGCATCAAAAACTCGCCCTCTTTATGGTACGTTTACACTTGCGGATCCGCTAGCGAATCCGCCCAGCTTTTGCCGCTGGGGCGAAACGCTGGGCGGAAAACGCGGCGGAGAGCCGTTTAGGTCCAGGACCTATTTCTGCCGCCGAACGAGGCGTTTCGCTGACCGGAAGTGTCATTCTTGCTTAGCGCGCGCTGCCACGTCATGAGCACGCGTAGTTCCGGGAGCAGCAACGCCCGGGGCCCGGGAGAGAGAGCCGAGGCGGGAACTATCGCGCCTTCTCGTCATATTTGGCGAAATGTTACGGGAACCGCTGCCGCAGCCGGCGCCGCCGCCGCTGCTCGAAGGAAATAGATGTAAACGCAACCCGCTCGTCGACGCCGCCGCCGGGAGCGGATCCGCTCCCGCGGCAGCGGATTTCTTCTCAGGTGTAAACGTACCATTATACTCCGGCGTCCCTGGCGGCTCCCGCGGCGCGCGTCGGTGTGCCGCCAGCGCGGCGCATGCGCAGAATCTGACGACGAGGGCACGTTTCCTGCGAGATTGCGCCACTTCCGGTTCCTTTTCGTTTCGAATGGCAGACGAAAATTCTCGCGCTTCATGAGCGCCAAGTTCGAGCGATGGCGTGGACGTACCTTGCACGACGAAAACTCGCGCTTGCTCTGTTGGAGCACCGCCTGCGCCGCAAGCGTAGGCGGTCAATGTACATACGGTACATCTTTGACAAGCGCACGGTCTACGGTGCTCAAGCTTCCTCGTGTCGTAGACTCACGGGTGAGGACGAATTCCCTCGATCAGCTTCTCGACGACCGAGTCCGATTCTTCAAACATGATGCCACACGGAGTGGTGCTCCTGTCGTCTGCTATTGCTCGTATTCGCCTTCGCCGCGCTTCCCGCGCGAGGGCTGCGGGAGCCAGCGCGTGATGCATCCTGGTCCGGCGTCGCTGGCGCGGCCGGCGCGGAATACGGCATGCTCCATTTTGGCGTCGAGGCGGTCAGGCGGCGTCGAACGCCGCCGGTCGCGCCGGTTACGCCACGATTTTCGCCGACGTGACGTCGCTGTGACGCGCTCGCACGCGCGCACGCGTTACGTCGGAGTATAACCGAGCCTTTTCAACCTAGTAATGTGAGTTCGTTCTGAGCATGCGCTCTAAACATCACCCACAAATATGGCGTCTAGTGAATACTCCTTATTGTTCTAACAAGCACGTAGCTTTCACTTGTGGAGATGAAAAGCCTGTCTTTATTCTCCTTTGGCCCGAAGCCCATGCATTTCACTGTCCTCTTAAGCGCGAATGGAGGTTTTCGACGTCATTTTCCATGGCAACCATGGCATGAAGTTCGTGTCCTGTGCCAAGGGGAATGTTTATGAAATACCTTTTTCATGCCGTCACTCATATATGAGTGAGTGAGTGAGTGAGTGATTTATTTGCACTTAAATTGGTGCGCACACGACGGCGTGCCAGGCAAGGCAGATAGGTAAAAACCCTTACGCGTGTGCGTCTGCCAGCCTGCCGCCATGTGCGTTGGTAGATATAGTTCTACCCCAGCTTTAGAAGCGTTATAATTATGATGGCAGTGGTGATGGAGGAGGTGATGATGACGAGGATGTTGTTGATGACGGTGGCGATGGTGATGATTATGATTCAAGATAAAGAGGGGGTGAGGGAGTGAAAATCATGATGATGGCAGCGGACCCGAAGGCATTCGTCTCGCAAATACCTTGCAAAGTTCCCGGGATTCATCGTGTGATGTGGGCAGAGGGCTACGAGAAGCTAATATATAGGTCAGACGGGGCGTTGCCTCAACATTCGTCTACGCGAACACCACAGTTTATTAAACGGTAGCGCGTACTCCCATTTAGCTGTCCACTGCCGTGATTGTGGGTGTGAGCCAAGATTTAGTGACACAAACGTGCTGTTTAGACACAAAGATCAGTTATCAAGGGAGATAGTAGAAGCGTATCATATAGCAGAACGAAAACCCGGGTGCGTGAGCCAACCGTCCATCAACCTAGTGGACAATGAGATGGCTTTTTGGACATGGGTTGACCAGAGAATTGAAGATTGAGATTGAAGATCGAAGAAAGAAGAAAGGAGGAAGAAGACGCGATGAATACCTGTGCTGGTGTGTTTTAGTGTGCTGGTGTGTTTTAATTTGATTTCATTTATAATGTGAATGACTGGTGGAAGAGGAAAAAGAAGCAGCAATCCTCGCGTGTATTTCTCTGTATGTCTTCCGAGTAGATAGTTGATAGTCAGCGCCTCGTCCTGTGTGTTCTCTTCTCTTCTTGTCCGTGTGTTATTCGCGCTGTTTTTCAAATATGGATTCATACCAACTCGCCCAACTTTCCATTCTAGTTTGCGTTGTCGTTGTGCTCGACCATCGGAATGTCGAGGACTCTTACCGAAAGGTACGCCATATCGAGTATCCGCGAGTTGAAGCTGAGAAGGAATGCATGAGAGGTTTCGGTGTTTCTGCTTGACTTTGACACAAGAGACGCCTGTCTGAGACATCTGAGACATCTGCTTTTGCAAGAGGTAACAAATGCAGTTTGTAGACGAGCGTCACTAACCCAAGAAGGAACCAGCGCCAAAAGTACGGAGGACAAAGAACGAGGTACACTCAGACCGAGCGCTTGGTCTGTGTGTTCCTCGTTCTTTGTCCTCCGTACTTTTGGCGCTGTTTCCTTCTTCGTAACTATGCATAACCAACACGCCCAATTTTCAACGGTCACTAACCCAGGTCGTTTGTTTACGATACATGAAGGCGCATGCAGAGGGGAAAGGAAAATGCGTGAGGAGCCAGGAGTATATCCACTGTCTATTTTGTATGTCCGAAGTATGTCAGACGCATTTAGATACACCTTATATCCGTTCGGAGTCCAAACTGTTTTTTAAGCCGTACTACACTTCGGTGAATGATTTCACAAAGCCAAAAGAGGTTATGTGAACATTCAAAGTCAGGTGGTATATAAAGTACAATGCGTTGATTGTTAGGCTATGCACAGTGGAAAAAAAACAAGACACAAAGCATGCATGACGACAAAGGGTCATGGCAAAAGCCACTTGCACTACGTGCACAAAGACTGAACCCGTCGAATACGATTGAACGATGGGACACGCATTAAATTAGAATAATGCATCAACTTTGGCACGACAACAGAGCTGGAGCCCAAGAGAGTCCCTGGAGTCGTTTATATGTCGTGACTCCTCGGTTTGTAACACCAACTGCGGCATCCTATCGGACGTTTACGAGGACATATGGAAAACGTAATCACTGGCTGGCCTCTCATCTCATTTGTCAGTGTATTCTGAGCATGTCACCTATATAGGTGAGAGAATGTCCGTCGTCTTGTTGCGTGATGGTTGCAGAAAGAACGCCCAACTTCGAGTGTCAGACTAAACATAGTTTTGTTATCATGTGTTCATTGTCTTTTTCACCACGCAGCTGTCACCACATGGCCCTGCCTTTAAAGGTGGAGTAGTCTCAGCGTACAATCTTGAAAATCTTACTAGGTGTCGAGGTGCAGATTGTGCTGGCTTGCATGGAGAAAAATATGGGTAGCTGGCGACGAGTAGCCCAAGTTTGTGACCCATGGCCATCAAGCCACGCGGATGTGGCAGTAACATCGAAAAGCCCAGTTTAATGGCACATTCGCTGTTGAGGATAAAAGAAAGTGTGGACCGGACATGAATATTTACTCTGAGCACCTTCAATCAATCAATCGAGTTTATTGTCATGAGTTGCAGCATACAAATTATTGAGAATCATTTGGACCCATACCCTTTTGGTTAGTTTGGGCCCATTTCAATATTAACACATTAGGAAGGCAGCACTCTTACAAAAATATTACTGGAAATCCATTAAAAGGAACCTTTCTATCCAGGGAAACGTTTTCCGGCGCTTAGGGCACGGCAACTGCTTGGTCTTTTGGACGAATGTGCGGGAGGCGGCTCTTTCTCACCCATGGGAACTTTTTGCCGCTCTAAGCTTCCTTAAGCTCGTAGGGTGGGATCGGTATATTTAAACAAGTAGGAGCGAGACCAAGAACTGTTATCTCTGCACGTATGGATCAATGCAGATGTGCTAAGCCGATAAGGTCTCTACGTGTTGTTTTGTTCGTGTTCTGGTTTTATCTCTCTCATATGAATCTTTTGAAACGTCAACCTCAAAATGGACGGTAATTTTGGTATTACTGCTCAACAAGAATGTGTTTTCACAGCATTGTGCTAAGCATTCCTTTTTTTGTGTTGGGAATTTAATATTGACGCATATAAGTCCGATTTTTTGTCTCCCTGGGGCCTGCTTTTCTCGGTACTTTTATGATAAATGTGCTCAGTTTGAAATATTCTGACCATGTTTCTCCCTCTTATCTTCCCGCGCAGGTATAGGAGAGTCGTCCTACTCTGCGATTGGCGGATGCTGGTCACGTGAGCCTACCTTGGGTGACCAATGGCCACAGAGAACCCGTTGGTCCACGACGGAGCGGCGATGACCATGGGCGGCAGGCCGCCGCAGCAGATGCATCAGCATGGGCATCAGCAGCAACAGCAGCAGCACAGGGCGGCCTCACTGGGTCTCACGGCACTCATGTCTTCGTGCCAACTCAACAACGAGCTCGAAGTCAAGGCCCTTCTCCAGAGAAAGGTAAAGCTAAAATCTACGAGTCAAAAAAAAAAATATTTTATTGAATTTGCGCAGGCGGTTTGAACTAGAGCCACTAAATGAGCTGCGCTTAGAGTATCGGCACTCCGTTCCCCGACATTGTTGTGGCCGGCGCCATTTCGGTGCTTGTGCAGAGCAGACGCAACTGCCGAGCGTCATGATTCAAAAGTGCGACTTCCTTAGCATTAGATTCGGTGTTAGGAGGCTCATGTAATATTGCTTTGCTCTGTCGCGAACTGTTTAAACATTTGTAGAGGACGGAAAGCGTTTGACGGAAAGCGTTTCTTGTGATTTCAGATAAAGCTCCAGACACCTGGCAACCATGATTTTAAGCCACAATATGGCCAAGTGTCGTTACTCTGAAGCGTAGCTTATTTAGTGGCACTAGTTTGAACCAGTTGTCAAAGTTTTAGGACAAACCGTTATTTCCTTCAAACGTAAGAAATGGATTTCTGAAAACCTAAATGGTAAAATTTGGCCCGTTCCAGCATGCTGACTGGCGCCGTTCGACTCCATGTATATGAGGGCTCTGTCAGCCATCATTATTTCTTTTCATTTAAAATCTCAAAGAAAAATGTATAATCTTTAAATAAGATAACGGTTAGTTCTGAATCTGGCGTCTGGTTCGGACCTCTAGCGCTACATTTTGGTGCTAAATAAAACGTTCGGCAGCAAGTAAAAAAAAAAAATTGTAATTTTTTTTAATATTTTGACTCTTTCGTCCCTGTACCCTTGGTAAGGGCGGTACCGTGCTTCGCCTTCGTTGTTCCGATTAACTCGAGAGAGCCGTGGATACAAAAAGCGAGGCTGTACTGCTGCATGTTTGGCGTCGCCTAATGCCCCAGTCCCACTAGAGCGACAGACTGAAAAAAACGACAGCGACAAGCCTGAAACCAGAGGGTTGCGCGATTTGACAGGCTTTGCAGAATAAAAGAGTTTATGCACAAACACGAGCACCATGCACGCGAGGGTATCTCGGCGGGCTTGCAATCACTCGTGCTTACTTCACGAGCGCCGAACGACTATAAACGCTTGCCAAAGGTATCATCGCGAGAATGCTGCATGCGTTTGAGGCTTGTCGCTGTCGTTTGTTTCTGTTTATCGCTCTAGTGGGACTCCTGGCATAAAAGAGACGAATGCGGGGCACAGGTTGGGCGAGTGCTGCTTTAGAGCTCGCCTTCGACTCGTGTCTAACCCCTGCCTCGCGTTCGGAGATTTTAGCTGACGCCGAAGATACAGCACTAAGGTATTGCGGCCTAGGAGGCGTTAGAGGTCCTCTTCAGCACTCATTCAAACGCTCTGCACATACTTGAACGTCGGTTGAGCCGGGATTACGATTTCGATTCTTTTCACCGACTCTGGCGTAATTGCCACGGTGTCCAGCGCCCAACAGCTTTCTTCAGCACCATGGAAAGCGGCGCGAAAAGACAACGAAGAACAAGAACGGATGGCACCAAGCGCTGACTGTGAACAGAAATGCGACCATACGTATCAAACCGGACTTCGTTCAGTTACCCAGTTACGCGCACCCAGTCCGCCTTGTTCGTATTTGTACCCTAAAAAGTTATTTTAAACATCACCGACAGAGATTCTTCGCAAAACACCTATAAGGGGTTATTTTAAGCTCATTTTTAATACCAAAGAGTTTTTCATCGCCAAGTTGCCTTCCTAGTACGCCAGGAGGCGATAGTGCTTGAGGCAAAGCCGTTCGTCCCGAGTTAAAGGAGTTCTTGGGGCGTAGATAGACCTTTCGAGAACGCATATTTTTTAGAGTGTAGTGACCAGGCGGAGAAGGAAGAGGAAGGTACGAGGTACTGACCGTATAGTGGCAGTGTATTAGGACCGGAGCGGCTCGCGTGAGGAATGTGGTGTAGATCGCGATAGGTGTCGACACCGGCGCATATAGGCAATAGGGCCAGTATGATAGTGGTTTTGCGCGTGCACCGCGTGCACGCCAACGTGCGGCGGCACATGCGGACTGCAGTGACTTTCTGCTGCCTTGTCGACTGCAGCGCCGCGATTGCTGTCTACACGCGCAGCCTCAGAAGCTCGCATTGCCGAGCCGCGCCGGTCCGAACACTACCCCGTAGTCTAGTACACTACAGTGTAGCGCCGCATTGACGCCACGTGCTTCCGAAAGAAGCGGTTATGTATAGGGTGTTCACGATGAATCTCTGCGCTCTAAAACGAAAAAGAAAAATCGGCGCCTATTCATAGAAAGTCTAACATTTCACCGAATGTCTAATGATGTGGTGGAGTTAGGGTCATGAAATACTAAGCCATAGCTCACTTTGTTTACGAAAGATAAGAGCAGCAAACGCTTTCACTGTCAACGGCGAACGTGTAATCACACGACTGAGTTTGTGGTGCGTAACGCGTGGTATGATCTCCCTATTAGCGGCGAGATCTTTTAGTGGCACCCTCGTATAGTTACCTTTCGTGACGTAATTACCTCGCGAACAGCAAGTTCGATGGTGTTTGCAAGGAGCTTGGTGGAAGCTTGAAATCTTGGTGCTCTGCAACCAACACTGCCAACACCGTCAAAATTCAAGTTCTCTCATTCCTTTTATTTCCGTCGATGAGAAATCCTTTGCTGACGTCAGAGTCAGCATTCGGCCAATCGTGGAAGGCCGACCACAGCGACGCTTTTGATCGCGCACGTCGCCAATAGACGCAACCAACAGACGAGAGAGTGTGCAATTTGCTTGCGGCAGCTATCGGGAGAAGGCGTCACCCGTTGCGAGCATCGCTAACTTGATCGTCTGCGAGCCCGCCATCCGTTGACCCTGGCAAGTTTGCTGGTTTAATTTTTCGTAGGATGGGAGGTCTTAAAATTTTATCACCTAAATCTCCCCATGTGGAAGCGCCGAATTTGCCAGCTCGTTTTAGAGCGCAGAGATTCATTGTGGACACCCTAAAGATTTGTAAATAGTGCAACCCAACCGGTATGCAGAATAACGCGCCTCTACAATACCAAAGTCTGTGAGGACCGGATGAACAGGAAATAAGTTATTTTCGATATTTTGACGCTTTACGCCAAAACTTGGGATGGCAATCGCAGACGGCAATTAGAAAGATGACCGCTTCCCATGTCATTAGAAAGTTTTACCAGATCATTCAGGTAACTCCGATAACGATACTCGATACTCTGCCAACGCCTTCGAGCATGCATGGTTTCGTCATCGGGTACTGTTATCGGAGGTATCCGAACGATCTACTAAACCTCCCTATTGAGTTAATAGGGACCCTTAGCAAACCGTTGCCGTGCTCCGCGTACAGCACTACCGGAGCCTTTGAAGCATGTTTTGAAGCGCGCACCCGGGTGGTACCGTGACCGTGGGGCGCGCTCTTAAAAGCACTGCTTCAAAGGCTCCGGTAGTGCGGTACGCGCAGCACGGCAACGGTTTGCTAAAGGTCCCTAATATAATAATCTAGAGGGAAAGGTCCCATGCATTCCGGCCGCTTCGGAACGGCAGAGTCTAGACGCGGGCATCAATGCAGACTTGTACACGTTACTACAAAAAAATGAGGTATTACATTTACGATTACCTAAGACTAAATTGTAACTAATTGCAGTTGCTATTACCCTTCCATAAAAGTAAGTGGCCGTTACTTCAAAAAGTAATTCGTTACCTTTTTGGTGTTACTTTCAACCTATTAGTGTCTTAGGGTAAAACACAAGAGACAAGAGTGTTATGGGAACGTTTCTTGTGGCCGCCAGTCACATTTTGGGACCTTGAGCTCGTCGCACATTTTGACATGTTTCTAAGTGAAGATGTTGTCCGCCGCGCGGAACACCCTCTCAATTGAGACACTCGCGAATGCCTGACGCACTGCATTGAGTGATTCTTGCGAATGATGGAACAGCTATCTGCCTTGGTGGAAGCGCAAAGCTTCGTTGTTGCAGCCAGAGTTGTATACTCTGTCAGAATCGCAAAGCTATAAGAGTTGTCATACAGTTAATCAAACCTTAAATAAGATGAGTGCATATAAATATCAACATATTTCAGCCGCAAATGTCGCGAAAGGGTGATACAAGAAAATAGTAAGACGCGGTAACTAAACGAAGCAATTAAATTATAGAATATGTTTTATATTGATATTCCATCACCTCTGAACACATGTCGAGCATTGGGTGAGACGTCGGTGAATTAGATGATGGAGATGTTTGGATATATAACAAACAAAAGCACCTGGGACCACTCAAAAAACAGAAATATAATGTCGATGAAAACAAGAAAAGGTAGAGGCACGCATGCCGTGCCTACCGTTTCCTGATGCCGTTGAAAACGCCTGTAGCACCGGTCGGCCGTAACACTGCTCAGTGTTTTTCAGCTAGATGTGGGAAGCAACGCCCCTCCACACGGACAGCAAACGACAGTCAAGTCGGGATCGACAATTTAATATTGAGAGTAAAAAACAAGAAACGCTGACGTCAGACTTTTTTACCATGAATTTGTTTACCATGAATTGTTTTAAGGGGACTAAAAACGAAGCAGTATGTTCCGCGTCTAAATACGCATTATAGCGACAACGTGCTCTAAAACTGTAAAAAAAAAATATTAGAAATTTTATTTGGGTTACGAAAAGCTAACGCTCGAAAAAGGATACAGATATGTAGGCACCCTCAAGCTTTTAGAAAGAAAGAGAGAGAGACACTTTATTTACACGCTTTTAGACGGTTAGGTGAACAGCAGCACAAAATCAAATAAACATTCGTATCTCCCAAACAGAAGTGTTTAAGTATCTTTTGAGCAGTACGCTAGTTAATGTCACATTGTTTTCAGTCGATTTCTTTATTGAATTTTATTCAGCGGAAGACGGAGCGTCTCATCTTGTTTCGACCTTTTTCAAACTGTCATAGTCCCTATAACACGAGGAGGGCATTACTAATTTTCTGGATCTTTTGGAAGGCGCTCAATTCACGATCGTTTGGTGCCTTCCCCGTCTTTCGCAAGCAGCGAGTGACGGGACAAAAAGAAATAGCGCGCACAGATCCGCTACACCAACTCGCGTGCACTTTGACAGTTTTTGTTTTCGTTAAAAGTAAACATTTCAACCTCGATACTTTGCCTAATTTGGTTTGCACCGAGAGTCCGGTTCTTTGTATCAGTATGTTTCCCCTGTCGTTGATGGCGAGCAAGCTGACGAGTTTCAATTTGCGGCCAACCAAACCAAGAAAAAAAGAAAAGAAAAAAAGATTGGAGTTGAGGTTTTAGACGATACACTGAAACGCTTTGAGCATCTGAATAATGCCAGGCATTGCGTTTCGTATGTTCCGGTGAGAGCGTGATTCCGATAGAGCTTACTTGCCCTTACAAAAAAAAAATTGTTTTTTTGTTTTTTTTTTAGAAACGATTTTTGTTTTCGGTGTTTGAAATGTTTGGGGTTTTTCCTTCCTGGATGAAAACGGAAATGTAACGGATTACAATCATAGCTTTACGTAAATAAGTAAATAAATTACTTCACAATTACTTGTGAAAAAGGTAATTATTCGCTTAAGAAATTACCAATAAATGTTAATGACAGTGATGATAATAATGACAAATATTAATGATAACTGATAAACGGAGTTTGTAAAAGTCTGCATCGGTGGTCCCAGTGGGGCCCATATCGCGGGCGACGCCTTATGCACAAGGAAGCAGCCAAGCATCGCCTGTAAGGTTTGTATCCAGTTCTTTTCTAGCTAATACCCCTGTCAGACGGCGTTTTAAAGGTCCTTTTCACTAAGCTCCTTTATAAAATCGGCGAACCAGCGCACGCCGTAGAGCACGTGCGCGCGCCACAGAGCACGTGCGCACTCCACATCGCGAGCTGATTGGTTGATTTTTTTAAAGGAGCTTAGTGAAAAGGACCTTTAGAATGCCGTCTGACAGGGGTATTACTTAGCAAGAAAGCACCGGCATCGAGCAATGTGTAGAAATAAGTAAGGTTGACGAGCACTCCAACTTCAACTCATCGCGGCCGAACGAACATGCCTAACGTTTTATGTGCTTTATTTCTCCGCTCTTCTGTCGCTCTCTTTTTTCCTCTCTCGGTACCCAAAATGTCAGCGTCTACGATTTGCCGCGTTCTGTCTGTCTATGCTAGATCGCAAACTCAACGATGAAGTTAACTCGATCGGTCTCTGATAGGCTGCCCTTTTGGTCACGTGATTTGACGTTGCGATTGAGTTTCTCCCTTCAGATTCCGACGGAGTTCAAGCTATGCTGGTGAAATAATAAAGTTTGCCGTGACGTCGAAATGTCGTCACGATTGAGTTTGGCGATGGAGATAACTTTGTAGTAGTCAGGCAGCCGAAGTTGCTAAAGTCAATGAAGATGGCGACTTTCACGCTCACAGACCGGGCGAGCCAAATCGAGCTTTCACGGACCATTGCTACGTTTTTTATATGTTCGGTTCAAGGTTCGTCAGGGACGTAATCGGGAAATACTGCCCGACACACGTTGGTGCTGACGATTGCCGTGGAAGCTTTGGCGGCGTCGCGAGGGACCCGATATGCTGACAGCCGAGCAGCAAGTGCTCTCAGCTTCTGCGTTGCTGGCGGCACATTTTGCTGCGACGAAGACATCACGGTGCGTCGGTGTGCTGCGTGCTGCTTTTCTGCCACACGGGGTAGAGCGCTTCGTCAAGCTGCAAGCCATGCAGCTTGACGTTTTACATTATATGCCCCATCTCCCACCTTTGTGTACAAAGGAAAATGAAGAGATTATAAACTCAATTGACGCTGCACCTCTTTGCTCAGAAGGCATAATTTTGGATATTGTGCAAGGCAAGTGGAATACCTCCATTTTTTTTTTCAAATATTTTTAATATTACATTTTAGGCTTTTTGGGATTCTATCTAACTATACTAGCTCCAAGTAGAGGCTGCATTGGCATATAGAATCATTATCTAGTCTTGATGTGCTTTTGGACAACTGAAAAGGTTATGAAACATTCATGACAGATACCGTCTCACTGTTGTGTGCAGGTGACAGCGACAAAACCCTTAAGCCATGCTTGCACACCAATTCCTCGCAACCCCAATGGATGCTGTGCTGTACCGAGGCCAAGCCTAACAAAAAGCATTGCTTACGATGCTGTTGTAGAGCAGTGAATAGGATGCTCAAAAGCAGGTTCCAGTGGTTGCAAACGTACTGGGCACAGCAACATAATTTGACTTTCTGCACAATACGGGCTTGTATAGCTCTATTTCTCCCCCTTTAGCCTTAAGAGTCCGACCCCGAGAATGGCATACGCGAAACGCCGAGGCACTACAACCGAGAGAATAAAAGAGGGCCTCCTCATGAGTGGCATCTTGTTTCCATTGTCTCTAACAGTATATTGTTCCAAACACCAAGGAAGAAAAGGTGAAGAATTACCTTTGGTTGCTGGTATCTGGACGATTGGACTTGCACCGCCGTATCACCGTTAATTGTGAAATTTCTGGTTCCCTGTGTATGAGACATATATCGACATCAGAAGTCGAGATAAGAGTTTCGGTTTCGGCACATAAACAGTAGCACCAATATTTCCTGACCAAAAATTTGTATTATATGTATGACAATTTTGTCGGGTATGACCAAGGTAGTGCTGCAAATCTTTTTTCCATGCTATACTGAAATCATGACAGACGCAAAATGGTACCTAGGGAGCCTGTTTTATTGTGGATGGAAATTCTGCACCCCCATGAGGTACAGCACGAGCGTGGTCAGTGAAGATGATTGCTGGGTATGTGCAGCTGCTTGTCCTTCCACAGCCTGCAGACAAAGTACACGACAAAGGTGAATGCTTATAACAACATGCATTTTTAAAGACCATCCCTACCAAAAAATTCGGTATAACTTTTCGCATCCGGATTATGGAACCGGAAATCTATCTGGATTCTATCTGGACTCTATCTGGAATTTAGGTTATCAAAAATTATTCCTTTGTCTGCAATCTGGATTTCGGGTTTCAGAAACAAATTTCCGGTTCCATAATCCGGATAGTGAAAAGTAATACCGGATTTTTCGGTAGGGATGTTACAGAAATTACATGGAACAAGAGAATCCCAGAGGTGTGGTGAGCAGTAGTGTATGGCATTCCACTGCTTTTACCTTCTTTTAGAACTCTCATGCAGTGCTGGAAATAGCAAGAATCTGAGACTCCTGAAAGACATTTCGTTTATGCGAGCACCTTCCTAACCAAGGAAGTGCTCAGGCCAGCACACTCATGCTGTGGGTTTTCCAGTACAACACGCAACCTATGAGACAAGCAGCCCTGGGCAATGTGCATTTAGCTTGATCTAATTACTTTGCAGTAGACAGGCTAATCACATGAAAAATGGAAAGGGAGAAGTTGGTGGAAATCACTCACTTCAAAACATAACACAAGGTCAGAAAATGAAAAGGAGCGATAACACAAGAGCGCTGCATTCACTTTCCTTTATGCTATGACTGTCTGTCAGAACTGATTTCCAATGACAAGCTAATTGTTGTTCCCCTCAATGGTATTGGTGCTGTGGACGTCAGGCTCTTCCGTATTGCATTGGGCAAGCAACAAAGGATGTGAGCACGAGCTGCTCTGGATGTAACTGTAGAAAGCAAGGATGAAGAAACTCGGTCTAGAATAACTCATTAGTGCCATATGACACAAGTTTTCTTTCCACGGTTCTCTAAACAATGCTTGCCAGCCAATTTTGGACCTTGACTGCACTTTTCTACAACTAGGGCATTTATGCTGCACTGTTGGGTGCCCAGCAGCATGTACAATGCAACCAGCTGCTCCTGCTGAGTTGGCAAGAGGTCCTAAACAGTGAAGTTGGGGGAAGTTCAGGCCCTCACCATCTAGGGTGGCAGTGTACAGCTGCAGCGGAAAAAGATTAGCACAACTGACCAATGACCAGACTGGCAAAATCACGAGAGGCGGCGCTATTGTTCCCGAGCGCGCCGATAGCGAGTGCCAGTGCCAGTGCGGCTTTAGGATGGCCTGCTTTTTGCCGGCCACTACCGTGTGTCGCGATTTTTCCGCTCTGGTCGTCGGTCGCTTGTGCTTATCTTTATCCGCTGCAGCTGTACCCGATGACTGGTGCACAGCTGACATGACACAATTTCAGTAGCACGCATACATGGTTTGCAGATCATGTCATGTCAGTATAAAAGACACGGCTTTTGGGTAGTTCCAAGGGCCCCGTGCTGGTGACCACCACTTGGTACATGTCAGATGCGGTTAATGGAAGAGGCTGCTCATATTGCCACGCGCGTCTCTGAGCAAGCGTGCCCGTGGCCGAATGGTTATTGTGCTTAGCTTGCACACAAAGGGTTGAGGCACGATGCCTGGCCGCCCATGCACCTTCTGTTATTTCTGTAAATATTGCATCTTGGTAAACTCAAGAACCCTGTTACTTGTTCAAAGTCGGAATGTTCTATGCACCGAACGTTCTACGCCGATTGTTCCAGAAGCCCACGCATGTACACGAGGGGCTCCGCGTGGCGATACAGAGAGAGTCTCGCTCTTGCCCCCGATTGTGCTGCTCCGCCGACTTTTGATGCCACCTCTTTGTATTGTTTTGTTTTCGGCGTGTGCTAGTGCAGGCACCTGGGCTAGGCCTAGGCAGAAGTTTAAACCGTCAAGTGATGACGACAAAGTTTGTCCGTGTTTGTTTAATTCAGTACGCAGAAAATATTGCCCTGTGTGGTGGCAAGAACCATCTCTTACTTACTCTCAACCAGACTGTGACAGCTTGCGATCTCTAGCCAAAGGTGGAGGACTTGGATACCTGAGTGCAAAAAATTAAGAGAAGTATGCAAAACTGCACGCCAATGATTTTGCCACTTCAACAGGCAATGCCCAGCCAGGTGCGTCCTGCTTCCACAGCCCTTTGCACCAAATATTTTTAGAAGTGGACCTTCTATATAAATAGCAGACACCTGTTTTGGAATTGGTGAGCCCAGTTTTGTCTTAATGTCATTCCCTTGTCAATTTCAAGGTGGTGGGTAGATGTGGTTTTGCCGGGTATGTTTGGTGGAAGCAGGCCGCTGTTGGGAAACAGGACCGGAGAAACAGTCTTTTTGGAAACTTACACTTAGTCTCATTCATTGGATCTGCTGTCTTGTTCGACACAAAACTCGAGTAACCATGTGTGGATTGCCTCTGCACCATGTGTACACTTAAGTTTTTGTGAGTCTTGCTGGGGTGTCACCTTGCTAGAAACATCAACATGGTTGGACCCACAGCCACCTTGGGAGCTACCGACCAGGCAAAATATGTTAATGACAGCTTCTTCTACGTTCCTCATAGTTATGCACACTGCAGGTCGTGTTCGCATTTTTGTGCAATTGCTGAGATGAGTACAAAAACTGCCACTTTGCGCCACTGGAGTCAGCACAGTTCACCATGATCGCAGTGTAGCAAAGCTGCAACCACTGACCATCAGTGGCCACTAGCATGAGACTACCGACGGCACTCATGCATAATACATGTTCTAACATAGGTTCTAACCACGTGTCATGACGATGAATCCAGACTGTTTTTTATACCTACCATTTGGTGGTGGTGGAGCTGCCATCTGTGCTGGGTCCTCACTAGCACCTTTGGCCACAGCAGATGAGTCCTGCATAATCCAATTAAAAACAAGTTAACGCACAATAAATGGACAGCCTTTCTGGTTATGCGTTGATGTAATGCACCATTTCCTGCACCTTAGGTATCGGAGTGCATCATGCACAGGTCTAGGGGAATCGACCCGTGAGCTTGAGTGCTACGATCCGAGCTTTCGAAGAAACATTACGAGGCGGCACACTCGTGCAAAGTCAATAAGAACAATAACATGGTGTCTGTTCACTACCAGCAGGCAGTTTTAGCAGACCGTTACCGTGTTCTGCGGTGACCACGGTACGGCTGGTAAGGCTGTAGGCGCGCGCTGAAGAGCTTGTTTCAAAGTTACAGCGCGAGTTCCCAGTAGCAATTCCGTTGCGCACGGCAACGCTACACTATAACCGCCCGTTGCGATTCCCAGCACTTACCGACACTGCAGCCGAGATGGCGTGTGGGGACGGACGAGGCGCGACCGACTTCGAAATCATGCGCCTTCTCCCGCGTCCTTGCGAGGAATCTTCTCATCGGGGCCAGCATTCTGTCTCACTCCCCGAGTTCAGCGACTACACTTGGTTCACGTCTTCCACGGGACTGCCGTGTGGCAATCGCGACGTCACAACCTTTGAGAAAGCCCGACTGTAGAGCAAAACTTTCAAAAGTGAGGCAAATCTCCGTACGGACACACGAGCACATTACGCGCGACATCCACCGTCGGCCATAACGATTCATCGCGATCGCGATGCAGCTCACGCGTTGCGATCATCTAAATTGTGTCACTTATGTAAAAAGACATGATTCATGCGACCTAAACTTGAAATCGGTAATTTTATTTAGATTGTACCGAATTCTACATTTCCAGAAGTTAAAATTGTTGCTTCTACAAGACCCTCCGATGTGGCGTTGCGCGTTTCCCTCTAGGGACATTTTTTGGGTACGAATCCCGATGAAGTTACAACTCAATCGCCACTCTTCGTCGACGTCAACAACGCGCCGCGATGAAGTTCCCTGCCAGTTGAGATCGCTGCCGATTGAGATTAGACTCCCCCAATCGGCGACGTCACGATGAAGTTTCTTCATCGCTTTTCCCAGCATAGACAGACTGGTTCCGTCTTTACTACTCTCTTCCCAGATGGCATTGCAATGTAACGATATCGATAGATTTTTTAGCCTTTTTACAAGCCGAACTTTATGATTAGTGCGTGTATAATAAAACATTTCGAAACACCGCCTTGGTAATCAGCTGCGTAAAATCACCACGAGATCGCAGTGGTAGTTTTTTTTATTTGCTACGCAATGGTACTTCCCGACATATCAGTGATGCCAAACGTCTCACCGTTACGCTTCATCGCTTATTTCGCATAATGTATGACACAGATATAGCTCGAAAATAGTCCTGGACATATATTCAAAATAGTTGTTGCTAGGTGCTTTTATCAGTCTTTGTATTACGCACGGGTGATAAGGTCAAACAGTGCACACCTATTAGCCCATATTCTGTTAGTTTGCACCACTGATCTCAATGACAATTTCTGGATCGCGTTTCACCAGCTCTGCCTATGGACCGGAATGCGGCCACGGTCGGCCATCTTTAGGTAGAGTTATATCATCTCTAGCCATCATAGTAATATGGCGGACAGCGCAATGGCAGCAGGCTGCCATAAAAAGCCGTAGATCTACTACACTACCGTGGGTGATATTTCGTGCTCGATTGAAGTTGTTCGACGAGGCAGATTCTTGAAACCCGGCGTGAACGGTAGCCTCATCTTTGAGGACCCGGCGAAAGTTCTAGGAAAGCGCAGCACCGGGGGAAAGCAGCGCAGCTCGCATCGAAAGCAGACTCCGTACCGGCGTCTGCTTTCAATGCTTCTTTCGATGCGAATTTCGATGCGTGCTGTGCTGCTTTTCCCCGTTGCTGCGATTTCGTGAAACTTTCACCGAGTCCTCAAAAACCGGGCTACCGTTCACGCCGGGTTTCAAAAACATGTTTCGTCAAACAATTTCAATCAATCACGGAATATCACCCACGATATTTTGATGGCAGCCTGCCACCACAACTGCCACAATGCCGTCTGCCATGGATGGATAGTGGCTGCAGCAGCTGTACCTTGGCTAGAGGTAATATAACTCTACCTAAAGATGGCCGCCAGTGGCCGCATTTGCGGAGCGGGCAAACGCGATCCAGCAACTGTCATAGAGATCAGTGGTTTGCACCGTTTAAGAAGAACCAAGGAGTCACTGCCTACACTACGGGCTAGATTGAAGGAAGAAGGCACTCCTTCAGCAGCAGTCGTTTAGTAGCCGCCCCACCCTGCTCACTAGGCATAAACAAATAAAATAGGATTGAAACGAAATGACGTGAAAACCGTTAAAGAGATTGATGCTGGCGCCAAAGGAAAAGTTGCACAGTAAGAAGCGGTCGCATAGAACCTCAGAATGAAAGCAACGTTCCTTAATCTCCATGTTACATTTGTTACCTGCAAGCCAGAAATGGCAATATCCAGTTCGCTTTTGTTGCGAGGTCCGATATTCAAAATTTAAGTAACAGCGCGTGCTAAATATACGTCAGCCGTCGGAGACTACAGCATCGCCGCCTGGCGATCCTACTCTAGGTTTCAATCACTTTAACGTGCGGCGAAAATGCAATTGTAGCTTCCAGCATAAGTTCTTGGGTAGGCGACGCCGTTTAAAAGAAAATAGAACGAAATGGCTATTACGAAAGGGGTCGAAAGAGGAGGCTAAGAAAGCTAAAATAACAAAGTTCTTTAATCCCCACATTAAAATAATTACTAACGTTCTAATATTTCAAATATTGCTGAGACTACCACCAGCTATGTTTTCTGTGTGAAAGGAGGAAAACCAGGAGCACTCTGTTTGATCATACGTTAGTTGTTGAGAATTGAGTGTATGTTGTCTGGCCTCGCTGGCACAAGTGCCGTAACTTAATTTTCCCAACAACAACAAAGGTAAAATGAGCAACCAATTTATCAAACATTTTCAGATTCTTCGTGTGTTCTTTCCGCTGATGAAAGCTTTGGTTTTATGTTTTTATTTAGACTCGTCGATGAATTCAAAATGCGAAGAGAAATAGTCGTGAGTAAAATGTAAAATATAAAAATTCGCAATCGCCTTTATATTTATTCAGAATTTTTTTAATCTTTTAGAATCGTAATTTCTTTATTTTACGCTTTCGATCACTCTCTCTCTTTCTCTTCCTCTCCCTCCATCTCTCTCTCTCTCTCTCTTTCTCGCTCTCTTCTATTTTTCTCTGTGAAATTGATTTATTGTTTTACATATTACTTCTAAGAAAACAAAGAATTGTGACTGAAAGTAACAACACAACAGCGAAAATGTGACTGAAAGTTAGGCTGAAATATTATAATGTTAGCCAGGTGCTTAGTACTTTCCAGCTCCGAAAACGGAACCATTGCCCATTTGTTTTAACCTCCTCAGTCTCTAGACGACAATTTTTAGCAATGTTTTTTAAGCTTGTTTATTGCGTGTCAAATGATGCAAGAAATATAAAAAGTAACGATTAAAAAACGCAAAGGGATAGCGCTGAGCTCCATGGTACCCAAGAGGGTACTGTGGTACTTAGCACTTGTGAAAGTCCAGGAAACAGTTTCGGTTCTGTAGGCAAATGAAAACGTGGCATGTTGTGCACTTCATCTGGAACTCGAGATTAACATGCTCAGGAAAGTGGCCAGTAATGTCGCACCGTACTTCATTCGGAGGTAGTGGAATTACTTGGTTCCTCTTGTTTGCAGTCGGTTCTTCGTCGCTTTGCTCGTCTTCTCGAGACCCCCTTGAAGTGGATGACCCAGCTTGTATGAGCACATAAGCTATAACTGCTTTAAAGTGCAACAAATCTAGCCTGTCCTTTGCCAGAACCATGGCGTTGTGGCAGTCCATCTGGAACTCTATCCAACTGTTGCAGCATGCCATGTCCAGGAAGTGTGTGAATACGCGGACCGTCCATTTCCTACTAAGCACAGTGATTCGATAGTATGCAACAAAGCGGTCAATCAGGTCAACTCCACCCATGTGCTGATTGTACCTGGCTACAATGTCAGGCGGTGTGACTTCGACTCTCTTCTTTTCGTTTTTTGACGACCTCCGGCAGGTACCCTCTGGCGCAGTGCCGAAGGCAGTAGACAACAAAATGACTGACTTGTTGTCTTTCCATTTAACTAAACAGAGCTTGTCATCGCTCCGTACTCTGCAGTGTGATTCACCCAGCTTCATTTATCTGTCATTCGACATCCTCGCTGCCTCACCGTTGGTACGGTTCGCCATGGTGGTCCCCGTGAGCAAATTCTTCTTGTCAATCAGAAATCCAGTCCGTTTCACTCCTAGGAAATATTTGTCAGTGAACAGAAATGTTGGCTCATCTCTGTTGATAGTCTCAACAAGTCTTTTTACTACGCCTCCTCCAAGGCCGAGTTCTTTCATGTCCGCTTCAGGAACTGTTCCTTTTCCGATGTAAATCGTAAAGTCTAAAACTAGACCATCAGACGCGTCCAACACAAAATTCCTTAGGCCAACTGGGTTAGGTTTGCTTGGAACGCACTGGCGCATGGGGCACCTGCCAGTGAAAAGAATCATCTGCTCGCCTACACACAGCTCTCGTAAACGCGAAAGCTCAAGGCAATGCTTTCTTGAAAAAAAAAAAAAAATGACTGACTTGACGAGGAAGAGGTTGTTCTTTTTCGTTTCTTCTTCTGTCACAGGCAGCCTGTCCGCAAAGTGAATCTGGCTTCGTAGTTCGAAAAACCTGCCCCGTGACACTGCGTCCGTAATTACGTCCACACTCAGCAGGTGCGACCAGTACATGCGTACTCGGGGTATCTTCAGTATCCCCATATGAATGTGGATGCCTGCAAATGTCCTAAGCTCTTTCGCATGCGCATCCGCAGATCTAGCCGCCCTTTCTTAAACAAAATACAAGTTCGTTTGATGTGCACATTCATCCCAAAAGTTTCCTTGGAAATATCTTGAGAAACAAGTACACGGCTACTTTAGTTCCTCCGTGCTCTTCTCTGCAGCATCTGCACAGGCACGTAGCCAGGATTTTGTTTCGTCATTTTGTCATGGCCCGCCCATGACAAAATGCTGTATGAGGGGGAGGGGGGAGAGGAGGTCCCAGCAAAATGGAGGATTTCGGGGGGGGGGGGGGCGGGCCCCATGGGACCCCCCCCCCCCCCCCCTGGCTACATGCCTGCGTCTGCATCTTGGTTGCTCACGCTGGTGAACCTGGACGAAATATAAAGGCATAATTATTAATAACAAACCCGCAACTCCGTCTTTAGAAAGATGCAATATTTGATTTTCAATTCAATGTGTCTAAACTAATAGAGTAAAAATAATGAGAAAAACATTCGTACGTTTTTGTTTTTTACAAGCACAGTTGGGCTGATGGCTGGCTGACTGGGCGACCATTGTCATCGGAGCTGTCGATTTCTTCCTCTGATATACACGAGTCTTGGGCACCGTTAACGGGCCACTTTGAGTCATCACAATCTAACAAATCAGCATCACTCTGCTCGGAAAGGGCCTGAATTTCGTCATCAGTCAGATACTTCCCTATAATTCAGAAAAGCACCATTGAGTCCCAAGGTATCCAAACTGGTACCTACAACACAGAACACCGTCAGCATCACCGCTCTTCGCAACATTTATTTAAAACATGCCCCAGCCATAGCTCTAGTGTCCCTAAATTGTTTTTTTTTTTCAGCTACAAAGTTGCACATGAACGCCACAGGACGAAGTAAGAAACATTTTCTCACCGCGTGGACGAAAACGTGCGGGCGAGCTGAAAAACGCCATCTTGAACTGCTCGCTCTGCTGAGCCCTTCGGGCTGGTGGCGCCATCTAACGCACAGGACAGAAAACAGAGTGTACCGGAACGGGTGATGCAGGTCACAGCGCTAGTATTTCATTGCATAGCAATGAAATACTAGCGCTGTGACCTGTAGTAATGGCGAGAATGTTTTCGTAGTGGCGTTCAGAATGGTGGCCGTGAATATATGAGTTCGAGGTAAGAGGAGGTGCATTAACTCACGCAAAGAAAGGAACACAAGCAGCACACCATTGCCTTCGCCGCAAACCACACCTTCCACATCTGCCACTGCTCGGGGGGAAAAAATTCATTTCTGCATGTATTCGCGACTCCAGCAAAACGGACGCCGCCAAGCGGGAAAACCGGGAACCAGCCGGACCAGGTCGCTCCGCGCCCCTCCGCGTCTCTGGTGGCTTTCGCGGCGGACACGTGTTGTCGGCGCGGTGGCGAACGATGTAATTTGACGAAGGTACGAAAATTTCTTAAGTTTGCCTGAGTGTTCATTAGTGTGGTGAAGCCTGAGTAGATTGTTTCCTTCCATCACGTGTTTGAAAGCCCGTTCACTCCGCAACACTCGGTCGCGTGCTTTCGATTTCTTGGATGGGGAGGAATCACGGAAAAACGTTTTGATTTCTTGTCTGTCTCGAATCACATTCAAAGTGACGACTACATGGTAACCAGGGGCGGATTTAGAGGGGCGTGAAACGAGGGAGAGGGGGAGGGGGTTCCTAAACAAATGGTACGCTGACCAACACCTGACCCCCCCCCTCAGGAAATTCCTGCATCCGCCCCTGATGGTAACTGATAAGTGGTTTCTTTATAAGGATGTAGAACAGTGGACTAAGGACAACAGGTGAGGTGTTTCACTGGAAGAACACCAATGTTGCAGTCAAGTGAATGGGAAGGTTCGATAGCTGCTTTTCTTGAGTTTGCTTGTGTTCGATTAGCTTCAAGTTTGAGCCACCCACGCCGGTCGGTGCGTTGGCTATTCATCTTGACTGCTTTTCGCCAAAAAAGCCTCTGGACCACACGGAAGGAGTTGGGCTGATTTCGCAATTACTTGATTCAGGCAAACCTGCTCGCTGAATACGATTAATGAGGGAAATTATCTGCTTTCAAAAGGTGGGGGATGCGTCTCGCAAAGTTAGAAGCTGTCACGACATTAATATGATCTATCGCACCTCCAATATTTATATTATACCCCCGTGGAAGCCAGCAGCAATATACGTCTATATTGCTCAAGTTGACCGGCCCCAAAAAATTACTCATTTTATCCGTTCAGGATTCGAACTCAAGTTCACTGCAGAGAGGTTCTGCGTGAATCTTCGATGAAGACTCTCTTCAGTTTGTCCGCGTTCGTCTCCGTGCTACCGGCTACAACGATTTGACTAAGTTTAAGAAGTAGCTCTCTGTCTGTCAAATATACTTTTATTCAGCAGTTCACCTAATAGCTAGTCAACTAAGCTCATATTTCAACCAGAAGAATATACTAATATCGATTTAGTGGGACATAGTACGTAATATAATACATAACCCGCTCGTCAAAATGACTTCTCGATTGCTACTAAAACCTGAATTGAAATACGAGTATCAGCTGCTTAATAAGGCGCCAGCGGGTTAACATGATCCTTGGCTCAAGAAGCGCTTGCTTAATTTTCGTAATTTTCCTGCAGCCTGTGTTGTTGACCGAGCAGATGATTGGAGCTGATTCTTAAACGCGGATACGCACAAAAGCTCGATTTCGCGGACAGATAAGTCGGAGGGTCGAGGCATGCGAGTTAGCTGAAAATTACTCTCGGTGGAGCAATTCTGTAGTAATCGCCGCTTTCCTTAGATGATCAAAACTGATTAGAGTCTATTACCGTCTCTCCGGAGCCCATAGTTTCGATTTTGAACGAAATCTCCGAAACGAAAGTTTGACATGAAAAGAACAAAAAACACCGGGAAAACAAAACTATACGTTGCTAGTTTATGTGCACCGGCTACACTTAACCGTCTCAGTTCAAATACCTATAAAATTGGGCATTAAGCAAAAGAAAATCTGTTAAATTGAATGCGCCACCCCTGCAGGCGGCCCGGCCGAGCCGACGCGACCTGGACTCAGCCGCCATGTTTGTTTGGTGGTGGCGCCCCCTATAGGTCGCTGGAGTCGCGAATTTGTATCTCTATTCCGGGATACTTTTTGGCCGCGTTTGCATAAGTATCTAAGGGATATCCCTGCACAAAAAGACAAATGTATCTCGGTTTCTGTTTATTATCCTTAAAATACACGTACCTCAGTATTTGTATTTCCGAATACTTTTCGGGGTATCTCTGGCCAGCTCTGAAATGTAGACCAATCCGCTCTGTGCAGGTGAGTTATATGGTCAGGGGAAAATAATATAAGGGACTAATCGTCACGGTGAGCCGAATATTAAACTAAAATTTGTTAACTAACGTTTTAATTATTAAAAGTAAACATAAGGTTGAAGTTAAAATCTCGCTGAGCGTCATCAAAAACCAATATATCAGAAAAATATAGAGACAATTAAAGTACACGAGGGACGCGGGGGTGCGCTAAAGTAGCCATTCATGCCACAGGCGTCAAGCTGGCTAAGCGAAAACGCGGATGATACGCTAATTACCCGTGTCTTCGCACCGCATGCCTTGGGTCTGTTGGACCAACGATAACTTTAGTCGTACTTCCCAAGCGCTCAAATGTTTTTTCTAACCTTGACAATTTAGTGGTTCTCCGTGACGCTCAGCAAATTTCATGATTGGAACTACGCGTTTATTTTTATTAACTAAAATAAATAAATAATGAAAGACGTTTACGATTCTCTGTAATGTCGAATTAGAGCGCAGCTCTTGAGGAGGAGGAGGGGAGGGGATTCCCGTGTGACGTCACGTGTGACGTCACTCGTGACCTTTGTGACGTCACACGTGGCGTCACGTGTGACGTCTCGTGGTTACGCCGAAAGCTACGGCGACGCCGCTTAACCCGGAAACGGGCGTCTAAGAGCTGCGCTCTAAAAACATATTAGTTCGTTATTCGACTTATCGGAACGATTTGCACCCATATTATTTCCCCCTGGCAGTATTACTCACTTGTGCAGACATCATTAGTGTACCTTTCCCCCTTTTTTTAAATATACCCGTTTAAAATAATATCACGCATCCTGTATAGTATACGAGCTGCGAGGAGGTGACAAAAGCGTTGGTTGTCTGCGAGCGTCTCGGCCTTTCCGCCTGCATTCCTCCTCGTTACGCGAAAACGCAGCGCGTGCGCACTTGCGACCAATTTGCGCAGTAGGTGTCCGCCATCAAATTGCAAACGCTCCCCACGGTTCGAGATGGGTACCCTCTCTGCAATGTAGGCCCTCCAAGGAGCACCAGAGGAGGCGACGCCATCCAGCGGAAAAGACGTGGAGGGGAGATATACCGCCGATCCGAATCGATCATCAAACACTGGCGCGCACCGGTGGCCGAAATGTGAAACGGAGGAAAGTAAAACGCAGAAATGCCTTTAGAGTTGCAACTAGTTCATGAGCGCAGATCACGTGAATTGCAAAGGTAGTTCGTTGAATACACAAGGGGGCGGAGTATCGCAACGATGCGAAGAGGGATATTGCTGCTGAGGGAGTTGACCACGCCCGTAGCTGTTGACGCGCCCTCCCCATAAGAACGAGCTCCGTTTTACTTTTGTTTAGATAAATGTTTAAACGCGCCATCACAACACAGCACAGCGTAAGACCGAAACAGGAAACTTATTAAAATTCTAGACACCGCTGACAAACGCGCTCGCAAGATTATAGTGCCGCCTCCGTGTTTTCGGTGTCCGCGAGGCCACGAGAAAATCGCTATCCATAACGGGTCATTTATTACAAATTCTAATCACAAATGCGGCGTCACTTCCATTTTTACATTTTTGGTTGGGGTAACCGAAACGGCCACATTGAGTAAAAGATTGATTCCCGTTTTGTACTTCTGTAACATAGATGAAACTGAGCGACTCGAAGTTTCTGTGCATAGCCTACCTGAACAGTTAGTATTGATTGCCCTGCCACCCGAATTTTTATTTATTTATTTATTTATTTATTGGTAGAAATTGCCGGCCACCTGTGAAGGGGCCAAGGCAAAAGCAATGTAAAGATAACTGGAAACAAGAAACATCACATAAAAGCAGAATTATGTACAACAAAGCAGACCCTAAGTAAACATGGGTAGGTCTGTACACATGCAAAGGCAGAGCTACCCTGCATACGCAAAAAAAGAATTGACTAAGAAACATCAGCCGTAAAATGCAGGGGTACACAATTTATCCCAGCCAATCTAAAAACTTGCGCCATCAGTGACGAGTGACTGGAGGCGGGGACGGAAACTCAATCTACTTCCTCTTTCTTTCAACTTTCAGGGGGAATGGGAATAGCTTCGGCCAGTACCTCACGAGCAGACTTGTACGTAACGCGTTAATTGTACCTATACTTGTTTTCATCTCAAGAACCGTAGTAAAAAGGTCCGGCCGCTCGCGGAGCGTTACTAAATTTTCCCTTTACGTAGATAATTAAGACATGTGTAGGTGCATTTTAAATTAGATATATGCTATCTTATCATCACGTGGACGTCATGATAAGATACCATACACATCATGAGTCATACGCCGCGTGTCATGACGCGCGCCATATGAACGAGGCGCAAGACTCCCTGTTTTCTTGAGGTCAAAACGAGTATAGTTTCTTCTTCGGTTACAAAGTAACGCTTTAGTTACATTTTAGGTTACTTTTCAAGAGACGGAACGGGTACGTATTATCGCTAATTTTGTGTAAAGTAACAGGGGGCGATATCCAGTCACTTCTGGAGGGAACGTGTACACCACGAGTATCCAGCATAGTTCTCACCCCAGCTCGCGCCTGTAATTTTCATGACGAGGAAACGCTAGACAGACCATACAAAACCTGCGCACAAGGTATGGGAGGATTCACTCCGTGCGACGCGACCGGCACGCCGCCGCGCAGCCGTTATCCGAAGGTAGGCAGTGAGAGCCCCCGGTGAAACGAAACCACTCGGCGTACATTGATGTATGCAGTGAAGTCGACGCGGCGCGGTTGCGCTGGGTTGACAGCATGAGGTGCTGCGTCGTTACGTGCTCCAATATTTGTAAGCCGTGTCTCGTGGGGACAAAGTTTCATAGTTTTTGAGCTCACCGTTGTTTTGCGAGACAGCGGCAACGATGGATCCGTGCTGTGTACGACGCGAGGAATTTGAACTCCCGATCATGTCTGCCACGTATCAGCACTGCTGATGTGTCTCACACTGCTGCTTGGCGCGCTGTGTGTGTTTTTGTGCCAAGAATGCCTACATATATATTAGAGCCGATAGGACGAACTGCAAAACCATCCCACACACGCAGGCATGCAGTGCCCATTTCGTTGGAGGGATGCCTTTGAAAGACGTTTCGTCCCCATCATACGTGTCAATCATCTTTCAGGACCAGTATGGCCCAGCCGCACCAAACGTGAAAAAAAAAAAAAATTATATTAAACAACGTAAATGTATGGTCTTTGAAATCGAGCACAGTTCGAGAGTTGTTTAACGACCGTGACTTTATCTTTGTTTTTTGGTTTTAAAGTGCGCACGGTGTTGGCACAATTTCATATATATAAAAAAAGTGGCAGGCTCGTGTTAGACAAAAGTTATATATATATATATATATATATATATATATATATATATATATATACCGATGTAAGATCAACCTTACATGTAGAATTAGAGCGGTCTGTGCCTGTCCCTCTCACTCACTCCCTCTCTCGGTATGTGTGTGTGTGCGAGCATGCATACACGTTTTTGTCTGTTTCCTTCGCATTCTGATATGCTTGCATAAGATGCAAGCATATGCACTCTGTGCGACGCGACTGGCGCGCCACACCCGCGGCCGTTACCAAAGGTGGACTGTGAGAACACCAGTGAAACGAAATCACGCGCCGCGTACATTGGTGCGAATTGATGTCGGCAGTTTGGGGGAGGGGGGGGGGGTTGCAGCGACAATGATGGACCCGCGCCTTACGGTGCAAGAAATGTGGTCTCCCGATCATGTCTACAACTGCATCAGCACGCTAAAAAAAAAATAATTTGTTTTTATTTGTCTTTTGAGACACGGTAAATAATTCTTTTATTCCGCACAATCACTGAAAACGGTGTATAAGAAAAGGTCACTGTAAAGTTAATTACATCGTAAAGTACAGTTTACTTCAAAACGTTTTTCTTGATATAAACCACATCATACTAGAGCAAAAGGAGCCTGATTTATTGTTGTTGTTGTTGTTGTTGTTTTATTTACTGTAATACTTTATTGGGCGGTGCAACTACATTTAATTGGAATGTTTTTACTTTACACGAGCTTATTGGCACAAGTGGAACTCAAGGATACTCGCAGGCAACTCCACTGAACAAGAAACTCCTTCGTTGCGGTCTAATTTTAAGGACAAAAGTCAGCGTTTTCATTCAATCTCTCCTTCGCAAAACTTGATGATGTAGCTGGACGGTCGCACAACCGCCCAGTGAAGGTAAAATAATGTTTTTTTAGTGCGAGCACAGTTCACGAGTTGTTTACGAAAGTGACTTTTTCTTTTGGTATTAAAGTGCGCAAGGCGAGGTCATAATCTCATAAAAAAAGCGGCAAGCTCGTGCAAGACAAAGCATATATACTGACCAATGTAAGATCAACCTCACATGTAGATCTTTCTGTGCCTGTCTTACTCAACCACGCTCTTTTTCGGTCTCTTTGTGTGTGCGCGTACGCATAAAATTTGTTTGTTTGTTTCCTTTACATTCGTCTATGTTTGCATTCAGATGTCACGTAATTGATGAAAGAAGTGAAAGAAGCAAAGCTCACCTTTCCGATTAGCGCAGGAGAGCACCACATTTTGCTAGCGTTGAGCCTGTTATAATTTTTTTGCTTCATGTTTTTTTTTTAATTAAAGCAAAATAAATTTACGTGGGCATTATCAAATTACCGACAAACAATAAAAAAACATATTTCTGATATTAGTTTTGATGAAAATGATTTTTGCGAAACAGGTGTTTTTATGGAAAATGATTATAGTGATATTGATGTGGCTTGGATCACGATATAAATCATCTTGATTTTTTTTTCTTCAACCTAACTCAATGAATTCGTAGTAGATTAAATTCAGGGTATCAATACCTCGCCGTTTGTAAAAAAGTACAGTGGTTGCACTTTGTAGAAGCCGGGAATGTTTCTCGTCGGAAGACAGCGTGCAGTGTGATTGATATATGTTAAATTTATTTCCTGGGATATATAAAAGGCGGAGAACATCTAGAGGACCTTTTATACGTCTTCCCCAGCCCTCATGCAACGCTCAATGTGTCGGCTCAAAGAACCAAAGTTCCGTCCGCGCGAGCTTCTACCGCGACAGCTTCGAACGCGAAAAGGCGCCGCTGGCTGCTGAACGTGTCTCACCGTCGAACGCCAGCTCCTCCACTAGTGGCGCTATGCGCGTTTTTCAAAGCGCTTCCTATAGTTCCAGCACGGAGCGTATAACGTAGTCCGCAAGTGGTCTGTACAACTTGACGGTTTTCCCGCGTTCATGTTGGAACAAAACAAATAAATCTGATGACCACAAGTATCCGTGAATTCACCCCAAAATGCTTCCCGCCCAAACAATCGTGGTCCGACGGCGTCTGGTTTTTCCTTTTCACGGTACATTCTACGTTCTCGGACGAACCGACCACATGAAAACTGACCTTCAAACCTTCCTCGACTTTGTTTTTGGTACAGCCCCAGTCGCGGCATTTTGACGAGAAGGCAGGCTTTTGTCTGGTTCCTTTCAAAACAAAGCAGGAATGCACGTCCCGCATGGTGACTTCCGCCCGAAGCCTCAGACCGGAAGTGCGCTCGACGCGCCACCACCGCGCCCTGCCGTAACAGAGTTGATTTCGTATATACTCCAACCAACGCTATTAGATTAAAGCGCCGTTCACACACTTGCGACCGAATAAGACCGAGATAGAACAGACCGGTTTTTAAGCCTTTTGCGACTTCTTAGGACCGGACGCGCTGCAGCGTAGCTGGTCCTAAGAGATCGCAAGAGGCTTAAAAACCGGTCTGGTCTCTCTCGGTCTTACTCCGTCGCAAGAGTGTGAACGGGCCTTAACTCAGTTACGGAACTGCTCATAGACGCTGCATGCACGAACAGTACCCCCCCCCCCCCTCACTCACCACGACTCGCCCGGAGTCGCTCGACGCGCCGCCGGACGGCTGCTTTGGTAACTGAATCGGGATACGTTCGTTCTATGGTTCGTTTCAACGTTACTAGAAACGTAAAAAAACCAACGGAAAAAAACTCTCTTTGTAGTAAATTTTATTGGAGTTTAGTACAAAACGGGGGGCGCGTGATGTTTTCTAAAACGTTTAGTTTGCAAGGTCTTGCAGCACCATTATATTGTTTTTATACAACCATGCCTCAGCGGGATTTTCAGGTAGCGCGTCCCGACCTAGGCGCATTTTAACTTCGGTAATGTGTCGCGGCGCATCCACTGGGGATACGGGGGTGGCACCCCTGTAACCATTTCCACTGAATCTGTTTCGGCTCCGAAATGGCCGATTGAAGCCAAAATGGATGTCACGTGCAGTTCCTCGAGTGACCGCTGCGGGAGAAATGGCGGCGTTGTGATCGCCATTTGGCGCTTCAGCTGTGCTCTTTAAAATGCACAGTTATGAAATGAAAATATAGATGGCGCTTCGAGCGACTCCAGGCGGATTGAAGTCAGTGAGGGGGGGTACCCCCCTCCGCGGGAATCCACAACTGAGGTAATCTAGTAACGTTGGTTGATTTCGTGTATACTCCAACTCAATCCTCTGACGTCACGCCCCTGCGGTGGCGCTGCTGTTGGGGCTGCGCATGCGTATAGACCTTTTCCGCTTACTCTTTCCCCCGAGCGCTTAGGAGGCATATCCGGCATGGGCGACGAAAAAATATTAAAGGGGCACTCAAGCAGTTTTTGGAAAAGCTACTTTTTGGTGCGATGGCTTTAAGGAAGTGTCAGTGAATGAGTATCTTCAGTTTTAGGAGGCAAAACCGCCTATTAATCACGCAGGAATAAAATACGTGCGAACTCTTTTCTGTACTTGCGAGGACCAATGGAATTATCGTATGTTTGAAAATTTTGGCGGCCTTTGTAAAGTTTCGCTAAAGAAACAATTTTCAGTTCATTTAAATATGTTGTGCATGATAATTTCAAAAGACGTAAAATATTTCTAGTTTAGAATACGCGATACTGCAATTATCGTTTCACAAACAAGGGACTACGTTTTCTCCTTGCCTTCCTCCGCGGGGGGTGAATTTCCCGCTCCCCCGGGATGCGCGGAAGCGCACGTATCTGCGCGCGTTGCAGGCCGGTCGGTCGGGCTGGTCGTGTCGGTAGCGGGCCGGCCAGGCCTCGGTGGTGGTCGTCGACGTGGACGGCGTGATGAAAGCTCATCGTTCCGTGTAAAAGCGCTATCCTTGACTGTGAATTTTCGTCGTGTGTCGCTATGATAACCCAGCACGTACTAAAGGGGAAGATCCACCTACTCGTGCGGCGATGTCGTGGCGGCACTCTCAAGACAGCAGAAACGCCCGTGCCGCCGTGTTTGTTTACTTCCACTACAGTGGTGCTTTCTAACCATTTGTGTCCTCGAACATCGCCCGGATTTCTTATTTGGCGCATTTCATGCGTGTGCTCAAGTTCAAGGTATTACTGGCGCGTACCGTATAAAGGATGCGAATTTTCACGTGTTTTCATCACCGGAGAGAAGTGATTAGTGTTAGCAATCCTGAACGTTCGCAACGTCTATCTGATCACGAAATCATATTTCTACGTTGCTATATCGCTGCTAAGATTACATTGTCTTTTATAATCGTAGAAAAGGCGTGTGGCGATATTTGTACTATTGCAATGTCGTGTATTAGAGTCATGATCGTCCAAGACGGCGTACTGCATCTTTTTATTTTATTTTTTTCATCCACTGTACCCTGCAAGCCTATCAAAAAAAAAATAATAATAAAGCTTTAGGCTATAGACAACTGTCTGTCTATATTCGGTTACGGCATTGAGTAGCAGTGCGTCCCCTTTTTAGAGGGGCCGCTGAAACAGCTGACGGCCGCGTATAGAAGCGGTCGCCGTGCTGACGACTCGCTGCGCTTGTTGTAGTGGTTGCAGGTGTGTGTACGCGCGGCGCAGAGCGGTCGTTCCGGTCGCAACAAACGCAGTCGTAGGTACGCGCTCGTTGCACATGTCTGAACCAGCCTTTCCCCCCTCCTCCCGAGGCGAAAGGCAACGTGGCGACATCGTTTGACATCACGTACCAGAGGTAACGCTGCGATGTCAAACGTTGGTTCGGTTACGACTTGCCCCAACCGCAAATCGAAGAATGCCCGAAAAGGTCTGCGTTTCGCCGTCCTCGGAACCCGAACATGACTCCGAAGCGCTGCTATCGTCCACATCGCACGTCGAAGTGGCGTCATAGGAAATCATCGCCAGGTCGGCTGTCCGCCGAAGAATTTCAACCTCTAACGGCGTCAGGTCCTCGAGCGTAGAGAACTCCACCATGATCGAAGCTCGAATGACAAAGAGGTTCGGCCGATGCGGCTACCTCGGGATCACTGCGCGACGGAACGTCGTCCAACGCCATTGGCCCGAGATCCTTTTGATAAGCGTGCGAGGACCAATGAGAGTGGTTTCGTTTTCGGGTGGATGCGAGGTTTGGCGGCCTTCAATTACATTTTTATTAAAGAAATAATCACCGTACGACTATATTTTTTGGTTTTTTGGGATACTTAGGGGGTATAAATTCAGCTGTCATCATCAAAACACGAACTCAAAAACCACTTGAGTGCCCCTTTAAAACGTTTCAACCTACAAATAGCAAAAAAATAAAGGGGAGAGAAAACGAGAGTGGGTGACGGTTACGCTTTTCTCCTAAATGCATTCTATTGGCGTGGCGACGGCAAAACAATGTTTCCGCCCATACTGGAAGTGACGACAATCCAAGATGGCGGCGCCCTTGAAGAAAGGGTCTATAGACGCCTTCTCTCATGCAAATCCGGTATCTCCGCATGCGCTGTACCCGCACCTGGTGTGGGCAAACTCGCGCTTGTTTGTAAACGCTGTTGATGCAATCAGTGCGCGTGTTTTCATAAAGAACCGTGTGAGAGTAAAATTGAGTTTGACTTATCCCGCTTTATGTTGTTTGAACACCGAGGGTGCGCTCTCACAATGTTCTATAATCAGTTATATTTGGATTCGCAATTGCATAATGTACGTCTCGACGTTACGTCTTTTCAATATTGAAAAAAATAATCACCCTAATACGTCGACGTGGTTATAATTACGCTTTAATTAGAATGGGCAAATAGTACCGACGGCAGGAGTTGCTCCTCAGCCTCGGTGGTAATATTAGCGTATATGATTTTAGATCTAATGAATTATTCATTTGCCATATTAAATGAGTCCCCTTTCTTTTTCTTGCGTTGCTCTCCAATTATTTAAATAAATGTCTTCTAGCTATTAAAACAATAAAAGATAATCGATAGGCTCGAGCGTATATAGTTAGTCATTATTGTCGTCAGCAAAGCCGTTTGAATTCGTTTTTATATCGTTTTTCTTTGTTGCATATAAATTATCATTCCCGTTTTGTTTTATGTTTTGATTGAGCATAAACAATTATGGAAATAAATGGCACGCATAAGCTACGTCAGTCTCGTAGAAAAAAAATAATTTCCAACAGCTCTGTGGTCCCAAAACTTTCTGCTCCTGCAGCAACGGCGCTTTTATCCCATTGCCATTTTTTTGCTCGGGTCGATGACTCAGACGATATGATTGGAGTCATTTCGAACGGAATACTTTTCCCTGTAACCCGCATTTTGAAAATCAATCGTTCCACGAAGTGCAAAACGAATGCCATAAAGGACGCCCACTCGTGGTAAACGTATATGCAACAACAACAAAAAAAAAACGTTATTCTCCTGAAATAAAAGAAACAAAATCAATTAAAAACGTTTGAAATAAACAAAAATCTCACGTGCACTTAGGCGGTACACTACACGTCATATGCAAATGCCACTTGGGCGTTCACCCGATAATGACTTCTTGCGGGAGCGTTCTGCATGCCGTATTAGTTACTCCGCGGACACCATAAATTAAAACAGTGCGCCCATTTGCATCGAGGTCCGCGGAACTTTCGCCGTCGGCCCCTAATTATGTCACGAGAGAATTAACGCGCCTGTCACTCGCCAGGAGTCGTTAGCCCAAGTTATGCATCTGATGCTCGTCCAGCCAGTTTCCGAGCCCCGCGCCACAGCCTTCATTCGCAACCCCTGATGGCACGCACCTAACCCCGTTTCCTATGTTTCACGTTTCGGCCGCCAGGACGCGACAGTTTCCGCTGCAGGCTTGGATAGGTGGTGGCACCCCCCTCTTCTCTCCTTCGCGTCCTTTTCCGCAGGGGCGCGTCGCCGCCTCTGGAGTCGTTCAAAGAGCCTAGAGTTGAGACAGGCTGCAACTTGAACCGTAGGGAGCACTTGCGATTGAATGGCGGGCATCCCCTGCGCAGATTGGTTGCACGTGCGCATGCGTGGGTTTTCCGGTGGCGAGGAGGACCTAACGGGTGGAGAGGGAGAGGGGGGAGGGGGGGGGGAGATTCCTGGAGATACTTTACGTTTTCACTACATCTTCGTACATTGTACCCCAAACGCGGCCCATAAACCACGTGACGGAGCAGTTGGAAGCACTCTCAAAGGTAGGCACACCAGAATGGCGAATACAGCGCCCGGTGTTCCTTCCGCTAAGCACCCCGCCGAACGTTGCGGCTTCCGTGCAGTCGGTCGCGAAAAGATGCGCTTCTAGTTACAACTTGTGAGTGCCGAAAATGTTTCATTAACCTGCAAAAACTCGGAGAGGAAGGTCATTCACCTCGCGGTGCAAGAATTTTTTTTTTTTTCCATAGGCGACATTGCGAGACATCTGGAATACCTCAGCGGCGTTCTCCACAAGAGTGCTCAAAGAGATTAGTGAACGTGTGAGGTGTCTCGTGGAAGTGCCAAATTCCTGGACGTTCTTCGCCATTACGTGAAGTGATCAGCGGCTATTCAAAATCATTCGACGACTGCCCAGGATAACGTATTCGTGGTTCGGCGGAGCGGAGAGGTGGGAGGTGTCGAATAAGTTTTAAAAACATACCGGCCTTTAATAGAAATGATCATAATGAAGAGGATTTAATTTGAGACCAGAAAAGACCAAAAAAAAAAAGTCTGGGACAATTTTTCTCCAAATTAATCGCTTCCACCAGGTTTACAAAGTAAAAGCCAGTGTTCACCAGAGCTAGCACTGATTATATTATGAGTTCTTAGTAATTCCTGTGAAACTTTCTAATCGTGTTACTGGGAAGGAGACAATTACGAGATAAGCTTAACGACACAGTCAACTCGATTAACATAAACATGTTTTGTTTCAGCCCAAATCCTTAATTGCCAACACTACCATTATAAAATGCACGATCCTTAAATACAAGTCAAGTCTATATTTTAAACTGAAGAGCGGCTGCACTGTAGCTTAGGAATTACCGAATGCGCAGTAATTTTAGACACAAAATCGGCTCGAATCGGAAGCCGACAAATGAAGTTGACGGATACTTCTCAGAGCGGCAAGCATCTTAATTTGTGTTATTTTATCAACTAGAAAAGAAGAAGAAAAAAAAAGATCGAAATGTGTTTTATCTTTGTGGCTGCTGAGATTTGGAAGATTACAGATCTGTTAAGAAGTATAACCTGCACGTGACTGGACGTGTTCGCGTGGATACATTTTGAAGCTGGCACGGCGCGAAGCGGCTTCTGCGGCATGTCGCCGGGTTGTGCGAGGACGGCGTGGAACTCTCTCTACTTCTCCCTGCCCGAAACCTTGTCGCTCATGGACTGGCAAGGATCCCTGCGAACACGTCCTGTAAGTAAGATTCTATAGACCATTTTCCTTGCAAACGCCGCAAGGCGGCGCTCCAGTCTTTGACGTCCCAGCGAACTTCCTGTTCATAAAAATAATGAACAAAGGCCACCTTTACACCGCTGCTTGAAATGTCTATGAAACATTTAGCCACCAAATCTCCATGCCCATAGCAAAAGAACCAAGAAGCACGAGATCTGTTCAAATTCTTCGAATATTCCTGTAAACCCGACTTGTCTCCTCCAAGTCGTTAAATCGTAGAGCCGAAGGCCCTCCTTAAGTCTCCAGCTTTGTTGTTCGTGTGGCAGTTATGCTTTCGAGCACTGGTGACATAAGCAAGCTCGACAGGCTTGCCAAGAAGGAGCGATTGGAAGTCGCTTGGGACACAAGCAGCGGTTTATGTTTGTAAAGAGTAAAAAGATGTATTGCTTGTGTCTGTTTTTATTATTATTATTATTATTGCTAACTGTTAACGAAAGGAAACGTAAGAAAGACGGAACCACGATCACGGTAAATCAAAACTAGTTCATATTAAGATGCAGCCTCATTCAAAGCTCTTGGGATATGTTGTAGAAGGGGAGTAAGCTGGGCTAGTTGGTACTGGTTACACATGATAAAATCAGCGAACAACCTTGGGAAACTGTTGAAGAAGACAGGAAAGACGCTGAAACTCACAACTCAATGTATCTTCTAAAGAGAAGAAGAAATAAAATGACACAGAAAACACAGGCACGTGCAAATGGCTAGCGAACTCCGGAGCACGCTCCGGGGCGCGAGGCTATAGGGAGTATTCACTGGCGGCCATAGCTGTGTGCGCGGCTGCTGAACGCGTGCAGGCGGCGAGCTTCCACAGTTCTTTTGCAACGTGCATTCCGCACCATCAAGATTGCCGGTCTTAGCAACCTATTAATGTGGGCTCGTTCTGAGCATGCGCTCTAGACAGCACCCACAAATATGGCGCCCAGTGAATACTCCTTATAGCTGCAGACATTCAACGCTTTAAAAAGGATATTTCTTTTTGTGATAAAGCCAATGATGGCTGACTCACACAGCGCTCCCCCAAACCTTGTATAATAAACGCCTCATAAGTTTCTCTGGTAAGTTTTTCCCGAAATCTACCTATAATATTAGTATTAGCCAATGTTGAACTACATGAACAATTTCGACAGTGTAAAGGCAAGTGACCTCCTCCGTTGGATCTAAGTGATAGGGAATGTTCACGAAGCCTGTCGTTAATACACCGTCCAGTTTGTCCGACATAAGTTCTACCACATGACAACGGGATGCTGTACACCACGCACGAGGTACAGGGCACAAACGGATATGTTGATGAGCCAAAAGCTAACCCCTTACGTAAGCAGTGTCCATTTGCTTGAAATAAGACTGAAAAATTGATCCGCGCTCGAACAGAAAAGAAATTTAATTTGCCGATTTTATTTCAATATTTTCTAGAGGCCGAGAGTCGTCTAGATTAGATATGATTCTGAGCAAGGACGGCCGACCCAGATATTGTATCTAGGTTGTATCACTTCGTCGCTTGCTTAACTCCGGTGCAGCGACGTGTAGAACGCAGTTCTTTTCAATATAGCAGAGACATTATGTACAAAACAAATTTTAAAAATATAAATTGCGTATTAAATTATGACTTCGCGTGTGAGGATAAAACACACAAAAAATACGCCAGTAAATTGTTCATATAATTTTATCCGAAAAGTGATTTTGGGTTCATAATGACAAAAAGCAAGACGAAATCAACGCCGGTATGCTTCATACCGTAATATGGTGGAAAGTTGGGCGAGCTTGAAAAACAGCGCCAAAAAAAAAAAATCCGGAGGACAAGAAGACGAAGTGTACGAACATAGCATTGACTCTCAACTGATTTATTGGAAGAAAACACAAATCGACAAGCATCACGGATCATCGAAAAGCATCGAGTCACCGCCCCCCCCCCCCCCTCAGGTGTCAAACCTGCTCAAGAATGCCAACTTTTTGCCAAATAATGCAATATAAGGCAAAGTGAGCACCTATCTTTTTGCTTGGAAATATTAAAGTCCTCTAAAATTACTTTAGTCATCTGTTGACTGTGTCGGAGCACAGGGTAAGCAATCCTCAGGAGAGATCACTCTAGTTTACTGCATAATCCCGAACGAGAGACAAAAATAAGGTTAATCTCGTCAACAGCCGTTAAAACGGGGCACTGTATTTCTTGTTAACCACAATCTGTACATGTGATCTATGTGGCCCCTCAGAGGTCCGACCACATCCTTTGTGCTTCTTAATTTTTTTTTTTTTTTTTTTACTTGAAGCTATAGGATTTTGTAGGGGGCAGCAGCAAAAGTTTCTACATCCCGCCAGGTCACGACACAAATGTTTTGCAGCATCTGCGACAGTGATGAGATTCGATGGGTAGATTTGAACCACAGAAAGACGGGAGGAAACCTAAAACTCTCAGTTAACAATGACCAGGATTTCAGCGATTTTGAATAATCCGGTACCGAGAGAGGCAAACCTTACGGTTAGTGTTAGCAATGGAAAGGGTGCCCTAGGAACTGCAGCGGATCTGTAATCACAATTGGTTGTCCTGCTAGACAAACCCTGTCTAAATACAATTGAGGATTGTTAACCTTTGGCACTCCGCATTCTCGGGTGCAGTCGTGTCTTGGTGTGTGTGTTTTTTTTTTTTTTATTTAGAAATTTTCGAAAATTTGCATTTCACTAAAACTAAACTTCGGACATATGATAATTTAGAATTTACCAAAAAAAAAATAAGGTAAGATACCAAATGCTTTATCAAAAAGAATTTCGAAAACTATCCTTCGAATTTTACAAAAAAAAATATAAAGCGGAAAACACGGAACACTATATGTGATAAGTAGATTTCTGTAACAAAGCCATGTAAAAGTCTTCATGACAGGTATAACATTCTTCGCCTATACAAAAATGAAGAACCTAGGAGTTCAGCTCCCGCATGGAATATACCTGGATTGTACGCACTTTGCGAAATAGGTGTACACGATATACTTCTGGGTGAGGATGCTTAACAGATTTAAAGGGATGCTGAACCGATATCTGAAGTTGCCGAAATAAGCCCCGGACAAGCTTCCCGGGACCGCACTATACCTAAAAATGCTATTCATGTAAAGGGATGGAGATCGGATTATTATATTTCTTGGAATGACGACCGCTGATGGAGCCAGAAGCGCCAGAAGCCTCCGATGCGCGCGAGGCCCTCTGGGATTACTTGCAACGGAACTGACGTCAACAAACTGCAACGGAACTGACGTGTACAAGTCGAGCTGCCGACGCGCCACAGCGTGGAAGAAAGTTGCGCTTTGAATAATAGTAGACGGATGCCCGTCGCGTTGGAAGTTTGCCAACTAATCCAGCCAAGTTAGCTGCGCACTACCTGCCAGCCACCCTGCACCCTGCCACCCCCAGTCCACTTCTGCACCTGCGTCGTAGCGACGGCGGCGACTTTGGTCTGTGGGTTTTTCGGAGTTCGGCGATTTCTTTCCCGTCCTGATAATTTGGCCATGACGACGGCGACCACGGAGACTTCGACAGCGCTGATGTTTGATGCCGCCAAGATGCCGCTTGCTCACGACGCTCGCTAGGCCGTTCGGCGCCGCATAGGTGTCGTGTCAAAAACGACATGATGAACACTGTTCGACAAATTTATCAGATAAAATTGCATTTCTTTTAAAAATATATCTCATCGTTTTGGGACGGGGTTCGCACGTCGCATTTCCGTTTCGTCGCGCCACCACGCGGCGTGGGCGCACGCCGGAGCCAACGAGGTAGGTCGGAGCCAACCGAGCCAACTTTGATGGCTCACCATAGCCGCGTTCTGCGTACTACAAGTTTGTTGTCGTCACGAAACGAGTTTTCAAAAAACTCACCAGGTGCACCTTAGAATATTTATTTACATAAATCATATAATTTAGACTACTTTATTGTTTTAAGTACCGTCATTTAAGAGCCATTCGTGTGCTGTAAATATCAAAACGACAAAAAATTTAGATTCTGTTTTTCGGTTCAGCATACCTTTAAAGTAACCTGATATCGTTTGATTGCTTGTACATTTAAGGGGCTTCATTGCTTAGCTCTCAGGTGTCACTGTGCACACGTCATCTCTTCTTTTCTTTGAAAAATTCCCAACACTCGATTTGGGAACTCTCAGCTATACCAAATACTTATTCCTGCACGAACGGAATCCAAACAATTTTATTTATGGTTGGTTCTTTGGGACTCTAGATGTAAAATATATAGGTTTTCTTTCATAATCACGTCCCAAGGTTGTGTATTGTTAAATTCGTTAAGCCGGGGTCACATTACTTGAAATCATACAAAAACAATCTGCAAACAGAATCTAACGCACGTCACCGCGAAATCCGTGCTTCGAATGCCACATGGCATTCAGTGCAAGGAGGAAACTTGGCCCTAGGCATTCGAACCACGGATATTACGTTGACTCGTGTTTGTAGGCTGTCTTTTGTATGATGTGTCAGCAGTTTGACGCCGGCGTTAAGGAGAGTCCACATTCGGTTTTCTAAGTCGTTTATAATATTGCAACTTACTTATAGGAACAGTTTCAAATAAATATCGATTCAATGAGATATAAAATATTGTAAACGTGGGTAAAGTTATACCTGGTTTTCAATGTAGACAGTTAGATTCGGCAAAACTGAATTCCCGCATTCACTTGTTCCTTTAAAAACGGTATTACCTGACTACATCCCTGATTGTAGTAGTTAATCGGTAGCATTATTAAATTATGCCGAAAATATTAGCATTTGAGCAAACGAGCAATCAAATTGCCATTCTTAATTTAAGCGTCGCCTGTAGCGAACAAGTATTTTGACACAATCGATTTTAATTGTACTTATAATAAGTAAAATAGTGAAATGCTACTCGCTCTATATGAATGAAATAAGAACGTTTAACTATGAAAATAAATAAACCGCACACATTGAATAGTTAAATAAGGACGCCGAAAAATTCATGTTTGAATGCTAGGTTTCGAACCCTGGGCATCCTGATTACTGGTGACCGAGAATCTCACTCTCGATTTCAACAGGTAACTAAAGAGTTCTTTCAGAGCAAACATCTTTCATGTTTTGTATTAGTGTCAGCGTCCGTCCGCGCTAACTTTGATGACACCAGAAGTCCGACGCTGAAGCACGCTCCGACCACTCAGTGTCGAGCGGATTGTACCAGTAAACGTTTCGTAAAGTGTTCACCGCATACACCCAACACCCAAGAAAAATGCCGGGAACCGGCTATATATACCGGGTGGATCAAGGAGACGGCAGGCTCTTTAAATCGACCGCAAAATTCGGTTTCTTAACCTATCGCGCTACGACTTTGTGCAGCGCTGCCCACAGATGGTGCATTTTTTTTTGTAAAATTTGCAAAGAGCAAACTTACCTGAGGAAAAAGTAAAGAAAGAAAAAGGCTTAGCTCCAATGGAAACGCAGCGACGCCACCGGTCTTCAAAGAGCACGGCGCCGTTTCGCACGGGACACAAGAGATGGCGCAACGAACGCCGCCAACGAACGAGCATACGGCGTCGAGAGCCAGCGTCTTAAGCAGACAATCTTTTCGACTCAAAAGCAGCGCGCGTTCCGCAGGCGGCGACAGTCGCAGAAACAATTACAGGCGCGGTAACAACAGGCAACTGCAGTTCCTTGTCTGCTAAATACGCCGGCTCTCGGCGTCGTCTGCCCGTTCGTTGGCAGCAGTTGGCGTCGTGACCGCTTGCGCCCTCTCTTGTCTCCCGTGCGAGACGGCGCCGTGTTGTTTGCAGACCGGTGGCGTCGCTGCGTTTCCATAGGAGCTAAGCCTTTTTCTTTCTTTACTTTTTCCTCAGGTAAGTTTGCTCTTTGCAAATTTTACAAAAAAAATGCATCATCTGTGGGCAGCGCTGCACAACGTCGTAGCGCGATAGGTTAAGAAACCGAATTTTGCGGTCGATTTAAAGAGCCTGCCGTCTCCTTGATCCACCCGGTAGACCCGGCTGTAGCAAACAAAGGAAGCGACATTGGAGGTGACTGAGGATGGGCAGGCGAGCCTGTGAAGGCAGACGAGTAGCTGCGCTACCCTGTCTCTGTTCCTTTCTCTTCAGTGTCACGTGGTAGAGCGGCGGGGGCAAGGAGGAGCGTACAGGACGCTCCCATAATTCTTTGCCCCTTTGGAGATTTTCGCGAAATATCTATCGCACCAACTAAAAGCCTGTTCGCACATTCCGCGAAGATCTAACGCAGCGCCATAGACACTGCGCTGACTTTGCGCTATATCAACAATGTCGCATAACTCGGCTGCAACCAGACTTGTACCGTACGCATTACAAGTAATCAAATTATTTGTAATCGTTTACTTTTTGGAGTAATTTTGTAATCAGTTGATTACTTTTATTAGGCAGTAATCACAAGAGTAATTTGATTACTTTTTGAAGTAATAAAATTACTTGTAACCGTTACTATCTTTCCACGGCATACGCCTTTTTTTCTGAAATGACAAAAATAAAATTTGCTTTTTTTTTCGAACGGAAAAAATAATCATTTTTGCGGAGCTGTAGGAAACGAGGTCAATCCCTTTCAATGTACAGTTTCTGTGGAATGTTCGTTTTTTTTTTGTTTCTTTTTTTTTCGAGCTGGGGCTGGGAGTGGGAAGCCCCAAGGAAGCCACAGTGCGTGACAAAGGCCATTCAGGGCGACGTTTGAGGGAGCAGAATGTAGCTTTGTAAGACCTTCGTTCAAACTAGCCCCCTCACGCACACACACACAGAAATAAAAAATAAAAAAATAAAAAAATCCTGCTCAGGGTACCTACTCGAAGCCCGTAGGAGAACCAGAACCGAAGAATGCCTAAAGTGGATGCAAAATATAACAAAGCCAGTTGAAATATTTCCCCATTTCCCCTACGCGGTCTTTGTGACAAGCAATGTTTCGAGTTCAGAAGTGGTTGGGGCGATCTCTTCCGCTAATGGATACTACACATGATCCGTTTCAAGTCCTGGAGCTGCTGCTCTTTTGTATAACATGCGTGCTCATCCACATGTGAATAATAAAATGAGCGACGCAAACTTTGAGCGACAACCCTTGCTCAAGCTTAACAAGATCTAGAACCCCCTCCCCTCCCCCCCCCCCCCCCCCCACACACACACACACACTGGCGAACGCCCAAATCATTAAACTTCTTGAAACGAATTCTATGCTTGTGTCCGTATTGTGAAGGTGCAACGACCACGAAGAGGGAATCAGTTTTTCTTCTTCAATACTTGTGCAAATGTAAAATATAGGTTGGAAGTAGTTCATTGTTATGAGCGCTAAAGATGTGTCTTCACACAATAAAGTAATCGGAAAAGTAACGGTTACTTCTTTAAGTAATGTCCAATTACTTTCGCCGTCGAGTAATCAAGTAATCTAATCGAATACTTTTTAGCCAAGAGTAATAGTAATTGTAGTCGATTACTTTTTTTTAGTAACGTGTACAAGACTGGCTGCAACCGACCCGGCCTTTTAATGTTTGCACACACAATGCAACTCAAAGTCAACGCTGACTTTGAACAATCTCAAATCTGCGCTGCGTGTGTGAACCAACTCCTGTTCACACATGCACCAAAGCAGGCTAACAATGCTGCGGACTGTTGACTTCGCACTCTCAGAGCTTTATCACCACCGTCAGTGCTTCTCATCGCCTTATCGCCTTCACCCCGCTTTTTCTACAAGCAATGCTGCGCTAACTCAGCGCTGACTTAATTAGTGCTGACGGAGAGCACTGCGCGGTCTTCGCGTTATCTCAGCGCTGTGCCGCATATGTGAACCGGCCTTAAGTCGCTTCGTTCTTCCCAAAGCAGTGAGCGAACCAACGCAGTGACGTCAGTCTCGCATTTCTGTCCAGCCGTCCCTGACTGCCGCGCGGGACAAGTCCGGCAAGACGGCATTGCACTACTGCGCCGAGAACCTGACGGTGGGCTGCGCCGAGCTGCTGCTCATGGTCGAGCCCGGCCTGGCGTCCGTCCAGGACGAAGAGGGCTACACGACTCTCCACTTCGCCGTCATCTCGGGCAACCGCACGATGGTCCGTTTCCTGGTCGACCGGGGCGCAGACGTGTCTGTCCTGGACAACGAGAAGCACTCCTGCGTCCACTGGGCCACCGGTAAGCGTTATCCACGTAGCAATCCATCATTCTAACGGGTGTTCCAAATAGCGGCCAGGCTCTTTAAATCGACCGCAAAATTCGGTTTCTTAACCTATCGCGCTACGATTTTGTGCAGCGTTGCCACAGGTGGAGCATTTTTTTTATAAAATTTGCAAAGAGCGAACTTATCCTGAGGAAAAAGTAACGAAAGAAAAAGGCTTAACTCCTATGGAAATGCAGCGAAGCCACCGGTCTTCAAACAATACGGCGCCTGTTTCCGCACCGGGAGACAAGAGATGGCGCAAGCGGCCACGACGCCAACTGCCGCCAACGAACGAGCATACGGCGCCGAGAGCCGGCGTCGTTAGCTGATGATCTTTTCGACTCAAAAAGCGGCGCGCGTTCCGTAGGCGGTGACAATTGCAGAACCAAAAACAGGCGCGGTAGCAAGAAGGAACTGCAAAGCAGACGACATCAGTACCCCGAAAAAAAAAAAACAGTCAGAATATCCCGACAAACCATTTTTAATCGATTATATGTCCATTCAATGTGTTTGATTAGTAAGGATGATAAAAGAATGCATTGGCAACTGATATCAAAAAAGCTCGCGCCGCTTTTGAGTCGAAAATATTGTCTGCTAATGACGCCGACTCTCGGCGCCATATGCTCGTTCGTTGGCGGCAGTTGGCGTCGCGACCGCTTGCGCCATTTCTTGTCTCCCGTGTGAAATGACGCTATATTGTTTGAAGACCGGTGGCTTCGTGGCGTTTCCATAGGAGTTAAGCCATTTCCTTTCTTTACTTTTCCCTCAGGATAAGTTCGCTTTTTGCAAATCTTATAGAAAACATGCACCACCTGTGGGCAACGCTGCACAAAACCGTAGCGCGATAGGTTAAAAAACCGAATTTCGCGGTCGATTTAAAGAGCCTGGCCGCTATTTGGGACACCCGGTAGAAGTAACTGGCACCAACCGGCGGCAAACGGGATTCCGGAAATCCTAGGATAAAACAATGCGAGCATCAAGTTCTTTCACACACTTGCGACTGCTTACGATCGAGTTCCTAGAACTTCTTACGTCGATAGAACACCCGGACACTATCTATCGTGTAGCCGTGAAACACTTCGCAAGTTCGTTTCTTTTCTTTTCTGAGAAGACAAGCATCAAGATACCTTTTGTTTGCACCCTCCTCCTAAACCAGTCATACCAAAGCACAACTGCCCCCACTAATGTGGTTTCAATAAACGTGTTTCCATCTTTCCATTTCCAATATTTTTCGCGCATCATTCTTTCATACTTGGCTTGAAAAACGTTTGACGACGTTATAAGCGATAGTTTCTTATGAATAGTACTTACAGTGGTAATCACACTTGTCCATAACACGGCATCGCGTGGCTTTCTCCGGGGAGCGCTCGAGTGGTGCCATTCGCAGCAACTGATCTAGTCACTCCTGAGTGAAAACAAGCGTGTTGGTGAATAGATACAAATACTTCAAAGGGTAAAACACCGAGGACGGGAACGGAAACAGGAGTTTTTTCAAAGTCCTGGTTCCGTCCCTTCCTCGATGTTTTATCCTCTCAAGTAAACAAATATAGTTACGCGGGGCAACATGGAACATCCCGCTCAAGTGGCGTCCTGCTCGCTCCTTCGGGGGCCGCCGATACACACCATGCCGGCTTGATAAGAGTTAGGGTGAATAATTTGAAGGGCACAGTATTGCAATCATTTTTTCTTGCCGGTGACTATTCATAATCCTTCGGGTATATTTGTTTTTCTATTGATAAGACTTAATGACGTTTGCAAAGAGCGTCATAGCAGCCTTCCACGTTCGACTGCCGCGGCGGCCCCAGATAGGGCGAGCAGGACACCCCTGGGGCGGGTTGTTTCATGTTCCTTTACGTGGCTATAGATTAGTTGCCGCAAATGCCACCATGTCGAGCGCTCACCCTAGAAAGCCGCGCCCCCCGCGTTAGGAACACGTGTGATTGCCACTGTACATTTAGTCTTGCAAATACTCCAAGACCTTAGCTCTAGGAAATTGTAGTTGCAGGATCACCTACTAGATGGCGCTAGCGTGCTCGGTCAAAAGCAAACGTCAGTGTGTGAACGGGTCTTTAGGAAGGAGAAGGAAGAAGCGTGAACGAACTCGGGACAAAATGAGAGCCACAATTAGCCCCGTGCGCGACCGAAAGTGTCGCTGTGGTCGGCCTTCCACGATTGGCCGAACGCTGACTATGACGTCGGAAAAGGGATTTATCATCGACGGAAATAAGAGGAATGAAAGAACTTTAATTTTGACGGTGTTGGCAGTGTTCCTTTGAGAGCGCAATGATTTCAAGCTTCCACCATGCTAATAACAAACACCATCGAACTTGTTGTTTGCAAGGTGATGACGTCACAAGGGGGAACCACAGGAGGGCGCCACCAAAACATCTCGCCGCTAATACGCACAACAAATAATTTGGGAGAGCCCAATCTAGGTCACTGTAGCTGATGGAGCCAGCAGGATCTAGCTTGCTTATAGTCGAGGGAGTGGCCACGATCGCTTGAGTACGTGCTCACGTCATTACCCTGCGAACAACAAGTTCGATGGTGTTTGTAATTAGCATGGTGGAAGCTGGAAATCATTGCGCTTTTAAACCAATACTGCCAACACCGTCCAAATCCAAGTTCTTACACTACTCTTATTTCCGTCGATGAGGAATCCTTTGCTGACGTCAAAGTCAGCATTCGGCCAATCGTGTGAAGCCGATCACAGCGACGCTTTCGATCGGTCACGTCGCCAATAGGGAGTATTCACTGGCGGCCATAGCTGTGTGCGCGAATTCTGAGCGCGTGCTGATGCCGAGCTTCCACAGTTCTTTTGCAACGTGCATTCCGCACCATCAAGAGCGCCGGTCTTAGCAGCCTATTGATGTGAGCTCTTTCTCAGCATGCGCTCTAAACAGTACCCACGAATATGGCGTTCAGTGAATACTCCCTATTAGCCGCGAGATGTTTCGGTGGCGCCCTCGTTCGGTTACCCTTTATGACGTCATTACCTTGTGAACAACACGTTCGATGGTGTTTGTAATGGGCATGATGGAAGCCTGAAATCATAGCGCTCTCAAATCAACGCTGCAAACACCGTCAAAATTTAAGTTCTTACATTCCTCTTATTTCCGTCGATGAGACATCCTTTGCTGACGTCATAGTCAGCATTCAGCCAATTGTGGTGGGCCGACCACAGCGACGCTTTCGATCGCTCACGTCGCCAATAGGGGGTGCCAGGCTAAAAGTAAAGTGGAACGCTGAATAGGTTGTCGCCTCCTCTCCAGCGAAGCGCTGATGTAGGGCTGCTCACGTGCCGTCAGCTACTTATCGTCTGCCGTGAGCAACAGTTTTGACGGCGCGATTCAAAGCTGGTGAACGCACCCCTCAGCGCTATGCTTGTAGTGGTTCGCTGCATGTGTGAACAGGTCTTTCACCTGTCACCGAATATAGAACCTCCTTAATCGGTGATTTTCGTCAGCCTCACCAATATCACCTGATAGATAACGCCTGCAGTCTTCCTCATCTAACGTCACGGGTGAATCAATTCAGCGGCGCCTAAACTAGGTCGCGTCGGCGTCACCGCATGCACGACTAGTATACATCAACTCATGTTTTCAAACAAACCGGAGCGCCCCTAGTGGCAGCCACCGGCACCGCGCATGCGCGATTGGGTGTGGAGAAGAAACGCTCCTTCCCACATCAACACATCATTTGAATGTGACGTTGTCGGTGTCGGTGTGATACCCCTTCGTCTTTTTTTTTTTTAGGTGGAATTGTTGATACTACGTTTTCCTAGCACTTTCTTACTAGTTTAGTGACCTGATCGAAATCAACGAGGCTCGTTACACCGCAAAAGTTTGCGTAAATAATCTGACGTGCGGCGATTTATTCCGCGTGAGTGCCGCAAAATGGACGAAAAAGCCTGATTCCCACGATGAGATTCTGCTCGCTATTTTCAGTCTCGAGGTCGCTCGGGCTGCAAAAGCGTGCACGGTAGCTGCGACGCTCGACGTCGATACTTACAATAGCAAACAGAATCGGACCAAGTGAAGCAGGTACAACAAGTCGGTGATGACCACTGGTAACAATGATCAACATTTCCTTCTATCGACCGTTTACACCGAGCCTAGTTACCCCAAACAACATTCAAACTTAAGCCCTTTAAGGCCTGCACGTACTTCTTACGGCAATTACTGGGTATATAATTGGTCTACGGGCCACTGTCGTTTTGAGGAGCAGACGGCAGTATAAACGAGTTTGAAAGAGAAGACAGTGTGAACGATCAGACGGCCGTTTGAACGTGAAGCACTGAACGTGCACCGCGGATAGTCCGGGCAACTTGACGGTTTTCCCGCGTTCTTGTTGGAACAAAGAAATTAATGTGACGACCTCGAGTATCCGTGAGTGTAATAGAGGTGCTTCCGGCACAAGCAATAGTGGTCCAACGGTGACTGGCTTTCCTTTTTTTACGGCACATATTCACGTTCTCGGACGGACTGAGCAGCCAGAAAACCCATGAGAACTGATCTTCACACCTGTCCCGACTTTCTTGGTACGGTCCCAGCAGCACCTCCTAGATAAGAAAGCCTAAAGGCCCGTTCACACTCTTGCGACCGAGCAAGACCGAGAGAGACCAGACCGGTTTTTAAGCCTCTTGCGACTTCTTAGGACCAGCTCCGCTGCAGCGGAGCTGGTCCTAAGAAGTCGTAAGAGGCTTAATAACCGGTCTGGTCTCTCTCGGTCGTGCTCGGTTGCAAGAGTGTGAACGGGCCTTGAGGGGTTAACCTTCCTGCGTCATTAAAGACGGCCACCTTTGGTTAGAGATTGTACACGACTACGGCGTCAGCGTTTGGCTAGGAGTTGTGTTCTCGCTGATTGGACACGACCCCCAGCCGAACGCTGACTCCGGAGTCGTGTCCAATGTGTGGCTTGCAGTGGCCTGCTGTAGTGACGCGGGAACTCACCTACGCTTTCTTATGTAGGAGGTGTTGGCCCCAGCCCCGCCCCCTGAAAAGAAGGCAGGTTTCATGCTTGTTTCTTCCAAAACAACAGGAATACCCGCCCCGCACTGCGACTTCCGCAGCACACGCCGAGACTGGAAGTGGGTTCGAAGCACCACCCTCGCGGCGTGGCGTAACAGAGTTGAGTTGGTCTATAGACCTTTTTTGTGTTTATTCTCGTCCCCAGCCATCTGGTACATATACGGTCCTCCAACATGGGCGACGAAAAAATGATGACACATTTCAACCTGCAATTAGTAAAAATACAGAGGTGAGGCAAAACGAAAATGGGTGACGGTTAAGCTTACATCCTGATTAGGGTGTTTTCGTAGATGGTGTCTACCGCTCCGCTAAGCCCTCCGCAACGAAGAATTGATTGTAGAGTTCCGGGTATTGTAACGGGTTGCGGAGAGCGTTTCGGGACGGCGAAATAATCTACGAAAACTCCGTAATGTCTTCTCATAGCGTGGCGGTCGGAAAGACAACGTTCTCCTGTGGAAAAGGTGTATAGACCTATTTTTAAATTGCCCAAGCATCAAGGAGAATGCAGGGATTGGTGTTCACGCGCCACACGCGCACGCCTTTCCCTATGAAAGATTCGAAGTAAATAACCAAAATAAATCGTTTTCTTTTTTTTTTATTTGTGTCTGCGGATACATGTTCCGCAGAGGGGGTCTAAGGCTAAAGGCACGAATGCCTGACAAGGCCTTAACCCCCTCTTGGCATGCAGCGAGCATCAACATACATATACACTACATCATATACATATAATACATCATACACACATAATACATCATACACATATAATACATCCTACACATATAATACATCGTACACATATAATATGATGAACGCCCGTGCAAGATGCCATTTGTTTGAGGCATTTGCTTTAGAAAAGTTACTACTGCTGAGACCAGCACGTGCGGCGCGTGGAACACCAATCCCTTCATTCTTTATGATGCTTAAGTAATTTAGCAATAGGTCTATAAGGAGTATTCACTGGGCGCCATATTTGTGGGTGCTGTCTAGAGCGCATGCTCAGAACGAGCCCCCATTAATAGGCTGCTAAGACCGGCTCGTTGTTCGCAAGGTAATGACGTCACGAGAGGGAACCATAAGAGGGCGCCACCGAAACATCTCGCTGCCAATGCGGAGAGCAAGTCGTCTGCTTCTTGCGCAGGAGTTGCAGTGACGTCAAAACGACGCCGAGCTCTGATTGGCGCATTGAAAAAAATAGTGGGTAGACCTCAAAGTATCTAGCATTGAGATCTACCCACTATTGTTTTTTTCAGTCGGCCAATAAGAGCTCGGCGTCGTTCTGACGTCACGGCAACTCCTGCGCAAGGAGCAGACGACTTGCTGTCCGCGTAGTGACTGACAGAAAAAAAAAATGGCAGTGATGTCTTTCAATGGTCCCGCCCCTAGCGCGAGCTTTCTCCTTGTTTCTACCTTCCCTTCGGTTTCGCGTGAGCCTCGAGCGTCACGTGCAGTCGAAGCACGGCACTACTTTGTCTCACCTTAGAATGAACTATTGTTAGCCGCGTGTGCTAAAAGCGCGAACTATACTTCGTCTCACCTTAGCATGGACTAACCGCAAATGCTGTGCTAGCGCGAGCGGCTAGCCTTGACTGCCTTGACTGGAGCACTCGCTGCACGAGCGGTCGTGCAGCCGCCGAGGCTCGATTCGAAGCAACTAGCTCGCGCTTTTAGCACGCGCGGCTAACAATAGTTCATACTTAGGTGAGACGAAGTATAGTCGCTTTGAATGAAGCCGCGGCGGCTGCACGAGCGCTCGTGCAGCAAGGGCTATAGTCAAGGCAGTCAAGGCTGGCCGCTCGCGCTAGCCCAGCCTTCGCTGTCGTTCTCCCCTTGTCAGCGATTGTCTCACGAAAAGTGTGACGCTGCAGGGAGGGCGTCGACGCCAACATTCCGGCGTCTGGGGCTTTGCCGCGGACTCTCGGCTAGCTTCAGCGTGTTTCCCGCTTATGGCAGGTGGCTGATCCACTAACGATGGCGTAATGGGTAGGCCTTGTCTTCTTGGCATTGGCCTAACTCGCATAACGGTTCACTAAAGAGTCGTTTGACTTGGATTTAATCTACGTTCTTCACGAAGTCTAGAAGCCACGAATCACAAAGGCAGGCGGGTCCCGGTTTCATACAAAATAGCCCGATGACATATTCATCATCTACTGCAAAGGGTGGGGCTGGTGGGGGCTCAGAACGATATAATTCATACCAGACTTGCCTCTAACCTTTATTTCTGGCGTATAGTTGGCGCGTCTTTGGAAGCAACGATGACCAGTGGCTCTTCGGGTCTCAAGATGAGAAAGGAGTCAGTTTTGGGGGGAGCTTATGATAGACGGACGGCCGTCGGGCGCCGTTTAAATGCTTCGCTTTCCGCTTCTCGAGAGATAATAAGCGGTAAGGTATGAACGCAAAAGATGGAAACCTCATGTATAATTTATTGCGTTCCGCTTAATGAAACGGTGCCGGCATGTTAACTATTTCTGTCTTTTTTTATTATAAATGAGTTGAATAATCATGGAAAACATAATAAAGGCGCTACGAACAAAGATTAGTAGAAGTGTTCAGTGCATACCCAAGGCACTCTTTTTTTTATCCCTTATTTCACAACTACCATACATATGTCCTTCTTGTCCTTTTCTGATAGTGCATGAAATGGCCAGTTGCTAGTTAGCGCTCATCCTGTTCACTTCTGCTCGTGCTTGTCCGCGGCGCTATATGAGTTCTTGCTCAAATATTCAATGTGAATCTTTTCAGTGGTCCTTTAAAGCACCCTAATTATTAATTTCCCACTTGTAGACTCTTTTAAAAAAAAGGGCAAACAATACTGCATTTTATCTTTTTGTTTGGGGGCGTAAAATTGATTGATGTAGTGCCGTAAGTAAAAAAGTTAGATTTGTAAAACTAAAATTCCTTTACCAGAATCACTGACAGCCGAAGAAACAGAGGGCGTGACTTGTTGTATTCACATGTTTTTTTATTTGTTCTTCGGTGTTTTTTATCGGCCTGCCTTTCTTAATCCCCTTTTTTGGCCGTGGCATAGAACGACGCTGTCTATAGGTTTGTTTCTCTCGGCCCGGAGGGAGCGAGCGCGTACATAAGACAAGGTGTAAGACGCGACCATGCAATGCAAGCATCGAGCCATAGCCTCCTCTATACTCACAACCTGGCAGTTCGACGACGGAGCCATAGAGTGCCCGGTCGCAGATTTGGAGTGCGAGGATCTGGTATTACAGAACATCAAAGAGCCATTTCTCGGGGAACCTGGACGCCAGCGCACAGCTTTTGCAGCGTCGAGGACCCGAACACAAACTTGTTCGCTCGGGAGAAGTGTATTTCGGCGTCTCGCCGCAGCGGGGCGCCAGTCATGTGGCTCTCCTCTCATCCGTTGTCTGCCGCTCCACCTTTTCCATTTCAGCGGCCACTTCTCGTGGCGATCTGCCAGGTTTTGTCAGTATATAGGAGGTTATGATCAAGCATAAAGCGGCGCTGCTACGTTCAATCATGCGCGAGCTACGGTCGCATACAAGTGTGTATTAGATGTCTACGAAAGGCAACAGAGAATCTAAAAAATAGCGTAAGTAAAAAAAAAAAAAAACGCAGTTCGCGCTTTAGTGTTTGATTAGAACGATATGAGTGGTTTTCTTGTAGTTTTCTCGTTTTTGTTATTGTGTTTTACAAATTATATCCACCAATAATATTCTGCCAACTTAGCGACCGCGAGCAACGTACAGAAAATGAAATGAGACACAACCAAAAAGCGACCGACAAAAATATGCGAGTTTGCTCGCCAGAGGCGCTCCCCAAGCCTGAGCGCCCCAGGCCTATTATATCCTAGCTGCGCCGGGTATTCCGTTGACCATTTACGCCGATGCCCCCACCGCCGTCCGTTTCCCAGTGTGCGGTGAGCTGGAGTGCATGGACATCCTGGTGGCTGCCGGGGCGGACCCGTCGACGCCGGACATCCACGGCGCGTACCCGATCCACTACGCGGCCCAGATGTGCGGCCCCAACAGCGAGATGGGCAACGACGTCCGGGTTGGGCTGGCCGCACTGCGCAGGCTCATCCAGCTGGGCGTTGATGTGAGCGTCCGGGATCAAGACGGCAGGCCTCCCTTACTCTGGGCGGCCAGCGTCGGTGAGACTCGGTCGGGATGCAGTGACTGTTCGATTTGCACCAAGTTTTAAACGCGCAGGGGGTTCTAAAGCGATAGCTTTATAGGGTGAACCCTTCACGGACCTTTCTCGCTCGTGTTGGTATCACCGCGTGGCTTCACATTGGAGCGTAACGTCACTTTGTTCATGTGACGTCGCAGTGTCTTGTAGCGCCATGGTGTTGTGTGACGTCAGTGTCCCGTGACGTCATAATATTGCGCGACGTCACAATGTCAGGTGTAGCTAGAGTGTCACTGACCTGACTTCATAATTTCCCTGCTAAACGTAGCGGGGACATACTTCCGCTAAATTCACATAAAAAAATTAAAAAAAAAAACATTTCTAGTCCGTCCAATTTTTTAAGGGAACTTGCGTTTGGTTTTACTTAGCCCAAGGGCTAATTTGGTGGCGATGGCGGCCACTAAAAAAAAGTCTAAAGAAAATCAAACGTCAAAGAATTGACGTTTGACTTCATTATGGTATTGCCGTGATGTTAAATGTTCCTTAAAATCCCTAGTGACATCTACGGGGCGAAGAATGTTAGCCTAGAACAGGGCTTTGCACCTCAAAGAGCGCATGTGCCGTCGATTCATCCGCCCTTCGCCGGAAGGCAAACGGAACCGGCTGCAATAGCGCCGCTCTTTGCGCGAATGGTTTCAGTATGAAACCGTGTACAAGGGTTGCATTTCTCGCCCCGTAGCGGTCACTACAAACTTTTTTTTTCTTCTTAAAAATGTCACGACACGTCTAGACCCTAGTGCGGTAGAGTGTCAATTCTTGAAGTTTCTTGTGTCCCTGAGAATTAGAATCTAAAAAGTATTTTAAATATTTTTTGTTACTTAACTAACTAACCGATCTCACTTTTTTTTTTTAATAGTGGCCGCCATGGTTACTTTTTTGACCCCAGGGCTACAAGAACAAAGGACCTAAATTCTGGACCAAGTAAAATTCAGAACGTCCCGTAGGCGCCGTTTACAAACAAGTCCCCGTTCGTCAAGTGCGGTCACTGATTTGCGCAGAAGCCAGATTCGAGTGAAGTTTTCCCACACACTGTGCCACCAGCGGCGCTACCGCAGCAGCGTGACGTCATAGCCGCAAGTTGGCCTTTTCGAAGTGCAACTGCCACAACATGAGACAGCCTTAAAAAGAACTGCCTGTATAACTATTCATCTCGACTGCATTTCTCTCCGTTTAAAACTCGCTCCAAAGTTAATTTCGTTCTTTTTTTTCTCTCTCTCTCACTACCATTTTTTTCTGGCTTTTTTTATTTTTATGGTCTATCTCTCTCTCTCTCTCTCTCTTTCTTAAAAGGTATATTTCATTTATTATTCGGTGATTCTCACGAGGAGCCTTAGAATGAAGGGACATTCGGTGGGACATTATCTGTAGGCCATATTCAAACCGAAGACAAGCTATAATCCATGCAATACCAAAACTAGAGGAGTCAATTGAAAAAAATTGAAACGGTTTTTTTTTTTTTTTGGCCCGCAAATATAAACCACGCCTTGCAGAAAGCTGAAACTCCGGGAGAATTTTACGCTAGCGCGAAAGTTTGAGAACAGGACCTTATCTGAATCAAAAGGTATGAAAGAGAAAAAAAAAAATATGTATCGCATAAACGACACCCCCAAAACTTCAGTTCGACGTACAACGCACTGACGTTGAACTGACGGCCCGAACTTTTACGAGAGGCTTGATGACGGTGCGACGTAACGTTTTAAATAGCTAAAATACGCATGAAAGACTACAGAAAACAAATCCTGAGGTTTTGAAGTAGGGCCAAGAAAACCCCGATTACTTTGTTTGCAGACAGTCAAATTTACTTTAACTATTTTAATAAGTTGGACATCTCGGTTATCAAGCGACTCGTGAAAGTGGGTAGCGTTGATTGAAGGTCAGTGCGCTGTACGGCGAACTGAAGTTTTGGGGTGTCGTATATGTGACAAGGCGTGTAAGGGCTACACCCCCTTTTTTCATTTTGTACAATACATATCACCGTCTTAGGAATGGAGGATGCAAATAACGGTACAACTTAATGGACAAAGAATTTCGGGGCTCTGTAACTTTGAGTGACTTCAATTACACGAATGTGTGTCTAAGTAAAAACAAACAATATGATGACCAATCACGAAGTACAAATATGAGAGCAGGTTGACGTTTAATGTGCGTTTCTGGTTCCCCTTTTGGGGATAATACAACTCGGCCCAACGCATATGCTATTGTTTGTTTGTTCTTTCCAAGAACAGTGATCTTTCTTTAGTGTCCTGGTAAAGTTATCTCCTTTTAAATTACTCCATTACTTTTACAAGGCGGGACTGAACCTCCTTAAATAATTAAAAAAAACAATGATATATAAAGGGTGGTTTTCTTTTTAAAGTGGGAAACTAATTCAAAAAAGGAACACTGGAAAAAAAGGAATGTTTCCTTGAGGATAACGTTATGATCCAAGGCGGATTTCAAGTAGAGAGCGTAAAGTGACAATTAGCACAATCATTCACTAAAACTAATCATTACCTTTTTCAAAATTAGCTACATCTCGCACAATTTAATGAGAAATTGGTTACCCTTCGTCAAAATATTCCACGGAAGTTGTCGTTAGAATTTAAACAACTAGATTTAATTGTCCAAATTCTAACAAGCTGCCATCGCATTTCGGACGACCGGTAAAACAACTCTAAATTAAATGTGCCAAATATTTTAAAAGTTAATTGGTGGACTTTAGGTAATTAATTAAATAATTGTCACTTTACACCGGTAACCTGATGTCCGCCACAGTCGATAACGTTATGCTGAAGAATTGTTCTCGTATTTTCAGTGTTTACCTTGTTTCGTTTTTATCTTAGAAAAAATGCACCCTGTATATCACCCTGCAGAAACTCGTCCCAGCAAGACGTACTGCTCTTCAGGAAGCAGCGACGCCATCTTAGCACTCGTCAACGCCGGAGCGGATGTTTCGGCCACGGACAAGGACGGCCTCACCGGTGAGAAAAAACCTTCCTTCCTTCAAGGATAGTCACGCACTTCCGTTGAAACATTTCGGACTTTATCCTCTACCATTAACAAAATCCACGATAAAAATTCATCAACTTACGTTTTCATCCCGTGCTAGACTCGGTTGCATAGCACCCATTAACACTGACGACACGACACGGGCGTAGCAACGTTAATAGGTTACCTCAGCTGTGGAACTCTCGCGGAGGGGGGTGCCCCCCTCCGCGGGAGTTCCACAACGACGGCAGGCGAACTGAAGTGAGTGAGGGGGTACCCCCCCTCACTCACTTCAGTTAGCCGTTGGATGGATGGATGGGGCTGAACCCTTTGAATCGGGCGGCGGCTTGCGCCACCTAGCCGGTATTTTTTTTAAAGCTATTTAATTTACGAGTTACAAATCTAGATATTTAGTCTTAAAAGCTACGGTCCGTACGACGGAGGCGCCTCTATGCAACCGCGTGCACACACGTTCCGCAGAAAGGGTCGCCCAGTAGGGAATAGGAAAATATACAGCCTTCCCTCGACCTATGCCACCAGTCAGATAATCTCTTCTTGGTTATCTCCACCTTCCCCATGTCTATTTCCCCCTCACTATCCCTAAATCCCAGTGCGGTTGTTATATTAATAGGCTCTTCAGCCACTACAGGGTGAAGCCCCCTACAGTAAAGTACCAAATGCTCAGCCGTCTCCTCCTCCTCTCCGCAAGCTCCACACACGGTGTCTACCTCCTGATATCTATATGTCTTAGTCCGCAACACTCCCGTTCTGGCTTCAAATAGCAGAGAACTCCCCCTGGAATTATCATAGAGACTCTCTTTATCGATATCTCCGGTCGTTCGAAGCGCCATCTAGATTTTCGTTTACGAACTGTGTGTTCCATAGAATACGGTGGAGCGCCATCTAGGCGCTGCGCTTCGAAACGTACGTATTCCAAAGAATACACTTGAGTTACCATTCGCGACTCCAGCGACCTATAGGGGGCGCCAGCACCAAACAAACATGGCGGCTGGGTCCAGGTAGCGTCGGCTCGGCCGGTCCGGATGAACGGGTGGCGCATTCAATTTAACAGATTTTCTTTTGTTTAATGCCCAATTTTATAGGTATTTCAACTGCGACGGTTAAGTGTAGCCGGTGCACATAAACTTGCAGAGCATAGTTTTGTTTTCTTGGTGTTTTTTGTTCTTTTCGTGTCAAACTTTCGTTTCGGAGATTTCGTTCAAAACTGAAACTAGGGGCTCCGGAGAGACGGTAATAGACTCTAATCAGTTTTGATCAGCTAAGGAAAGCGGCGATTACTACAGAACTGTTCCACCGAGAGTAATTTTCAGCTAACTCACATGCCTCGACCATGCGACTTATCTGTCCGCGAAATCGAGCTTTTGTGCGTATTCGCGTTTAAGAAACAGCTCCAGTCGTCTGCTCGGTCTACAACACAGGCTGCAGGAAAATTACGAAAATTAAGCAAGAGCTTCTTGAGCCAAGGAGCATGTTAACCCGCTGGTGCCCCACTAAGCTGCTGATACTCGTATTTCAATTCAGGTTTTAGTAGCAATCGAGAAGTCATCTTGACGAGCGGGTTATGTATTATATTACGTACAATGTCCCACTAAAGCGATATTAGTATATTCTTCGGGTTGAAATATAAGCTTAGTTGACTAGCTATTAAGTAAACTGCTGAATAAAAGTATATTTAACAGACAGAGAGATACTACTTAAACTCAGCCAAATGGTTCTATCCGGTAGCACGGAGACAAATGCAGACAAACTGAAGAGAGTCTTCATCGGAGATTCACGCAGAACCTCTCTTCATTGAACTTGACTTCGAATCCTGAACGGAGAAAATGAGTCTTTTGTGGCCGGTCGACCTGAGCAATGTAGACGTATATTGCTGCTGGCTTTGACGGGGGTATAATATAAATACTGGAGGCGCGATAGGTCATAATGCCGTGACAGCTTCAAACTTTGCGAGAAGCGTCCCCCACCTTTTGAAAGCAGACAATTTCCCTCATTAATCGTATGCAGCGAAGAGGTTTTCCGGAATCAAGTAATTGCGAAATTAGCCCAACTCCTACGGTGTGGTCCAGAGGCTTTTTCGGCGAAAAGCAGCCAAGATGAATAACCAACGCACCGACCGGCGTAGGAGGCTCAAACTTGAAGCTAATCGAACACAACCAAACTCAAGAAAAGCAGCTATCGAACCTTCCGATTCACTTGACTGCAACATTGGTGTTCCCTACGGTGAAACATCTCGTCTGTCGTCCTCAGTCCACTGTTCTACATCCGTATAAAGAAACCACTTATCAGTTACCAAGTAGTCGTCACTTTGAATGGGATTTGAGGCAGACAAGAAATCAAAACGTTTATCCGTGATTCCTCCCCATCCAAGAAATCGAAAGCACGCGACCGTGTGTTGTGGAGTAAACGGGCTTTCAAACATGTGATGGAAGGAAACAATGTAATAAGACTTCGCCACACTAATGAACACTCAAGCAAACTTAAGAAATTTTCGGACCTTCGTCAAATTACGTTGTTCGCCACCTAGCCGACAACACGTGTCCGCGAAAGCCACCAGGGACGCAGAGGGGCGCAAAGCAACCTGTTCCGACTGGTTCCCGGTTTTCCCGCTTGGTGGCGAGGGGGGTACTACTCGTGCAAGCAGCGGCTATAAGCAGTTCCGTAACTGAGCTAATCTAATAACGCTGGTACGTAGTGACCAACGGTAGTGACATACCGGGTGCAGCACTGAACTTCCGGTTTCGTTTCGTATATAGCCTCGTCCTACAGTGAAAACCCCTTTCAGGGTTGCCCTGAGATCGCAAAGTTGTCCGAGCAACTGTACAAATTCAATTTACTAATAGCGAGTTCGTTTCACGGCACTCGTGCCCACGCGTGCCCACTCACAGCGTGGAGCGGGTTCGTTTCAGCCGGCACTCCACGAGTGGTTGCACTCTCCGAGTTCGTTTCAGCAGCGGCACCCCACGCGTGCATGCACTCGCTGCACCGAGAAAATCGGGAGTGCGCCGAAATGCAATCCCGTCATGCCTCACTCCGGCAAGGAGCGGGAGCAGACGACGAGGGTTCGTCTGCTACGATGTGTCGAGGAACCAAAAGGGAAACAAGTAGATTTTCTGATAGAAATCGCGTCCCGCGGGCAACGGAATAAAACGCGAGCTTGCATTGTGAGCGTCTGCTATTTCATGAAGGAAGCAATTGACAAACCGTGCTTTATTTGGAGGTTTTAAGTCGCTCTGTTGCCGTACAGACGCTGAAATATACAAGTGTGTAGAAATGCTCAGAACAAACGCATCAGGGGCCCCCTAGATGTTTATCACCATCCGTGTGCGGGTGAAAGATTGATCATATGTCGACAAAACTCCCCCAGCAGAAACCTGCGACTGCCCAATAAGCATCAGAGAAAGCTAAACAGAGTGGCTTTACCCGAGACTTGGGCAACATCATCATGTTTAACATTTACTTACGTCAGCTAACTTGCCCCGTCGTATTTTGTTCGAGAAAGCTCTCGTTCTCGACGCCCTCACCAAGGCTAATATCTGATCCACCTGTAATGACGATCGAAATCGAAAGTCCCACGAAACATTTTGCTGGATATTCCAACAGACTACCTTTAAGCCGTACCCTTTGAGTGGCTCACGCATAATACCATGCTCAAACGGATCAAGCTTCTGCTTGCACAGCATCATTAGTTTTCTTCAGTGTAAGCGGTTATAAAGAGATCGCAACCAGCTGCTTTGTAGACAGCTTGTTGCGGAAATTTACGCCGTCTGTAACTATCTCTACGACAACCGAGTTGCTTGAAGTCATCGCAAATATAAACTACAGGTTGCAGCGACCAACGTTTGTGGATAAACGTTGGTAGCGACTGCACTCTCGCATTCCCACCCATCCCTTCGAACAGAAAGGCGCTAGTTTCCGTTTGAGGTAGGTACCTTTTCTACAACATAGATGGCGGCAGCATCAGTCTTCTGCACTCGGTGCATTTGGCGTGTTCGTTTGAGTCGAGTTCTCCGTGCAACACTCTGCGAGTGCGATGCATTCTGGGAGAGAACTCGAACGGCGCCAGTGCGTGTGAAACGAACTCGCTATAAAGCATTCACGATTATAAAATAATGTTTCACATTTGTTTCATTCCTCTGACAAAATAACTTGGGCAAAACTTCAATTTGAGTAGTTTTCGCAACTTGAACGTTTCGACATACCCAAACGTGCGGTACCATATGCCAAACAATGACAACCTCTGCGCGGAAACCGATATAAGAACAATCAGCATTTTGCTTTACGATTCACGTGGGGCAGTTGTGGCATTCGGCTTGAAGCTAACACTAATCAATCCTGGGATCCGATTTTGGTCAAAGTAAGAGCGCGAACGTTCTCGGCTGCTGATTGGACGTGGCGCCCCAGCTTGCACGCAATCAACCAGAAACAAATTTGACCCACTCCCAAATTCACAATCGGACACATTATTTCGGTGAGAACGTCTCATCAACATACCAATAAGTAGAGAGGTCTCGCGGCCTGTGATGGTCTTCTCCTTGTTACTTTTTCGTCCGCTTGTAGATATCAGCTTGTGTTTGGCAGCAGAACCTGAGATTTGCAAACGAAGCGCGAGAGCTGTCAGTTCCAACGCAAAATAGCAGACGATTACAATTTCAGCCTGCGTCCGATCTCACCTTGCCACGGCACTTACTTGTTTCGTAGTAGACAACGTTACTGAAACACTCAGTCGGGAAACTCGCCCTTGAAACCCGGACCGCTCGCGTTCACCGAGACCAAACTAAATACGATAACAGCGTCCCCCTTTAGCGACGAGTCAAAACATAAAAGTTCATTTATATTGCTACTGCGAAATGGCACTGCGAGGTGGCGCCACCGACCCCTGCGCGACTCGACCTGAACCAATACGTGCAGGGCTGCTGCGCAAGAAATGGCGGTGTAGCGATCGCCTTCAGTTCGGTTCTCGAGTACGGATCGAAGCCACTTTTTAAAAGCAGGCTCTATGGCAGTTGAGTGGTTCTAGTAACGTTGCTGGTAGCTTTTCTTCAATCTGTTAGCAGACGACGAGCAGTCTGTTCTTGTTTAATACCCGTCTATGAATGGCGCCTCGTAACAGTCGACCCGCGTTCTTCACTTCCGTTAGCAGACGAACCCTCTACGAACGCTATCTTCGCTCAGGGGTTTCCCCAGGAATTGAAATCAGGGGGGGGGGGGGGGGGGTGTCTAAATTTTTTGGGGGGGGTTAAAGGGGGGGGGGGGGCATTGCGAATATAGGAGTCGTTGTGAATTAAGGGGGTGCCTTCGGAAAAACGAGGGGGGGGTCTAAACCCCCCTAGGGGGTGTCTGGGGAAATCCCTGTCTTCGCTCGTTCCGAGGAAGACAAATTAGATCTCGTGGTGACCAAACTCTAACCTCTGGTACTTCAGCAAAAAAGCAAGGGATACATTTTTATATATGAAAAAAAAAAAATACTTATATAGATACAATTATAACGTGCTTGAGAGGTCCTATCGCCGTGTGCGTGACGGTTTGGCAGGGCACGCGGCTGCCGCGCAGGGATATACCGGGGTCACATCCCGTCACACCAGTTCCCCAATCAATGTTGTTGTTGTTTTTAAAAAGTTTCAGTTCCTTCTCGCCCTTTATTGTATATTGTGCTAGAGCCTTCCTAAATATAAGGCGCGCAAAAAAAAAATAGAAAAGAAAAGGTTGCGCATTGTTTAAGCGCAGTCACCCTTTTGTCGCCGACGCAGACTTTAGTTCGGTTCTCTTTCGTTTTAGTTTCCGGCACAAGTTCGCCTCATGAAATGCTTATTTTTAGTTTCCACGTGCATGTACAATTTTATCCGTCCCGTGCGTCATGAAGGAGAGTCATCTGAAATCAAGAGCCGCAAAAAAAAAAAAAAAAAGAAATCGTGGCAGCTTTGTTTTTTTCATTTGGTTGCTATAACGAATTTTATTCCCAGAGAAAACCCTGGTCAAATGTACGTATGGCGGTACAAGGCTCCCAAAACGCAGTCTTTTTTATTCTATATCTTTTTTTTTTCTCATTTTGATCTTGCGAGGAAAAGGGAGGAGGGGGGATCAATCAACACGTGTCTAAAAATACAGACACTTCGCTGTGCGAAATCAGCGACGTCTGGCAGGCGCATTTCGTACCTTCTTTTTTAATCGCATTTAGGCTTCTAAAATTTCCTTAGTCCTTCGGTCTCTGCCCTTGCCATTAATCTCTGCCTTCTTGAAGATGGGTCGACACTCACAGCTAGTGCAATGAAGGGGTAAGTGCCCACCCGCCACTCCCACTTTTGACTGTAACGGCAAGTCATGCTCCCGCAATCTGTGGTTAACGCATTTGCCCGTCTGAACACTATAGGCTTTTTTACTCGTAAGCGCAATTTTATAAACAACCCCCACATGGCAGTCAACATACTGATCTTCGTGCCTTACCATGCAAGTGGGGCCTTTCTTATTCGCAACTCTAGGGCAAAGTTCGCAAACTTGCAGGGGCAGAAAACACCCAGGGCACATCAGATCGCAGCGCAACTTTTTTCAAGTTGTGTGAAATCTTGCGTACGTACAGGAATGATAAGGTTGTTAATAAAATTCTGTATACTTGTAAAAAAGCCTATAGACCAACTCAACTCACTGACGTCAGTCCACTGCGGTGGCACTGCTGTCGGTACTGCGCATGCGCAAACACATCAGTCCTCCCGAATTTGGTTTGTGCGCACGCCGCACGCGCAGTGCCCACACCTGGTGTGGGCGAAGCGGGCTCCTTTGGAAACACTGTGTTGGTGTATATTGGTCAGACGGCAGAGCCGCTAACCACAGATTGCGGGAGCGTGACCTGTCGTTAAAGGATACTGAACCAAGGAATTCAGTGCCCATAATAAGTGGCGCACGTTCTTTCCACGAGCCAGCAGCCGCCGGTGTGCGCGAGCACACGCAACGAAAGTGACGTCAAAGATCTCCATTCGCGCTTAAGAGGACAGTGAAATGCATGGGCTTCGGGCCAAAGGAGAATAATTACAGGCTTTTCATCTCTACAAGTGAAAGCTACGTGCTTGTTAGACCAATTAATCGCATACCTTTTACACCAGACACCACTGTGTAGATGAAAAACTTGTCTTTATTCTCCTTTGGCCCGAAGCCCATACATTTCACTGTCATCTTAACCGCGAATGGGGGTCTTTGACGTCATTTTTGTTGCGTGTGCTCGCGCACACCGGCGGCTACTGGCTCGTGGAAAGAACGTGCGCCACTTATTATGGACACTAAATTCCTTGGTTCAGTATCCCTTTAAAGTCAGAAGTGGCTGCGCACTTACCCCTTCATTGTTCTAGATGTTGGTGTCGACCCACCTTCAAGAAGGCAGAGATTATTGGTAAGGGAAGAGACCGAATGACTAGAAAATTTTTAGAAGCCTCTGTGATTAAAACAGTAGGTACGAAGTTCGTCAGCCAAACATCGCTGAATTTGCACAGCAAAGACACTGCATTTTTAGACACGTGTTGATTGACCACCCCGTGATGTGTTCGGTGTTGCTGTCTTGTTTTTATTAATGTTTAGTTGAGAGTCAGCGCTTGCCCTGTGTTCACTTCTTCTACATTGTCTCTGTTTTAGAGCACTGTTAGCCCTTTAGTCAGCAACTCAAGTGTAACCACATATATTAAAAGGACATTAAACACCAGAACCAGCTTTTTAAGTGTCCAAACAAGACAAGTATGCGACTAAAAAACATCCCCCTTTCCACCCCCTCTCCCCCCCCCCCCCAAAAAAAAAAAAAAGAGAAGGAAAAAAAGACATAGCGTTGCGAGATTTAATTGAGCGATTCCGAGACGCGCTCCTATTTCTGGCTCGACGTCTCAAAATAGGAGCACATTTATACACGTTCTCACCTCAAGAACCGCAGTGAAAAAAAAAAAAAAAAACCGGCTGCTCGCAGAGTATGACTAATTTTCCCTTTTATGCGGAGAATGAGGATATATGCAGTAGAGTTTAGATTAGATATTGTTTTCTTATTAAAGGGGCACTCAAGTGGATTTTACGTTCGTGTTTTGATGATGACAACTGAATCTAGACGCCCTAAGTATCCCTAAAACCCCAAAAATATAGTCATACGGTGATTATTTCTTTAATAAAAATGTAATTGAAGGCCGCCAAACCTCGGATTCATCTGAAAACAAAACCACTCTCATTGGTCATCGCATGCTTATCAAAAGGATCTCGGGCCAATGTCGTTGGACGACGTTCCGTCGCGCAGTGATCCCGAGGGAGCCGCACCGGCCGAACTTTGTCATTCGAGCTTCGATCATGGCGGAGTTTCTACGCTCGAGGACCCGACGCCGTTAGAGGTTGAAATTCTTCGGCGGACAGCCGACCGGGGATGATTTTCTATGACGCCACTCCGACGTGCGATGTGGACGATAGCAGCGCTTCGAAGTCGTGTTCGGGTTCCGAGGACGACGGAACGCAGGCCTTTTCGGGCGTTCTTCGATTTGCGGTTGGGGCAAGTCGTAACCAAACCAACGTTTGGCATCGCAGCGTAACCTCTGGTACGTGACGTCAAACGATGTCGCCACGTTCAGAGATGTGCAACGAGCGCGTTACCTACGACTGCGTCCGTTGCAACCGGAGCGACCGGAACGACCGCTCTGCGCCGCGCGTACACACACCTGCAACCAGTGCAACAAGCGCAGCGGGTCGTCAGCACGGCGACCGCTTCTACGCCGCCGTCAGCTGTTTCAGCGGCGCCTCTAAAAAGGGGACACACTGCCGCTCAATGCCGTAACAGAATATAGACATACAGTTTTCTATAGCCCAAAGCTTTTTTTTTTTTTCATGATAGGCTTGCAGGGTACAGTGGATGAAAGAAAGAGATTCAATAAGCCGCCTTGGACGATCACAACTCTAATACACGACTTTGCCAATAGTACAAATATCGCCACACGCCATTTCTACGATTATAAAATACGATGTAATCTTAGCAGCGATGTATCAACGTAGAAATACGATTTCGTGATCAGATAGACGTTGCGAGCGTTCAGAATTGCTAACACTAATCACTTTTCTCCGGTGATGAAAACGCGTGAAAATTCGCATCCTTTATACGGTACGCGCCAGTAATACCTTGAACTTAAGCACACGCATAAAATGCGCCAAATAAGAAATCCGGGCGATGTTCGAGGACACAAACGCTTAGAAAGCACCACTGTAGTCGAAGTAAACAAACACGACGGCACGGGCGTTTCTGCTGTCTTGAGAGTGCCGCCACGACATCGCCGCACGAGTAAGTAGATCTTCCCTTCTAGTACGTGCTGGGTTATCATAGCGACACACGACGAAAATTTACAGTCAAGGATAGCGCTTTTACGCGGAACGATGAGCTTCCACCACGCCGACCACGCCAACGATCACCACCGACGCCATGTTAGCCGATAGAAGGAGCCGGCCCGCGACCGGCACGACCGGCATGCAACGCGCGCAACCAGTTCTCCTCGACCTGTGATTGGTCTGTCGCTGTGGTTGTTTCCAACGCAGCGGGAAAAGAAAGGGCGCCAAAATTTTCAAACATACGATAATTTCATTGGTCGGCGCAGGAACAGAAAGGAGTCCGCACGTATTTTATTCCTGCGTGATTAATAGGCGATTCAGCCTTTTAAAACTGAAGATACTCCTTCACTGACACTTCCTTAACGCCATCGCACCAAAAAGTAGCTTCCCCAAAAACCAATTGAGTGCCCCTTTAAGACGTACACGTTTCAAACTCCAAAAGCATCCCTTGTTCCTCCGACAACCATTTTTTTAATGCATCTCGCGACCTAAATACTGTGCTAAAAAAATTGCACACTTCGGTAAAGTTTGTTTCGTGACATACGTGTGCCATCAAGGCACCCGAGAAAATGTTTTTTTTTTTTTTTGTTTGTTTGGGGGGGGGGGGGGGAGTTTAGTGCTCCTTTAAGCCGGGGTCACGCTGCCCATACGCCGTAGAAAAGACAGTCTGCAAACACGAGTCATCGCAATATTCGTGGTTCGAATGCCACGTGTCAAGTTTCTTCTTTTGATTGAAAACGATGCCGGGACATTACCCTCAAAACTCGAAACTTGGGAATTCAGTATTTGTGAATTAAAAAAAAACTATTTCCAAATGCCGAATTTGAAGTTCCCGCGCGATCCGCGCCAGTACAGTGAGTCAAATTTTGCGGTCTCCTGCGACTCGACTTTCTTTCGGACCTCCGCTCCACGCTATGAAGAAAAGCGCCGTTGCCACCGCGACCCCAAGCGAGGAGGAGGTGAACAGGCGGGATAGAAGGGTGCCGGCGCGGGAAAAAAACGGTTTCTTCCCCGACTCGCCGACGAGCGCCGCCAAGTTTTTCGAGGGAGGGTACAAATTCAGGAAGAAACATCACACCGAACTCTGATTTTTGGTATTTCAAAAAGAGGGGCCGTAATGCGTTCGCAATTGCGTTAAAAAACATGTTTTACGATTGCCGTTTTAAACGTTATAGAAATGTCGCCTACAAAGCTTCTAAATTTCCTGATTTTTGACGTCACCGATCAAAAGAAGCGAGGAGGTGAGCGGCGGGAAATATAAACGCCAAAAATAAAAAGGCGCGCGCGCGCGCGGGGAAATGTTTTTCGCGATGCGTTTTTTTTTGTTTTTTTTTTGCGTGTCTATGACTACAACTTGCATCGTTTTAGACAATAAAAAAAATACGACCTTTGTGGTGTCAGTGCCCCTTTAAGCTCATTGCGATGCGGCGTTCGAAGCACGGATATCGCGGTGACTCGTGCTCGTAACTGTAAGCAGACTGTCTTTTGCTTGATGCATAAACGGTGTGACCCTGGCTTTAAGATAATTTCCGATTGTTGACCAGGCGCTTACGACCAGACATGTACACCTTACTAAAATTAAGTACCTAAATACCATTACTAATTACTCACTAAAAAGGTGAAGTACATCACTCGTTGCGATTCGAAAATAACGAGTCAGATCAGCTGGAAAGTAACGCGTTATTTTCTCGTTCTCTTAAGAACGTGCCGTTTTTGCGAGGCAGTAGGTGGTTCCAATATTTCTCATCGTTAATAATGCCTCGCTCTTTAAGCCTTCACATAGGGATAACTGTGACTGTACTGACATACCTTGTGCACATATTTTTTACAAGTTACCTTGCGTCTTCCCTTTTTGCAAATTACAAGTGCGAGCTGGGGTCAGAAGGCTACACGTTTCCCTCAAGAAGTATCTGACTACCTTTACTCGTTACTTTATCAAAACTTAAATAAAACTCGTTGCTCAACTTTTGTTGTTTCAAATCAAGACGTTGCTCACCCTTTTACCCCCCGCCCCCCCCCCCCCCCCAAAAAAAAAAAAGAAAAAAAAAGAAGAAAGTAACTACCATCAAATTTCGAGAGATACCCCACCCCCGAAAAGTAACCACCCCTATTTTTGGCTTGATTTGTTATCTTCTTTTAAACACCGAAAGATAGCCCACCTCCAGTAATCGTAGTGTTGGGATCAATGATGACCTCGGCGTAAATGCGTCTAGTTAGCTACGGCTAGATTTAAGCGAACATTGCTGACTGTGAAGTACAGTCATCTTTGCTTCATTGCACCTCACCGCGATAACAGGTTTGGCAGGAACATCTTATTTCAAGATATAATTACTTTAAATTGCTTTAACCTTTCTTAATTGCGCACCGAAAGTTAGCCCACCTCTTATTTCCCCCCAATTTCCTCCCAATGTTAGGTGGGCTATCTCTCGGGATATTACGGTAGGCACAAGTAATTCGTTGACTTGTAGCGCATTAGGTACATGTTTGCATAAAGTCAACTGCAGGTTGTTGACCAAAGGCTCACGACGAAACCTCGCAGCACTGCACTGCGCCGCCAGTCGGGGTCACGTGGACTGCCTGGAGACGCTGATCTCGCTGTGCGGTGCCGAGGTGGACGCCGTCGACAGCAACGGCTGCTCGGCGCTCTTCTACGCCGTCACTCTGGGCCACGCCGACTGCACTCAGCTCCTGCTCAAGTACGGCGCCATGGCCAACAGACAAGACCACAAGGGCAGGACGTAAGTTGATCGCTGCTTTCGCGCTCATTGGCGCCGCGTAGGAAGAAAAAAAAACAATTTATGTAAAGACGGGAGCGAGCGGCCGGTGCACAAACTACACTCGACGGGATCGGATGAATGAATACACATAGGTGGATGCGCACGACTAAGCCTTCTTAATCGCGTGTTTCTTCTTTTTTTTTTTTGGCATCACCGATAAGCTTTGCGGACACAGCCCTAAACTACGCGCTGCCAGAACACTGTCATGTCATCCTACGTATCAATTAAAAAATTGAGTGAAAGGATTATCGCGAATCATTTAACTCGAAATTGCATCCATAGTAACTTTTTTCTATCGTCGTTTGGCAATATTGCCGTGTTAATCGAATAGTAATACCGACTCGAGTGTGCAGGGGTTGCCCTCTAAATTCTCTATTTTCTAGCGGGACGGGCGTTTCCTTCTGTTGCGTCGCGCGTATTAAGTCCATAACGTGGCACTATACTTCGTTTCAGCTCAGGTCTGAGCGCGGACAATGTTATTTGCCGAAGGGCCAATCAAACAGCGAAAGAGGCACAACGTCAAGGCGTTGTGCCTCTTTCGCTGCAATTGATAGGACTAGCCGGTATTCACCGTACCTCTGTGCGTGCTCCTCCACCGGCTAGTCCTATCAAGCGCAGGAAGCACGCCATGACGTTGCGCTTTTTACGCTGTCTGATTGGCCCTTCGGCTCATAACATCGTTCGCTTTCGGACATAAGGTGAAACGAAGTATAATACGAAGAAAAATAGCAGGAGACAGGGAGCAGGCAGGGCATGTCAACATACTTAGATCCATCAGCTCAGAAGCTTTATGCGAAAGAGCATCGTTCGAAAATTGTTTTTTTTTTTTTTGTTTCTTGCACGCGAGCAGGTACTGGGCGGATAGCGACCCTAGCGCCACCAGCGGCACCGCTTCTGCGGGCAACAAGGACCGTTTTCGAACTATGCTATTTTTGCGCAAACATTCGCGGAAACGTTTTGATGATAATGCAATTAATGCAAAGGTACAAGCGAGCTGGACAAGAATGGCGATAACAATCCCTGGAGAAGGGGAACAAAAGGTTCAAACAGTGAGGTAGAAGGTTGGGGACAAAGAACAAACACAAATCTCCAAAAATAGACATTGGTGTTTGTCCCTTGTATCCCTCGTTCCCCTTTTCCGGGGATTATTATTGGCGAACTTTATATTTGCCATAAAAACCATGATCGAATCACTTTACGTACCGCAGTCGATGTGCATCGGACGTTCCACCAGTTCCATCGCTTCTGCCTATGCGGGTCGAAACTGGGGGAGAGGAGGCAAGAGCGCGAGGGAACGGCAGAACACGAGCTCTGGCGTCCCAGCGCAGTCTTGTCTCCTCTGGGTGCCTTCATGTGCGCTTTGCTTTAAAGCCCCTACTTTGCTTAGGGTGCAGACAACTGGCCCGTTTTTTGCGAACAATTATTTTCTTTCTTTTTCTTCTTCTTTTTTTTTGTTCTGAAGCGCGTGAAAGAGCGTGGCGCTGCACGCGCTTGGGGCTCTAACTGTGCTACGGCGCCATTTTGTTTTAGGCGATTTCTTCGTATTTTCCCTGCGAGCGCGTGCTGTCGACGTCCGATACTGCAAAGGATGGCATCACCCTAGTGCCCGAGTCCCACTAGAGCGACAAACAGGAACAGAAAACACCGACAAGCTTCAAACCATGGCTCAAACACGTGCAGCATGCACGCGATGGTAACTTTCGTAGGCTTGCTGTCTCGGTGCTCGTGGAGAGGCCCGTAGCTCTCAAGTAGAGTTCCTGTATAGACGCTTTCAGGCAACTGTGCATGGGCGCCGCCATAACCGACCTTCAGTTTTTGTTTCTTCTTATTTTGTTCGCTCCACTTCATCATTACCACAGCAGGGCAGGTAATTGCCATATTAGATTCTACCGTATCCTTCTCCCCAGCATAGGCCCTTGTGGAGACTCGTCAACGCCCGCTTCAGTTGCCCGGCATCTCGGAAAGACAAGAGAAGGGCGGCTATGGCGGCTCAATCTGGCGCGCGCTGAAAGCGTCTATAGACCTTTTTCGCATAACCTCAAACCAGCCAGTAACTGACGTACCCTCGACCTGGTGCATTTTTGGATTGCCCGCTGACACAGATTATGCAACCGCCAAGGGTATGGGCGAAAAGGCTTAAAAACGAACGTCGTGCATGAGGTAGTTCCGAGTGCTCCTTTTTACCGTGCTGAAATTTCCGAAAATCTACGGTTGTCTGGCTACCACTGCGTGGTAGTCGGATGGATAAATAATTTTAAAAAGCATAAGAACAATAGCAGAAAGTGTGCCATGAGCACAAGAAGCTGCAGCGCGAGTGTGGCTGCAATGTTATCGAGCTTCGCATTTTCCCCAAAAATTCTTATTTATGAAGTCAGTCGATTGCGAGCTTGAATCGCGAGAGATTCGTATCAGACTCAACGTCACGTTTAAGCTCACGACCACTTCGTCTACGACAAGAGGACCGATTTTAATTCCTGGTGCAGGTGGTCCAATCAGGTTATCACTGCAAGCCCCATGGTATGTGAAAGGTATGAAAAAGTCTACATGCCACCACTCAAGATGGAGCTATCAAATGTCGAGAACTTACCTGCATAGACTACATTAAACTGCTCATATATACTTCGCTGTGGAAACTCAATCAAAACACCCCACCGTCTTCGTCGTCGTTCTCTCGAGGAGGCAAGGTGATGGCCTGTGAGTAGCCAGCTGGATTCAACCGGACAAGCTCCAACCAAATTATTGCAGCCAACCATAGCCAAGTCTAGCCAAGTTCCCCCCATACCCACACCGTTGCCTACCCAGATAGCTGTGCTGCCAGAACTAGCCGGTATTTCTTTTTCTAAACCGCTAGACGGCGTTGTCGGCGCCGCGATTCTCAAGATGGCGGCGCCGTTAAAGAAAAGGTCTATAGACAATAGACCTATTGCTAAATTACCCAAACATCAAGTAGAATGATGGGAATGTATGGACACGCGCCACACGCGCTCGCCTTCCCCGTATAGGGAGTATTCATTGGACGCCATATTTGTGGGTGCTGTTTAGAGCGCATGCTCAGAACGAGCTCACATATATAGGCTGCTAAGACCGGCACTCTTGATGGTGCGGAATGCACGTTGCAAAAGAACTGTGGAAGCTCGCCATCAGCACGCGCTCAGCATTCGCGCACACAGCTATGGCCGCCAGTGAATACTCCCTATGAACGATTCGAAGTAAAACACCAAAATAAAGCGTTGACAAGCGCGCGTGCAAATGCCATTTGTTTTAGACATTTGCTTTAGAAAAGCTACTACTGCTGACGCCAGCACGTGCAGCGCGTGTAACTACACTCGGAGCATGCTCTCTGGCGCTTGGGAATTTCGCAAAAGGTCTATTGCAAGCAAGGCGACTGGCCGCTGCCATGTCCTTGCTCGTGCGGACAAGCCCGTGCAATTGCAAGCTTGCCACATTTATATTCACGCGCAAACTGCATGTGCTTGCACGCATGGGCACCAGTCGAGGCGCCATGCTTGCAATGCGCGTCTGTTTTCCACGTGCCGCCGCGCCGCTATTCGCTGAGATCCGATCACGTGAGGATCCGGACCAACATGCCGTGCAGGAAAGTAGACGTTGCACGCGCCCCGACAGTGCGTTCCCCTGCTTTTGAGCGCGCCGCGCGCCTCGAACGCGCGGCGCCGCTATTCGCCGAATTCAGTCACGTGAAGAGCAGGATCAACATGCCATGCAGGAAAGACGGCGCTACGGGGATGAACGCGCAACTCTGGCTCCCGTACCGCTCATTCACACTGGAAGCGGATCCGCGTTTGCAAGATGGTTGCGAACGCGGTTGTATAAAGATCCAGTACAATTGCACGCGCACTCAATGACATCGAGTGCGCGTGCAATTGTACTGGATCTTTATACAACCGCGTTCGCAACCGATTTGCGAACGCGAATCCGCTTCCAGTGTGAATGAGCGGGAAGAGCGTGTGGCCGGTGCCATTTTGAGCGTTCGTGCGTATGGCGCGTGCTTTGCTGGCTTTCCGAAGCGACGAGCAGGCACGCGCTGGGCTGTGAAGATCGCACGCTGGACTGTGATTTTGTAAACATTGGAAATGTCTATACAGGAATTCTACTCTTAAGTTTTGAGCAGCGGTCCAGGTGAGGAAATTGAATATTTTTGGCTCGCGTTTCGAACGCTCGTCATTACTCTTCCCCACTAAGTTTTTTAGACTCCGTTCCATTCTAAGTGCCAGCGTAGCAGAGGCTACAAGAGCGAGCTCCAAGCCTTCAGTGTGTCAGTCAAGCACGGGCGCTCATGCAGTGCGAGCATCGTTCAGGGGAACGTGCTTTTGCAAGCTTCGGCTTCGCTATCACGTAAAGTGAAACCAGGGGGGCTATGTTGCACGTTTTGGACTCCCAGGAGAGAGAAGGAAGTGACGTAGGTGTGAATGAACCAACGAACGTATCTGAGCAGATACCGTCATCAGCGACTCCACCAATCAACATCCAAAGAGCGTTGTTGACGTCACTTCCTTCTTCCTAGTCTCCTGGGAGTCCAAAACGTGCAACATAGCCCCCCTGTACCCCGTTGAGTGAAACACACGTGCTCTCGGAAGGTATAAAGGAAAGCAAAGCCGCAAGCTGCATTTTTTTTTTCAGACGTTTTGCTATCGCGCATCTGCAGATGCTGAGATATGCTTGTATCTGAACATGGCACGTGCAAAATCGAACGTTACAGCGCCACGTAGCTGGTGCAGCCAGCATAACATGGTCGCGTGTTGAGGACGCGCTCGCGCCCCCTGCCCCAGAGCAAAGAGTCTAGTGAGCAGGAGTGGTTGCAGGACTGCCAAGGATATCTTCGCGTGTATGATGCGTGGGTTTGAGGCCTGTCGGTGTCTGTTGTATCTGTTTTGTCGCTCTAGTGGGACTCGGGCATAAACAGAAGGACATTGAGGCACCCTAATCTCCTCTCTTAGTTTCCACACATATTAGGGACGTGCACGACCAAAAGCGTCGCTGCGGTCGATTTTTCACGATTGGCCAAGACACGGGCATAAGAGCATTCCATTACGTTAAACACCCGAGGCTGGCTGGGAAAAACCTTTAAACAACCAAAAGTTGAAGAGACAGAAAAAAAACGTCAGACGACTTATTGAGACGTCTCTTTTCCCTGTCTCTTCTACGTTTTGTTGTTTAAAGTTTTTTTTTAGGGAGTTTCAACATACTATACTCTGTTTCACCTTATGATGTACCGCAGGAAAGGCTACAAGCGCGAGCTCCTTGCTCTGGGGCACATCCCGGCGGCACAAGCCCTCGTGACTTAAGAGCAGCTGCCAACGCTGTGAGCTCGCGCTTCTAGCCTTCGCTGCGGTACATCATAAGGTGAAACGAAGTATAGTGGTAAACTTACACCAGCTCGCCTGCGCCCTCACTGCGCTTTATAAGAGCATTGTCAGACTGTCCACTTCGACGGTGTTAGTTTTGGAATGCGATGGCTCCTAGCTTCCATTGTGCTTTTTAAACACACCATCGAGGTTGTGTTCGCAACTGATGGTAAGTAGTCAGTGTAACAATTTGTGACGTCACGGCGAGGCAAATCCTGATCGTGACGTCACGAATAGAGACCAGGAGAGGGCGTTACAAAAACATCTCGGCGCTAACAGGGCGGGCTCATACAAAGGCCCTTGATGTGTTTGTTTTCAAAAGTGTCAAATGCGTCAATGCACCGAGACCCAAGCCTAGTGCGGCTCTTGGAAGCGAATGACGAGGTTCACCCGCTCGTGGCACGTGTCTCGGGCGTTCGCAATACAATGCTTGGCGTTACTTGCGAGAAATGTGAAGCATGCATTTTATCACGGGACTTTAAGGTGATTGCGTAGCAAGCACCACCGAGCGGACGCGTCACGAAAAATCGTCGAGCGTTCCAGGAAGCTTGGCAATTGACTTTGATCTAGTTACGCTCGGGAGAGGTAGCACATTTCTCCACGAAACTTCCGCCGGTGCTGCTTTTGTGTAGACGCTTTAGACACGAGCAAGATTGAAGCCGCCATTGCTGACCTTCTCTCGTCTTACCGGCATAGGATAGGCACCGGGCCACGAGGCCTCTTGTTCTGGCTCGGAGTTGAGGGGATAAACGATGCTCAAATCCCCTCTTGTTCTTTGTTTTTTTCGAGTCTTTAGAAAGAAAGACTAAGGCAAGTTTATTCAGTTATTAACGTTATGGAATGAATTTAAGTAGATTTAGCGAAAATAGAAAAATAGTTTCATAGCCCCTTTAAGGCCTGTTCACACATGTAGCGGAGCGCTACGAGCATAGCGCTGACCTCGCGCTAAGCGCGTGCTGACGGCAGTGTTCACCAGCATTGTATCGCACCGTCAAAACTGTTGCTCATGGCAGACGATAAGTAGCTGACGGCACGTGAGAAGCGCTACATTAGCGCTTCGCTGCATGTGGGAACCGGCCTTTAAGGTCCTAAATGAGCGATCATAGATATATATTGCGCTAATTATTTCTAGTGTTCCGCCACTACAACTGAGCAAACCTGAGTTTCCATACGTAATTGGGCTCAATGTGCACCAGTGCTAGCGCTGCTTCCCGTGCCTCCTCACTTTTCACACGTATCCGGTATGCCGACGGTGAAAATAGTCAAAACTTGTTACAACATTAACTGCAGAAGGTAATTATGGTATGCACTTTGGTAGTAAATATGAACATCGAACAAGGCTTTACAAAATAAGGCAAGAAACGCGGTGAAACGCGACGAAGAAAGCACGAATACAACGCATTCGCCAAGGCGCGGAGGAGAGAGCGGAGCGACTAGTTGAAGACACCTTATGGCGGCCGCGTCACGTGGTTCCAGGATGGCAGCGCCCATGCGGCGGAGGCTGAAAAGGTATATATAAATATAGTTTGATTAAAAATAACGTAGCTTAGAAGTAGACAATTTGAAGCTTGAGAACAACCTGCACGAGTTCAGCTAGCTTTTCGTTTAAGCATGTGCAACCGTAGTGAAAGGCGTAGAAAAGCTATTCGCTATTTGATTCAAAAATATTTGGGCAAACACTACGCACTTTCGATTCGCTTCGCACTCAAATTCCACTAGTCTCACATGCCTAAAAATAACAAAAGAAAGGCGATAATTAGTTCGCGCTAACTGCGTCACGCACTAAACCATGCCAAACATGGCGGCCGCACGCACATTTTTGCGGCTCCGCTTATTCTTGGTTTTCGCCACGCTCCTGAAGTTCCGAATCGACAACTGTACAAGCGTCGGGGCTCGCGACGGCTCCAAGTACTCTGCCAGCCATCCCCAAGGCGGCCTATCCCACAGTTGGACCCGTGCTTCCTGGTCCCTTTCCAGCTGGGCTGCCATTAACTTTATGCCGGCTAGGCCTAGCCGGCCCAACCAGTTGAATCAGGCTGCTCAGGAACGCCGCCGGTACTCCGCGGGTGACTTCACAAGTCATGCACGTCGGCCTCACCTCGTCTGGTGCATTCTGCTCGCCGGTGACGTTGCGTCCAATCCCGGTCCCCGGCAACCTGTCTGTGCCTGCTGCACGAAGCGAGTGCGGGATAACCAGGCTGCGCTCTGCTGCGACTCCTGCACAGGCTGGTTTCATCGCGGCTGTGCCCACCTGTCATTAGCCCATTATCGTCGGTTGGGTTCTTCCGGCGACCCGTGGTTCTGCTTGGTCTGTTCGCTACCCCAGTTTTCTGATGACTTCTTTGAAGTTGCTCTGCCTCCACCTGCGACTTTGCCCAAAATCGCCGCCCCCCCCCCCTCCCCCACTCCGTCACCCGCGGCGACGGCGGTGTTCACCGGCCTCCTCGAAAGGACAGTGGTGTCAGCCGTGCGCCGAGAGCAAAAGGTGTGAACAAGGCACTCACCCTGTGGTATACTAACTGTCGCAGCCTCGAGAACAAAATGCAAGATTTTCATGCCACCGCAAGTTCACTGCCTGACAATGCGATTCTTCTGCTTACGGAGACCTGGCTGGACTCCAGTGTGCACGACGGTGAGCTGCTAGGAACACCGCATAGCATTTTTCGGAGGGACAGAGAGTGCAGGGGGGAGGGGTACTGGTCGCCACTCCGTCCGGCCTCACAGTTGATAGAAGTTATGACCTCGAACACCCCGACCTGGAGGCGATCTTCCTCGAGCTTCACTTGCCTCACGGCACTGTTCTACTCGGGTGTGTGTATTGCCCGCCTTCGACGCGGAACTCTGCCTACCAATTACTTGATGCTTCGCTCACTCGTGCCCTGGTGAAACCCTATCGGGACATCCTGCTTATCGGGGATTTCAACTCTCACATCGACTGGTGGAACAATGACGAACCGGTTCCTGGCGACGCCTTCGACGATCTGCTCCTAGACGCAACGTCATCAGCTGAACTCTTCCAGGTCTGCCGCAGCCCCACCTACCTGCCACGGAACAGCTTATTGGACTTGGTGTTCACCACCGATCTCACGAAGATCCTCTCCTGCGACGTCTATCCTGGCCTGAGTGGAAGTGATCACATGGCTGTGGAGGTATCATTTGCCACCTCTCTGCCCCGGAAGGGCCACTTTGCCCGCACCATATGGAGGTTCCTCGAGATGGATCACGCTCACCTTGCCAGTCTGGCCCACTTTGCGGCGTGGGTTATGACAACTATGGGCAGCGACTATCTCTCAAACGTTGACCTGTGGTGTGACTTCGCCTGTGCCATTCAGCATGATTCTGTCCCCCACTCACTTCGGTCAACCCGGCGGAAGAGGGCTCCTTGGATAACACATGACATTATCAAAGCCGCCAGTCGAAAAAGGGCGCTTTTCAAAAAGGCGGCACGGTTGCAATGTGCAGAGACGCTAAAAGCAGCAATAGATCTTCAGCGAGCACTGAAGTCCTCTATTCACACTGCTCACTCCAATTACGCCCGCAACATTGCTCTTAAAGCCAAAGAGGACCCGAAGCAGTTCTGGTCTTATATGAGCAGGCTGCAGACCAGCAGCAGCAAGCCATGCTTTTTGAACGATAATGGGGGCGTAGCGTCCTCCCGTGAGGTTGCACAACTATTCACTCGGCACTTTTCTAGTGTTTTTAATGCTGCGTCATCTCCACCGAGCATCGACTCTCTGGTGCAAGACATTGAGGAGAGCACAGCATGCCCCAGCATGTCTATGCCTGACATCACCCTGACACTTGACCACCTCGATGGTGCCTTTGGTCAGATTAGGCCGTCTCTCTCGCCGGGCCCCGACAACCTCCCGCCTGCTTTTCTCAAGATGATCTGCCCGCAGGCGTCTCCATCTCTTATTAACATCTTCCAGTCCTTACTGGACAATGCTGTGGCCCCAGACACATGGAAGAGGGCTCTGGTGACGCCTATCCACAAGGACAACGGCAAGCCTGCGAATGATGTTTCCTCCTATCGACCGGTCTCCCTGACATCAATCCTCTGCAGGACCTTCGAGAGGCTAGTCAATCGGAGTCTCCTGGATTACCTGATCGACAGCAAAATCCTCTCCATGTCACAGCATGGATTCAGGCCAGGTAGGAGCTGCGACACTGCCCTGGCTACCATCACGCACTACATCAGTGATGGTTTGGACGCCCGCACTCCTACTGACCTGGTCCAGCTTGATTACAGCGACGCCTTTGACATGCTTGACCACCACCTTCTCATCAAGAAGCTTGCCGGGGCTGGCGTGCGTGGCTCCATGCTTCGCTGGGTCGCACATTTTCTCATCGGGCGCTCACGCTGTGTTCCACGGATCGTCATTCGACGACTTTCGTGTATCTTCGGGAGTGCCTCAGGGCTCGGTCCTAGGACCCACGTTCTTCTCAATATACGTCAACGACATGCCAAAGCATGATGGTACCCTCCTGATCCAGTACGCGGACGACACCACCATTCTGGCCCGTCTGGATTCACCCTCATCCTGCCCTCTCCTCCAAGACCACTTGACGCAGGTCGTGGACTGGTCCATCGCCAACCGCCTCAGATTCAGCCATGCCAAAAGTGCCGCTATGCGCTTCAGCTCCCAAAGGAGAGTGCAGCCCCCATGCTACTCGGTGTCTGGCACCCCTGTACCAGTGGCTACATATATCCAGATTCTAGGGGTCACGCTCACTCCCACTCTCGACTTCACCATCCACGTGTCGAGTATTGTGGCGAAGGCTCGCAGAACTCTTGAATTCCTCACCAGGGTCTCGCGCTTTTGTGGCCCGGAGTTCTTTCGAGTACTCTACACGGCGCTGGTACTCCCACGCCTCGAGTATTGTGCGTCCATCTGGAGCCCACATCAAACTCACCTCACACAGCGCCTGGAGGGAGTTCAGCGTCGTGCAACACGGACACTCCTGTCACGTACCTGTTGGCCACTTGCCAGGTCACAGTCGTACGAAGATCGACTTAGGGGAGTGAACTGGCATTCTCTTGACCACCGGCGGGTTGTAACACGTGTCAGACTTTTGTGCCGACTCCTGGACGGCTCAATGTGCGACACGTATTTGGAGAGTGTTGTTCGGATCAACAGGCGTTCCGGGCAACCTGAGCAGCTAAGGGCGCGCACACTCCGACACGGCCACTCTTTTGTCCCAGCTGCAATTGAAGCTTTTCTGGCGGCTCCCCTAGACATACATGTCCCTTTACCCCAAGACAGGCAGGACTCCGTGCTTCTGTGTCGGGCGTTCTCGCCAGTCCGGGGCAACCAATGTCCCGAACTCATCACGTGGTGAGTGTCGCGGTAGGGGGCAGACGTGTGTGCCTCGTCTCCTGGTGAGCTGGGTAGTGCTTGTCCTCACTGTCTGCCTGGGCGCTGCGTCTTGGCGCTTGTCGGGACGGCGTGATTGTTTGTTTTCCCAGTTACTTGATTGTTGTTTCTCTGATTGCTTGTTTTCTGTTCTTATTGTTTGTTTTCTGGGGGGTCGGCCAGCAGACGCTCTCGCGTACGGGCTTTCGCCTGTCTGCTTCGCCGTCGCACGCTTCCAGGACACAGTTCGCTCTTCGGCTCTTTGTGCTAATAAAGATTATTATTATTATTATTACAATTATTATTATTATTATTATTACTATTATTATTATTATTACTGTATTTCACTGCAATCAAGATTTGAGCCCTAAGCAATATCTAACTCCTTGCACTCGTGTGATGACCTAAGTTGTGTTGAAAGCTTTTGAAAATTTCAAGAGGCACCGACTGAAAGTGACTTTTCTACTCAAACATGTACCGTAACTGTTGCTGTCAAGTGAGGTAACGGGGGGCACGGTGGCAGGCTCCTGAACCCCTTGACCGTTTAAGTTTCCCCGTCACCTGAACAGAGTTCAGCTTAGCTGCACGTGTACTTGATGAAATGTAAAAAAAAAACGAGATATCATAAAGAAAAAAAGGCAGGTTGTTGGAACGAAATATTATGAAATATAATAAAATAAAATAACGAATGAATGAATGAACAGTAACATAGCGTTTTCTGCGTGAATCAAGCGTGTACAAGCTTAACCCTATTAAATGTACTCCCAAATTAATCTATTAGATTCACGCACCGTAACAACCAGCAACATCGGAACTTTGCATGTCGTTTGCGAGGAGTTTTTCCTATCTTCAAACTATTGCTCCAAAAGTGAAATAGCTCCAATTTTCGCGCTACTCGTCCTGTCCGAGAGAATTCGCAGAGACGAAGAGCGCTTTGTTTCAGCGTATGGATGGTGATTTCAGCCACCATCCATCAGCCCCTTTCCAAGTTTGCTCATCTCCACTCATTCACTGCAAAGAGGTCAGGCGATATCACGTCGAGCTTAAATCAGGTGGATACGTTTAAAAATATTTTACGCAGTCAGTTCTCGATAGACTTGTTGCAAACATCCCAAAAGTCCAGGCGCGTAGAGCGCGACGAATAACGGAACGTCCTGTAGCATCTACCACGGGGCACTAAAGAGAAAGAGACAAAGAGGTAGCACCAACACCTCCTCGATGGAACACCCTCGTGCTGGACATACTACGCTACCCACCGCGGAGGACAGCGCTAGACACATATTGGACACAAGTTCACCGGGGACGTGTCAAATTTCTGCCCTACATTGACCTCCAGCAGAAAGCGTAGAAAATCAAGCACTGCGGCCTTGCTCGTCTGCCCTAGCACGCTCGCTTTTATTGCTTTAGTCGTCTGCTAGAGCCGGTCCTATACAGCCAGTTTCCAGAAATCTTTGCGGCGGAAGCGTTGTAGGTCCTTGTCCGCATCGCAAAAGTTTATCTGTAGGTGATGAAGATCTTAACTTAGCCCAAAGTGAAGAGCGAAGCGTGTTGCTACAGTATTGCGGCTTGACAGGCCCGCCCATTGCGGAGCAGCAAAGGGCCAGTCGGAGACGTTGAAGATCCTGGCACAGCACGGAGCAAACCTGTACATGAGGAACCTGCGGGGCGACCTTCCACTCCACGAGGCCGTTCAGTCTGGACGAAAAGGTGAGGGTCGTCGTGACGACACTCGCATCTTTGTCTTCCGAAGTTTCCGAAGTGAAATATCGGGTAAGGCGAAAATAAGGCCGGATACGGGTGAGTTTTTCCAGCACCCGCTCGCGGATCAGTAAGTCACAAACATGTTGAGAAGATCATTGAACGTACAAAGAGAGCTGGCCGACCATAGAAACAAACTCCAACGAAAGTTTTTGTTTACCAAGTATTTGTACGCGGTTGTCATTATCATTTTTCGCTGTAGTCACTGACACTTTGAGGGCGTAGCAACTCCCAATCACCTTTTTATTGCTCCACGATTACAAACTCCGAAGCACTCTCCGAATAACGAATCACAAAGCAAGGAGCGCAAACATCAGCCCCTTGTTGCGTACTTAAGATGTCAGAGGTCATTAACAGCTAAAGAAGTGGAGGGTATGGCGAATCCCGAGTATCTGGTTATTTCTCCATAGCCAATCGAACGCCACTTTATCCAATAAGAACGTCGAAGAACCACTCACAAGGCAAAACGCGCGAACATATTAGGCCACGCCCCACGTTTCTTAAGCTTTCAGTGACTACAATTTTATCTATACTGGTTTTCACCTCAAGAAAAAATTAAGTTTTTGCTCCTTGTTCATACGCAGCGCGAAGTAGTTCGCAAGATTTCTCTGTTCGAAAAAGAAGAGATTTTTTTTGGCGTTTGAAACGTGTACGCCTTGATAAAATAACACCGATCTAATATAACAATGCACCTCCATGTATCTTAATTACCTACATGAGTATAAGCAACGTGGCATTCTAATTCTGGAGCGTGGCATGCTTAGCCCTTCCTCTACTCGCCTTACGATACTCTCTAAACAATCTGGAGAGTCTACTTCCCTGCAAACCATATATAGAAGCCAATCACTGCAATCTATGAAGGGAACTCGGTGAATCTCGAGGTTGAAAATACGTTTAAACGTCACGTTCGGTGTCACAGCCCAGTGTGTGTGTGTGTGTGTGTGTGTGTGTGTGTGTGTGTGTGTGTGTGTGCGTGTGCGTGTGCGTGTGCGTGTGTGTGTGTGTGTGCGTGCGTGCGTGTGCGTGTGTGTGTGTAGTTCTGAGCGTATGTTTAGCCTCGCCATTTGCCGAGCTCCCTCGATAGACAGCAGCAATCGGCTACCCCAAGAGCTCTTCGGGAAAACAGACGTTCTCTATTTTTTAGCGTGCATCATCAGCCGGCTTTACTGGGCTGTTTCCACTGCAATATTGGGTTTGTGTTAAGCGGTAGAACCAGTCATAACTGCTGCGCATCGTTACGAGCGACACATCGTTTCTTTTAGGCACCTTTTTTTTTCAGCACGCAAGATTACTGCCTTTGCCAGTGGTTTGGCTACGCACTCAAAGCTCTCCTGAATGTACACAAACAGCAACCGACCCGTTCTAAATGCGCACAACTGACCCTCTCGGTCAGTCTGGGCGATTTAGTGGGGCTAATTGCGACGTCGCTTTATCCGTGGTTGAAAGGGCATCATTTAAAGGGCCACTCCGCTTCATTTTTGGTTTTCAAAAACAATGCAGTCCTCTTCAGTATCGCCTAGGAAGTCCACACGTCAAATATTACGACGCAGTTCTGTCTAAATGTTTCTTAAATGGTCCGACAAACTTTGCAACTCGCCAAGTTGCCGAAATCGGCTGACTCAAGCGGGCGAATTATGGCGCAACCAAAAGCGCAGTCAAGGCTACGGCGTGGGTGTAGCCAACATTGAGCTAAACGTCATCACCATTTCCCCCTTTTGCTTGTTTTTACTTCTCTGTGCGAGCGTAGCGGATGACGTCAGCAGCGATTCCTCTCGGCGCTCAGCGGTGTCCTCGTGATTGGCGTAACGCGCCTGCGCAGCACGGTTCTTGGGGGCTGTACGGCCGACCCGCCCTGTTTCCTCCGTTACCGCCGTCTCCCGCGTCACAACCACCGTCGTCGTCTCACCGTTTGCGATTATTGTCTCTCGGAGTTTCGTCCACACTACGGACACTACGTGCGCAAACATATGCCGCAGTTGTGCGGACGTCGTCGAATGTCGTAGACACCAAAACATGGCGAAAAGTGTGGTGCAGACGATACTTGCACCTGGCACACGCCCGCCCAGATCCCGCCCGTCGTTGCGTAGAGGATCACGCGACATCTCGTACCACGTGATGGCCATGTTCTTGGCGGCCCGAGGCCAATGTTGCCGGACGGAGCCGAAGTTTCGGTTTCGATTTCCGCTCGTGTTTAAAATTATATTTAAAAATATATATCCCATTTTTCGCGAAGCGAACGACGTGGTGTCTTTTAGTGGGGCTTTTTAATGCAAAATCACTCGTTATCCCGGAATCTTCGGAATAGACCGGAGTTGCTCTTTAAGAAAACGTCCGAAGTTTTTAATTAATTACATTTTGGTTGCCGAAGTTTACTATCTGCAGTTTTATATTTGATAGAATTTGCCGTCAGGTAGCAGACCGTCATCCCTTTCCTGACAGACTTGGTGCAGTGGCTGCTGGAGCTGCAGCCGTCGGCCGTCAACTCCCCGAACAACAATGGCCGCTCGGCGCTGCACGTGGCCGCCATCGCCAACAGCGTGGAGATGTGCAAGGTGCTCATGGACAAAGGGGCCGAGGTCAACCCCGTCATGCGCAACAACAAGGTAGGCGGGCTGGATGACGTCACACCGCCTTTAACAGCAGCAGTACCACGTAGAAGACAACCCAGGCAGTGGACCAGTGTTGGCCCAACGTTGGCACAATATTAGAATGATTGGACCCAATATTGGGGCGCAACCCGCTCCAACGTTGGACCAATGGAATTTACAATATTGGGTCAATGACGATCCGGGGTTACATCCATTATTATTACAATATTGGCATTCCAATTTATCCAATGAAATACCAATATTTCTAACCAATATTATGCCATAATTTCCAATATTGGATTCCAATAATAATCCAGAATTTCCAATATTGGTGTCCAATGATAGGCCGCGATTTCCGTTATTGTTCTCGTATGATACACCAGGATTTCCAATATGGGTATTCAATATTACACCACAATTTCCGCTATTTTTATCTGATGATACATATTTTTAGTGCCATAATGTTAACGAATTATATTATGGCTTTTCCGATACTGCAATCCAATCACACACCAATTTCTCCAATGTAGTTAACCAGTTGCATACAAGTTTTCTACAATATTGGCAACCAGTGATGAATGATTGTTATAATAATGAATATCCGCCTTTTTTGTCAATTATAAATCAGGCGAAGTAATAGAGACGACAAATTAATGTCCATTTGAAGAACCAACATTAAACTTAGCTACAAATGAACACTGATTTTTAGAAACATTGCTGCCTTGGAAAACTTCCTCCCCAAAACGTAAGGTCTTTCAGCTTTCCAACACAATATTGGTATGCACTGGAAGCCTATAGACCAACACGCTGTTTACAAACAAGTGCGCGTTTGCCCACACAAGGTGTGGGCACTGCGCGTGCGCGGAACCCGAATTCGCGCGAAGGAAAGCGCTGCGCATGCGCAGTGTCGTCGACAGCGCCACCGCAGATACGTGACGTCAGGGCCGCGTGTTGGTCTATAGGCACTTCACTTGAAGTGGTATCCAATTTACCCAATGGCGTGCCAATGACTGCCTTATATTTGACAACATTGGACGCCCAATGGCACTTTATTGAAAATGTTGTCCAATTTAACCAATGGTGTACCAATGACTGCAAGATATTGGAAAACATTGAAAGCCCACTGGCACTTCACTGGAAGTTGTATCTAATTTATCCAATGGGGTGCCAAACACTGCCCAATATAAAACATTGGAATCCTATTGGAACTTTATTGGAAGTGGTATCCAATTTACCCGGTAAGGTGCCAAGGACCGTTCATTATTGGGCGACATTGGAAGCTCATTGGCATCACATAGGAAGTGGTTTCCAATTTATCCAACGGATAAATTCCATCGGATAAATTGGAAATTCCATCGTTCCCCTTTATCCAATCATTGAGAGGATAAAGGGGAACAGTCATGGCCCTATTTTTCCGAGACATTTCCAATATGTGTTACTGAGAGGACACAATGGGCCGACGATGGCCCTCTTTTTCCAAGATATGTCCAACATTGGCCGAATGCCCTGTGCTGCCTGGGAAAGCTTGCGCCTTCTCCCCGAAGTGAAATCACTGGTAGGCCCACGCGACGCCGCCTAGCTTGCGTCAGCGTTTGCCTGTTTAGCTGATGATTGAGTTAAATTGCACTGACCTTCTTCTCGAAATAAATGGATATCCCAATTTTACTACTAATTTTGATAGCCAAAAACGACCCCACGATTCCGAATCGCGATATTAGCGCGCATTGTTACATCAGGCTATGGGCTTGCACATAGAACATAAGGTTAATAAACGGGCGAGCTGGTTAACCTTATGCATGATTCTAAATGGAGACGACGGACGAGAAGGGGATAATGGAAAAATTCGTAGGTATTGCGATATCGCTTCGGGCATTTAGGGAGCTACGTTTGCCTTCCGTATTTAATACATTTTGAATTGGTGTTTTGTTTTTATGAAAGTGAGTTTCTGTTTTGAAATGTTAATAACTATATCTGCATTTTGCAACAAAAAAGACCGTAAAACATCGTAGCTTTTCAAACTTTCCTTACATGCGGCAGGGACGCGTAGACAGTAATTACAATAAATAACATATAAACACATTCGGTTTAGTCAGATGTCTGCTAGTGTCAACCGTTACATCAAACACAGACAGTCAAAAGACATATAAACGAACGCTGAAGATGGTCCGCCGAAAAATCCCAAAGAAGTCGGCTCGTGAAGCCAGTTGTCGCACGAGCAGATTGACGCAATTGGTTCCTTCAGGGTTAGCCAAGCCCTCGGACCTACGAGGGCCTCTCCGGACTAAGAAAAAACAAGAATAGAAGGGGTTTAGAATCTCTATAACCGTGGTACGACAGGTCCACGGGCCTATTCATGACGTAGATTCGCAACATTCCTCAGGTCCGCGGACTTCTCGGACACATTCCTGTGGTCCGCGGACCAGCTCTTGAGTTTTGCATGCTTTTTTTTCGCCGGGAACATGGCGGATTTCGAACCCCAATAAAGGTGATGTCACCGATTTCGCAGGAACTTGTCCGGGAACAAGACCACCGTGTGAATACACCTGAGGCAAGAATAACAGTTAAAAAGAACGTAGGGCTTGTTCAAGGCGCGCCAACATCCAATATTGCCGCGCGCGCAGCTGTCCAAACAGGCAGCGCGCGCGTGGCCTAACGGTTATCGTACCTGCCTCCCACGCGAAAAGCCAGGGTTCGATTCGTGGGAGCGACGTGTCTTTTGTTTGTCCCTGCGTTTTATTGTTCTGGCAAATTCGAGAATCCTGGAGGTGCGAATGTTATACGCGTCGAACTTTCCTGCGCCGATTATTCCAGAAACTCAGGCGTGTACGTAAGGGGCTTCGCGTAGCGAGCCACGGTCAGTCTCGCCCCAGCGTTCGACTCTGCTGTTACACCGACTTAGATGCTCGCGACGCTCTGCTTTGTTCTGTTTCTTTCTTTCTTTTATTTTTGGGCACAAGTTCGCCCCAATAAACGTTTCAGTTTCTTCAGTTATAATCGCCTCATCCATTGTCATTCGTGACAATATTGATAATCTGCGAGGTTTATGCGCCAGCAAAATAACCCCCATTTACGAGCGGTTAAAAACACGTAAAACAGTAGAAGTGCGCAGACTCTAAGACGTGTTTTTTATTATTGTCTCATTTTTATTAGGCAATAAAGGTTTTGTGACTCTCCCCCAATTTCTAAATTTTCGAGCGTATGCTTTGAAAGCTAGAACAAAACTACCTTTGTACCTACACATGAAGAAATTAAGTACAGCGAAAAGTATTTATTGAAAGTCGCACTAATTACTTGGCCTTCACTTTATTTTGATCGTCTACATCAACAGGTAGTTACTGATCCAGTGTTAGTGAATTGTCCTTGACGTCTATCTTGACTTACAAATGCCCTTTGTTGCTTTGGCACGTGAGCCCCCCAACAGAAAAGCGCCGATGCCGTGTTCTCGTTAACAGCTTCGGACAGCGTACCCACATAAATATATGTATGAATCTATTTTTGCTCAACGTTTGATGTTATAAATTTGGGAGAAAAATAACTGTAACTGACCAATATTTTTATTTACGCGACTGAAAAATGTTCCAAGTTATTTATTACGTAAGAATTCTTCCTAATATTTAGTCTTCTAGTCGAGCACACAAAAAATATCCGCCCACCTTTTCTCAGTACGGAAATCCGACTTAAAACTAGCTTTCGTCCGCTTCAATTTGAAACCCCACACCAGTGCCAACTGTATCTCTAGCGTTTAGTGTAATAAATTTATGGTTTGTTGGACCACATTCCCAGAAGAAAAAAAAAGGTATAGTCTTATACCCCTTGACCCATATAATGCATCCTAAAACTTCAGTTCAACGCACAGATTACTGACGTGCAACCGAGGGAACCAACTTTCACGAGCAACTTTATAGCCGAGTGATACAACTTATTAAATTAGCTAATGAACGCGTTACTGAATACAAAAAAAAATAATCTGAGTTTTTTTTACCCTACTGCAAAACCTCTGTCTGTGTGTGTGTGTGTGTGTGTGTGTGTGGGTGGGTGGGTGGGTGGGTGCGTGTGTGTGTGTGTGTGGGTGCGTGGGTGCGTGCGTGCGTGCGTGCGTGCGTGTGTGTGTGTGTGTGTGTGTGTGTGTGTGTGTGTGTGTGTGTGTGTGTGTTATATTTATTTTACCTCTTTAATAAGTTATATCGCGCCGTTTTCAAGCCCTTCGTAAACGTTGGGGCCGTCACTTCGACGACAGTGCGCTGTACATTAAATTGATATTTTGGGAATGGGGTGCATTATATGGGAAAAAAAGGGGGTAAAACTACACCCATTCTTCTGAGAGTGCAGTCAGTCTACAAGTTCTACAAAGTTTACGGCATCCATATATAGCAGTTTCCAGAGGTGCGAAACCATAGGAACATGTCTGCATACCGCTGCTAAATACAACTAAGACTGGCAGACCACACTTTATACGTGATTTTAAAAAGGATTTTAAGGACCTCCGTGAGCTGAGGACTTTAAAAATATAACGTGGATTGATATTCCAGTTAAAAGACATGGAGCTGATGAGAACATATTTTTCGCTGAGTACATAGGCTTCACTAATCCAACGACTTGATATTCACTATATTCGGTAAAGTACCTGACTTCAAGTAGTTTTTAAATTATTATCTGGACGTAACTTTTAATAATACAAAAAAGACAAAGCTAGAAAATAATTTTAGGGAAAACTTTACTTCACTTAAACGTCGAAGAGAGAACATTTTAAACATTTAAACTTTAAATAATCTTTGTATTTCACATAAGCTGTTCACTAAATACGAGCCACGTTTAACTTCATTAAACGTGGCTCGTATTTAGTGAATAGCTTATTTAAAATACAAAGATTTATATTATAATTATAATATTATAATTGCTCTTGGGAGAGAGAGAAAGAGGGTGGAGTAGGCTGGTTCCTGCGAGACACACGTTCCGCCCATCAGCAAAACACTCTCACCAGAAACGAGTCCACAGAAGGCCTCCCCTTCTGAGCCCCGCACGAGAGATTAACCATTAAATTTCGCGACGCAGTTTGTATGACTACACTGTAGCACGACAACGACATCGGTGCCTCGGAGCAATTCACTCATTCAGGTTGGCATCGAGCAGCAAGCATTACCACCTAGTCTGGTGTCGGACAAACGTGCAGAGTGCAGCACGGCCCACGGGTAACAAAATTACGGTCAGTGCGAGGCGAGCCGGTGGAAGTTTACCATGATGATTCTAACCCGAGACTGGAGCAGAAGGAGAAAAAATTTTTTACAGTGGAAGAAAAAGTAACAGGGACAGATAACGTCAATTTTACTCAACCACCCTCGTTATATACGGAGGTACAACCATCACAGAACCACCGAACATCTTGTTTTTCAAGGTCGCGAGCACAACCTCCACCCACATCACAAAACAAAGTGAGGCTACCTACAAAGCACAACCACCTTTCGGTTTAGACGAAAAGTCTAAACAACTAGAGGCCACAAAAAATATACAATGCTTTTGAATTACGAAAAACAAACACACACAAACACATACATACACACACAATGATACATTTGGTTGGCTTAGACGAAAAGCTTCTGAACTCTTATCTCAAGGGACCACAAAAAGCACATTTCAGCCGTGACACACAGCCATGGTTGCAAGCTTGACGCATCATCTACAGGTGATATTTTCTATATAGTATTAACTGAACAGAATGTTTTCTTTCTAGGACCAACGATAAAGAAAGTCGACCAACAAAAAAATTAAGCCATATAAAAAAAATAAAGAAAACGTAATTGGTAAGGGAGGTTTAAAGCTCTATGTTTGACCCAAACCCTCGGACTAGAATCATCATATTATACGGGTAACAAGAGCGTGGGGACGCCGATCTTTAACGTTAGACTCACAAAATAAAAAGCTGCTACAAAAGTTAACATGGTGGACAGGCTTTATGTTGCACCAGCTTTGGTGGTAATGTTTAAAGGGAACGTCAATCTGTGGAACTAAATTGAGAGCAAGCGCACTGGTGTGCTTGCCAACTGTGTTGTTCATTTAACAGAGTTGTATTTTCAATGGCTGCCTTTTATTTTTGTTTGCTTATACTGCTAACCTTTTTCGAGGCCGTAGCAGGAGTCAGAAACACCAAAATACAAATATTTCATGGTGCAGTCATTGACAAAGCACATTGAAAAAATCAGAATAGGTGACTGCATTTACTACATTGGGTGGCAGGTTATTGCAGTCAATTACGGTTCTAGAAAAGAAGGCATATTTAAATTATTCATTTTTATAATTATATGGCTGAGTGTCTTCTGATGTAAATATCTCGTTACTCTGGGGCCAAAAAAATGCAATGTATTGATTTTTGTCTATTCCCAGCTCATTGTTAGCAGTTAAATAAAGCAATTTCAGCTGATTATGTTTCCTTCTTTCCTGTAACGTTTCAAGTCCAGCTCTAGAACACAAGTACGTAGGTGATACATAGGAATAATATACATTAAAAATAAAACGCACTGCAAGCCGCTGAACTCTTTCTATATCAGCAATATTACAAGTCATGTATGGGTCCCAGACACGGATAGCGTACTCCAGAAGGAGTCTAATAAACTTTTTTTATATAACAAAAACTTTGTATCATATGATCCATGTTGAAAATTTCTGCGCGAAAATCCAAGTTTATTTATTGTTCTTGCAACAGTTTAGTCAATATGCGTATTCCAGTTCACGTTAGACGTTATAGTGACACCAAAGTACTTATAGGAGGACGCTCTAGGTATATTATGACTGCCGACAGCATGGTCAAAGTAAATAGGATCTTTTTTTTAGCGATGGACATACACACAGTTTCAGTAAGATTAAGTGGCATTTGTCAATCTTTGCACCAGATGTGAATATTGTCTAAAGAACAACGTAGTATTTCACAGTCGGCGGAACTCTCAATTTTATGAAAAAGAATTCAATCACCTGCAACCAGTCTCAACTTGGCAGGAACTCCAGTCTGAATGTTATTAATGAATAGTAAAAAGAACAATGGCCCGAGCACTGATCCCTGTGGGACACCCGAAGAGACATGAGCAAAGGAGGAGCGTGCGGTGTTCAATTGCACATATTGTCGCCGATGAGACAGATAATCTTGAATTTAGTTTGATATTTGATCGTTGTTTAAAGTTCTGCGTTGTTTGCTTAACAACCTTCTGTGGGATACGCAATCGAAAGCTTTCGAAAAGTGTAAATAAATTACGTCGATCTGTCCCCGCTCGTCAATAACCGAGGCAAACTCGTGATCAACTTGGACTAGTTGCGTAATTGCAGACGTTTTCTTGCGTAATCTATGCTGAGCGCTGGTAAACAAATTGCTAGATTCAAGGTATGACGATAGGTGCTTTAATACCCGATGCTCTAAATGTACTACACTACATGTACTCAAAAGAAAAACAGGGAGATAATTGAAAATAACTTTAGAGTAACCGGTCTTGGTACCGTTATTACTTTGGCAACTTGCCACCCAGCAGGGACAGTGGCAGTTCTTACTGAACTTCGGAATATTAGAACCGAGTATTTAGCGCACCATTCGGCGTATATTATCGAAAATTCGTTATGAATACCGTCCGGGCTTTGTGCCTTCTTAACATTGATATTCAAAAGGATATTTAAGATGCCTACTTCTGATATAACGATATCAGGCAAGGGATTCTCGATTCGAGTGTATTCGGCCGCTGGCTCAAAACTGAGACCTTGCTCATCATCTACGGTAAAAACAGACGTGAAATAATCATTGAAAGCAGCAGCCGTCGAACACGTGTCATCATCGCTCTCGCCGTCAACAGTAGCTTCGTTCACATTATGCCTCGTCGGCGACAAGTAGCGCCAAAACTTATCAGGTGAAGATTGAAGGAAAGCAGTCAAAGTTACGTTACAATACCTATATCTTCCTTCTTTATGTTTTCATTCAGGTCATGATTTATATCTTGAATGAAGATCGAATCTCGCTTTCGTTTTCGTTGGCGCAATTCAGTAATTTCTCTGGTTATCCACGGTTTTCTTTTGTTCAGGACCTTCTCCCTTTTTGGGACGAATTTATTAATACACTCAATACCAAACTTTTTAAAAAGGTTCCATGAGAAATTGACATCTTGTTACGGCACGAGATATGCATTGGAAAACTCTAAAAACATAAAAGATAAGGAGTCAATAATTCCAGTATCATCTGCCCTAAAAAAGGCATAGTAATCTTTTTTTTTTGTCGTTCTTTTTAACCGTTTTTGTAGGAGATAAAGTAAGATAAACCAATTTATGGTCTCAAATGCCTCCTAAATTCTGATCCTCCTTCACTCTTTCGACCAAATTCTGACAAAGAAAAACCAAGTCCAGAATCGAATCCCTTTCAACTGACACTCTCGTTGATGCGTTAACTATCTGAACGAGATTTTGAAACAAAGTTAACTCAATCAAAGCCCGCGAGATACTACAGGAGGACTGTGTGCTTTCCCATTCAATAATTGAGATATTAAAATCTCTAACTGAAATTACCCTGGAACTTGTTTGTTAAAAGATACCGATTAATGCCTTGTGGTTGGTCTTGAGTGTACGTTTGTTTAGAGATACTGATTAATGCCTTCTGGTTAGTCTTGTCAAGAACAAACAATAAAATTAGGGGTCGCTCTAATGCCTTTGTCAGTCTTTGTACAACCCTCCTTGAAAGTACTAGCAACCCTGAAAGGCAAGTAAATTGAAAGTAGTTTTTTTATGCCTATAAACTTCGGTAATTTCGTTCTATGTGGTGTTTATTGCACGTTGTGGAAGCACCTCGCTCAATGGGTTCTTGTTTGCAGGGTCAACTAATGACTCCCTTAGACGCTTCCCTCCAGCGCGGCAACCGGGGCTGCGCGAAGTACCTCAGGCTTCACGGCGCGCTTCCCTTCTGTAAAATGACGGACAGGCATGACATCGACAGATGGCTCGAGCACAGGTAATAAAACACACGCATTTTAGAGACAACACTGTTCTGCATTGTTTCTGGGCCATCGCTCACAAAGTCATAATTAAAACCTCAGGCTTCTCATTATTTTATTTTCATGATTTCCTGCAAAGAATGAGTTATAGTGCAAACGCCGGCGTTTCTTTTATTACTTTTAGTTCCCAACTTTCTGGACAGCGCTTTTAGGGTTTTCACCTCATAAAAAACAAGTGTTGAAAGTAGTTCGTGCATATGTCGCGTGAAGTAGTTCGTACAAGATCTGCTTGTCTCTGAACAAAATTGTGCTTCCGCGCGTAAGACAGTGTACACGTTTTATGCAATAACAAATAGGTAATAATAAATGCGCAACAACTATTTCATTCACTTTTAAAGGGGTACGTTTGAAGCGCTCTGTGCAAATTCCATCTTTTGTACTGCATTTCTTGATAAAACAATATATAGATTGCCTTTTATTTATTTATGTTTTGTTAATTATAACGTATTTCTTGTCCTTCATGCCTGCTTGTTTTTATTGAATTTGTCTTTTGTTTTAGTTACCAAACGCAAAAATAAACTATAGTTGGTTCACATTTAAATGAATAATAAAAAAATATTATTAAAGTCAGTCGATCACCCAAGTAATAATTCGACCTCTCTGTATTAGCCGAGCACTGAAAGGGCGGTTCTTGTTTCTTCCTGTCCTAGTTTCAATATCAACAAGCTGCACCAGACAGAACAACTCTGCGACGCCGAAGCGCCACCTCCACATCCTGTTTTGCAACTAGAGGAGCACATGGTCGAGACTAGTCGCCACGTGAAGACACTCGAGACGTCCGTGCAAACAGACTCGGGCTACTTCGAGTCCAGGGACTTCCTAACCGGCAACGCGGGCCTCCTCACCGAAGCCAACGTTGCAGCCATCACGAAGCAGGGGACCATAGTCGAAGGAGGTCGCACCCTGAAACAGGCCATCATCACCAACGTCTACGTGCGGACATCAGGAGCAACCAGAACTCATCAGTCCAAACGGAGGGGGAAGCAAGCTGATGAAAAAGGACCACGCCATGACAACGAAGACAGCGGCTCCTGCAAGAGTTCTTCGGGAGATGAGCAGGAGGACCATAGGAAGACACAAAGGAGGCATAAGGGCAGAGGCGTTGAAGCAGAAGATGGCTTGATTACGAAAACTTCAAAAAAGCAAGTTGTCTCAGACTCTAAGGGGCATAAAGTTTCTGAGGAAGTGATAATGGAGAGGAAGGAAGGAAAAGAGGCTCAAGTTGTCAAGAGGATCATTCGAAAGCCGTCTGGAAGCGATGAAGAGGTTTGGGTCAGCGGAGAGCTCGAAGACAACATGGAAACAACTCCAGAAGGGTTTACTTCAGTCAGCTTCAGTGAGCGGAAGAGCAACGATGCGCTGCACGCGTCTTCCGGGGAAGAGCTAAAAAAGACTACTTCAAGATCGACGGAACTTTTGCGTGCGGAAAAGCAAGATTCAGGGAGGCAACCTGCAGTGTCGCCAGTGGTGGCAAAAGCTGCTGAACTGTTTATGCGACCGATTTCAGAGAAGCGGAGAGGCGGTGGCAAACATGCAAAACCTCCAAAAGCAGAATTGAAGGAAGGGGAGGAGCTGATGAAAGTCAAGCGAGATATAAATCAAATTGAAGCGCGCAGGACGTCAAAATCGGACAAGCGATATAAATCCGAACAAGAAACAACTAATAAAAGCTCAGTCACGTCGGACGAAAAGACAAAGCGATCATTAACGAATAGGCGAGTTTCCGTGGGAGTCACTTCTTCTGGAGAAAGCAGCACTGAGAGTGATGTTAAGGGTTCAAGAAACTTGACAAAAGGGGGCAAAACTAAGAAACTGGCTAAGGGCCCTTCTAGGGAAACTTTAGATGACTCGGCAGATAAGGTTACGGACATTACTAAGGTCAAAAAAGAATCGAAGCACAAACTCAAGACGCCTGCTGCTACTACAGATGTAGCTAGTAAGACAAAATTTGCCAAACTAGCTAGTAACAAATCCCACGACTCATCTAGTGAAAGTTTGGATGGAACAGATAAAAAAATCACCGACCTTGGAAAGTCAAAAAAGGGCAGAAGTTCAGATGACAAAGTTACGGAATCATCTAGCGAAAGAATTTCAGAGGCTCGTGAGAAAAAAAGAATCGCAAAAGAGTCACAGGGATCACCTGCAGGAGACCCCGAAACAGCCAGAAAGAAGGTTGAAGCAAGAAGTAAAATTTCAAAGCCTAGACAAGTCACACCGACAAAGAAAAAACCCGATGAAGTTTTGAAAGAAAAATTTCTCGAAGTTGAGGAAACCCTATCAAAATCTGGCAGGTCTAAGGTGCACAGAGAGTACGAAGAAATTGAAGAACAAAGTTCAACTAACTTTGCCGAGTTTGTCAGCGAGACCAGTATGTCAGACGGTGTGCTCGAGCAGAAAAGCGACCAGCTCTTCAGAGGTGAAGAACACGCTACTGAAAAACACATGTTAAAAAATCGAGAAGGTTCGAGAAGCAAGAAATTGCAGCGGGGAACGCAGGAAGCGGCAGAAGAGGATGCCACTACTGTGCAATCGAACGGTTCATCTCCCAAGAAATTAATCAGCTCGGAGCTATACGAGGAACAAGAAGTCATAAAGGAGCACGCTACAGAATCCAAGATAGTTGAAGTATTCGAAACAGAAGTTCAGGAACATCTCACTCATCATCAGAAAAGACGTGGTTCAACTATCGGAGGTGGTCCTGTAAAAGAAAAAACTAAACCTTCAACAAGTTGGAGCCAATCAAAGATGGGGGAATCAGCTACCCAGGACGAGTTCAATCTCACTCTCGAGCAGAATTCAATGAGTCGCACTAGCCGCGAGGAGCGTGGGAGCACCGAATCGCTCCAAAGTGTGCAAGCCTCCGAAGTGATAGAGAAGAGCAGCAGCGAGTCGAGGAAAGTAGTAAGCACGAAGCATGGTGAGTCAAGTATCAGTCTAGTAGAAGACCACTGCACGCGTCATTCCACCAGAACGGAATCGTCTAACGGCAAGGAAGTTTTTCATCGGGAAGAAACCAAACAGAGTACTTCTGAAAAAAAAGTGTTGGAAAAACCCCGAGGTAATGAAATGGAACCTGACGTCGCTGGCAAAGATGATACGTTTGAGAAAACGAGACGTAAGGCAAGTCACGCTGAAGATGAGCTCTCAAGGCACTCTAAAGATGAACGTTCACTACGATATGCAAAATCCCGGGGTGAGGCTTCTGAGCACCATAGCATTCCTCATCCAGCAACAGATGGTGAAGAGAGCACTGAGCAGGAAGGAAATATCCCTGCCCAGTCAACCAGCAGGATCGAGGATAACGAAATACTTGCAAGGCAAATTCCAGCTAAGGTAGTAGAAGCAGTCTCTGATCTCTTCAGCCGAGCACAGCAGTCCTCAACTCAACAACAATTAGATCACGATGAAGCTCAGCAAGATATTGATAGAAGTTCTGATTCGGCAAAAGACATCCCTGGTCATAAGGAAAAGTTAGGTGATAAATTTGAAACTTTTGACTCGACTGAAACTGCTCATACTGACGCAGGTCCTGCTGAGGTTGCTATTCCGACCACTGTTGCTGAAGCTGTTACCGACCTTTTTAATCGCGTGCAGCAGTCTTCCAGTAAAGTAGGCCTTAAGGAAAATGATAAACAAACCGAGAGCGGCTTGGTGCAAGAGACGCCAATTGAAAGCTCACAAGAGTACGATGGTCCTTTGGCGCACGACATTCCAGCAACCGTTGCTGAAGCGGTAACTGATCTCCTCAGTCATATTCAACAATCTTCTCGAAAAAGCGAGTCTATTGAGCTCGAAGACCCGAGTGAAAACACTCTGTTACAAACGAAAGCAACGGAAGAGCAAGCTGAGAAAAACGTTCTGCCGACAAAGAAGCAGGTTTCCAGTGACAGTACGACTAGCAACAAAATCAGTGATATTCCTGCTGGGGAAGCCCAGCTAGTAACAACTGACAACCTTAAAAAAGGCGTAGCACTTAAACCTTCACAATCGCGAGATATGGCAAACAGTCCTGTTTTGATATCGAAAAGCCTTGTTGACAAGGCCTGCGGACCCAGCGGATCATTTCTTGTGGACGCTGGTTGTAACCCAAGACAAGTTTCAATCGATAAGACTGAGAGAAGCACAAGCCCGAATGAAAACGAGTATACAGTCGAAGTATCTTGTGAAACAGTGAAAGAAGCAACCGAAAGCATTGCCTGCAGTCCTGCGCTTCAGACAACAGACGCTTCATGCAGTCCAGAAAATTCTACGCTGAAACAATTTGATGACGCAACTTGCAGCCCCGACCAGCCAGCACAAAAGGCAGATGCTTCCTGTAGTCCGGGTACACCTGTGCTAAAAGAAGTAAAAACAAAAGATGCGGGCTGTAGTCCCCCAGCTGAGGCGGCGTCTCCAGAGCGTGCAGATGTAGCCTCGAGTCCAATCGGAGCAGCAGACAAAGTAGATGATGGTTGTAGCCCGATAAAAACCGCAGTCGACCAAACTGATCAAGCATCGAGTCCACCTGCCGATTTCTACAAACTAGATGCTGGAAATAGTCCTCATCATGTCGAAGTGGCAGATAAGGATGCGGCTACGAGCCCACCCGCTGACCTGACCTGCGATGCCTCTAGCACTCCTTTGTCACCACACTGGCAAAAAGTTCGAGACTCCATTGGTGTCTTGGACGTCGCCTCAAGTCCCATAAAACAAACTGAGATGCAAGACACAGCTTCTTCTCCAACTTCCAAGCAATTGACGCAAGATTCTAAATACAGCCCAATACCCTTGGACTTCGCCAAAGAGACTAGGAGCGTTGCCTGTAGCCCGCCTGATTTAAACTTTCGTGTTCAGCCTTCTGACCGCGAATATTCAAACGTAGCAGTCAGTCCAATTAAGCCTTCTGTATTTGAAAAATCATCGAGTCCTCTGGAAGCGGTTGCAACAAACGATGCCCTTAGTAGTCCTGTTCCCTGGTCCCCAAAGGTGGAGAAAGGGAGCAGACCCCACAAAGCGTACATGAAGGACAGTTCCTGTAGTCCCATACCCGAAGCGAACAAAGGGTTATCTCTTGGCGATGGAATCACTGCCGATATGCGTTCACCCCCACTCGATACTGCAACAGCCGAGGCAGTTAATGCTGCACGGAAGCGATTCAAAGCACTTGTCAAGGACGCCAGCTCAGGGACTACACCAGTAAAAGAAGTTCTGCGGGCGAAGGTAGTGGATTCATCTTGTAGTCCTATTGGATTTGAATATCAACAACTCTCCAGAAGCAGCACTGATTCTATAGACGTAGAAATACCTGCGAGGTCGTCCTCCATCGAAGAAGCAGAAAAATCAGCCACAAACGGACATCGGCGCCATTCCGGCCTTCGCAGAAGCGGCCACGAGCCCCATCGAAGACGGCACACATCCTACTGCCGACTCAGTGGGAGTTTTGGTGAAGCCTCTCATCACGGACATTGGAACGAGTCCCCTGGTTCCAGCGTCTAAGACAATAGGCACCTCCACTGAGAGTAAACCGGAGCCTGCTCTTAGTGACATCAGCACCAGCCCCGTCGACTACACGAGAGATTCTACCGAAAAACTAGCGACAAAGGATGCATCCAACAGCCCGATCAGCATTCCCCCGTCCTCAGCTCTTGCTTTTGACGGAAGGAAGATCAAGCATGTACAACCAAATAAAAAACGTTTGCGGAAGTCCCGATCTTGGGACGTTATGGGCTTTGGTGGCCCTATAGAAACCTTGGCCAGAGAAATTCAACTTCCAGAGATTAATGGTATGGCAAGGGGTGTCCCGAAGAAAAGCTCGCCCACTACAAACGTTTCACCCGTTCAGAATGGCAGCAGAGACAGCCTAGAAAAGGCAACGCTGGAGGAAACGTCACATCTACAGAAGCTTCCAGCCATTGTTAAAACGGCGAGTACACCTCCTGACACCACAGCCACATCAGATGCCCGGAGTAACGTTGATAGTCCTGGTGCCGTGGCAGCAAGGAAGAAAGCGTCTTTGCATCCAATAGGTTCAAAACGCCACAGCTTGTCCCAGTCCGACCTGGACCGTTCTCCAGAATCGAGCATCCGGAGTTCGGACCATACAGTCACACTGAAGGATTCGGGTTTTAGCGACGTTGAGAGACCGCACTCTGGGTCGTCAGGTGAAGAGGACAGAACTGACCATGCTGTGTCTGACTCTGCAGCTCAGCAGCTGGAGTTGCAAAGACGGAAACTCTTGCTGAGGAGGAAAAACAACAAGGTCGGTGCCAGTGACGACACGGACGGCAGTGGTGCCGAAGACGCTACTCGCTTGGATCTTTCTGGAATCAGGCATAAAGGGGATACTGGCAGAAGCGAAGCTACTGGGGGCAAGAGAGAACGGAACGGGAGAGCCGAAAGCGTCCGTGAACAGAGAAAACGACGCGTTCCTAATCTTCGGCCGGTCTCCGAAAACTACAAGAGTCCCGAAGATATGACTCTGGCCGTCCAAGAAAGCATTCGGAAGTGAGTATATTTTTACTTTACTGAAAGTCATAATCAAACTACCTGAACAGAATTGTAAAATCAAAATTTCATGAGCCTTAAATGTTGTGCAGTATTTTGTAGATAAACTAAATATTTATGCATATGGCTGCTATATGCGAACTATCATATAGAAGGTGTTTTTAAAAGGTCCCGATATATTTTTTTTAAATGCCGTGACCGGTATACTAATGGGGTCTGTACATGCGAGTTATGCAACCAGGGAGGCATAATATAGGTGACTAGTCGTTACGATACATCTGGTGATTAACTAGAACTTGTTAAATAACTTTTTTATGTAGTGAAAACAAACATGTGGTTCTAATTAGACATTTTCTCAGCGCAATCGAAAACCACGAAATCAGTCAATTTTAAAAAAGACCTACAGCACGGGTGAAGCCCAAAGATGCGTTAAAGTGAACACTCGTGGAGCAGGTGGAAGGCTGGCGGCGTAAAAACGTGGATAATCTTACCATTTGCGTTTTCACGCCGCCAGCATTCCGCCTGCTCCGCGAGTGGCAGCTTTACTCACCCCTGTACTTCTTATTGAGTTCAAGTCTTTCTAATATTTTCTGATTTAGTGGTTTCCGATGATACGGATAAGTTTCTCTATAGAACCACGTGTTTATTTTTACTAATTAAAAAGGTAATTAACACGTTTCAGTTAATTATCCCAAGTATCGCGACGATTAGCCGCCTATGTTATGTCTCCCTGACTGCATAACTTACCTGCAAAGGCCATATTATATGACAGCTTTCATTTTTTTTTGTTTTTTTTTCTTTTACCTGAATTATTAGGTTAACGCTATAGAAACACAACTTTAAATTTTGCTGTGAATATTTAAATTGTTCTGCATTCAACGGTTAGTTTGCTTATCTACTAGTGCTCGAACTGAGTTTTTTATGATATAAACTTTTACGGGTTTACTTGTGAGTTGTGACATTAGCGTTCATTTTCCACGGGTCGTTTTGAGCGGATCCCATTTTCGTTTTACACTAAAATAAACTACGTGCCGTCGACCGCACACACTACGTACAAATTTACTGCTAGCGGTTTGGATAAGGTGCTAATGTTTCCAAACTAGAGGTTTCTTATTCCCAAGTTTGAAACAAGTTTCATTTTACTTCAGTGAGAAAATAGCGGCCAGAGAAGCACAAGATTGCACAAAGAAAATATCGTCTAGTGCCGAAAATAGAGTTAATTCTCTCGTTTCGAATTTCCAAAAACTCCTTTTGATCTCTTGAGTTAAGCCACATCAAGTTGTCGAACTTTGTCACCTCATCCCTACAGCTGGAGTAACCTTCATGCAAAATCTGTGTTTGCGAAACCGCGTTTTTTTTTTTTATGCGTTGTTTTTTTTTTTTTTGGCAGGCTGTTTGATATTACTCGAAATATTTCGTCAGTTTGCTCATTTGACAAGTAGTTCCTCTCCTTTCTAATCGCTTATTCAGCCCGAGAAAAAATATCACCTGATTAGTGGAACTGGAGAGTTTTAGATAATAGCAGGAGGGCGAAGCGTAAATAGATAAACTAGAAAACAACTTTTTTTTTTTTGTTGTGCCACCAACCAGGAGATTTTTAAATGGCACAAATGCTGAGAGAAATTGTATTCAGCTGAATTTTTCCCTCTTTCACGCGGTTCCGTCAAGAGTTGCGCCAAATACACGGATTATTGAAAAAGCGCTCTCTGCCGTCTAACCATGTCACCTCTGGTCTAAATCTTAACTTTCCCTAAGGAGCCTCAGAGGTTGCATTGCACTCGTTTTATTGAAGAAAGCTGCAAGAAAAATACGTGGATTTTACTTACATCTTTTGCCATAAACAAAAATGTATATAAAAGCTCGAAAGCAAAAATTTCGATTTTGCACCTAGAAACAAATATTCCTTTTAGCGGAAGTCACACTCTAATACATCTCACAGAAGTCACCCTGTAGACACTATAGGCTCGTTCGAATTACCTGCACCTCCTGCACCGGTGCATAAAAGTCTAGGGCGGTGTATTCATAGCTCAATACACGTGTCGTAAGTACACTGCCATATACACTTTGCTTGCACCGGTGCAAGAGGCACCGGCTAATCGAACGCGTCCACTGTCTGAGATGTATTTCTTTCTTGTATGAAGGCCGTCACTTTGGTCATACTAAGTTGCCTGGAGCGCGTCTTCGACTGGTATGCCTAGCGTCCTATGCTGCCCATACATCAAAGTGGTTCCGAAGTGGCAACAAATGATGTCACAGAAGCCGAAGTGTCACGCTATTGCATATCGCAATCCTGGCGGTTGGTCGCAGAAATGCGAACGAGAAGCTGCGAGTAGCTCAACCGAACGCGACTGTCGCTGTCGTCCTGGCGTCCCCCCCCCCCCCCCCCCCGGAGCTTTCGTGAACTGCCACACTCGAGAGTGACCCGCAGCAGAACAGGCGTCTGCCACATACACCAGAGCTATTGAAATGCCGCCAGGATCGCGACTGGCGACAGCACGACTCTTCTATGACGTCATCAGGCGGAAATCGAGGGACCACTTTTTTGAACGCGGTAAACACACCAGTCGGAGACGCGTTCCAGGCACCATATATCATACAAAAATCTCTGCAAACATATTCAAAGCACGGACGTGTATGCAGCAAACGTGCTTCGAAGATGTTTGAAGCGTGTCCGCTGGCAATTCTCTCATTCTGTCTGCAGCGAACGCCATGTCTTTTTGTACGATGTATTAAGAGCGCGACTGCGGCTTTTAACATCCCCGTGAATTGGGCTTCGACCTTCTCCGTGGATCTTCTCCGCTACTCTCATCCGCGTGGCACGCACCGCCCAGGTACCGCCTGGAACGACAGCTCTTCAACGAGCTGCAGGAGCTCAAGCGTCACCAGATCCGGAGCGGGCGGACGCACGAGAACGTGCTCGTCAAGAGGCTCGTCGACCGCTACCGGGAGCTCGTCCTCGGGCCGGGCATGAGAGACTTCGGGGGACCGTACACCTTTCGCAACTACGAGATGTACTTGTACGGTGAGGCTCCAACAGCCGCTAAAACTGCACGGAGGAGGTCCAACCATCGCACCCCTAGCGGTTAAGTTGAGAACTAAACCAGTGGGGACAGCAAAGCCATCATTACGTATTTGTGGCGCTGCGCTCAGCTGGCGTAGTCAAACTCCGCGTCAGCATTCGGCTGAATCTCGAGCCCGATCCGCCGCCAACTGAACAGCAGCCGGACGCTGGCACAGCATTCGGTCCAATCTGCTCCGCGCTCAATCGAAGACGATTTCGTTAAGAAATCCACAGGCCTTCGTTGCGTAAACACCAATCTGTGTGGAAACCAAGCTGGGAAAAGCGTCCCCCGTAGTTTCATCTCCCTATATTGTTGGTGTAGCACGTTGAACGTGCACAACCGTACATTCTTCCCAATCGGAATATTAGTTCTTGGCAGAAGGTGAATGAAAATTATTACAAACACGGTGCGAGAGGAGCGAGATGTGTCTGAACAGGGCATGAAAAGGGACCAAAATTTATCTCGATCTTCGCGCACTTCCTGGTAACGTCACTGTCAAGCCTTCGCGCGGGCGAGGTCGCGCGTGGCGTGGCAGTGAAAGAGTTTGCGCGAATATGAACGGTTCCTCGAGCCTCTGTCATATTGCTCATCTCGTGGTCTTGCCAGAACTCCAAGCCAACCTTCGTACCACACTTGCTCCCTGGCAAGGCGGTGCCGTTCAGGCCACCATTTTCTTCCATTGTGGTCAATGACAACTTAAAAAAACGCAGGAAGTGTCTTATTGTGTTCACGTTTCTTTCTTTTCTTCTTCGACGTTCTTATCGGTCAATAACGTAATCTCATTGGTTGCGGAGTGATAATAGGGTCTTCGGAATTTATTTGCATAGAATTGAATCATGTCCTGCGCTTTTTAGACGTAGCATAAGCTGCGAACGACAACAATGTGGCGTTCCGTGAATAGCCTCTAATTTCAATTTCAAGATGTTTTACAGTAGGGCGCCAGCTTACACGACTGTGTTACATCACTTTCGCCAGGTCAACTCAGAGACCTGTCCAACTCAAACGACGGAAAGGTACCGGCCAAGTACAAAAAGGTAAGTTTAAATCGAATAGACCGGCCTAACGTATACACTGCACCGCTCATTCGTAGTCACATCGAATTAAGACTCTAAAAATGTGCCATCAGCGCTTTGCTCTTGCACATTTTTCACAGCTACAAAATACACCAAAGCTTAGCATCGCAGGCTGTTTTTTAGTGGGTAGACGCAAGGCTAGCTACCTTTACTCTACTTCACTCTTCGAACGCGTTCGAACGCTGAACGCCGAACGCGTTCGACGAGTGCAGTGCAGACAAAGGAAGCTAGCTTTTGGTTTCCCCACTAATCGTTCGAATGAGAGCTCGGCGTTCTGACGTCTCCTCCGCGCTCTAGTCTCCTTCTCTCCCTCAGTTTCTTCCCACATACTATGGAGATAAACATGAAACCAAGACTGCTTTCTGATGAGAACGAATGATTAAGCTGCAACCGCCCGTCGTCGTTATGGCGCTCGGCACCGCTGAGGTCGGATTATCTTGCAGACGAGTTTGTCTCATCATCATATTCATGATCATAATCATTATCGTTATATTATAGCACCCGAAAACAACCACATCGGGCTTTTGTGTAGCACACGGATGCAAAAAACACAATAAGCCAAAAAAAAAAAGAAAAGATCCCGAAACCGTTAGACAGATTTGTTAAAATATATAATACATCTAACTGAAACATGAATGAATTATGTTATGGGGTGTGTACAACATGATTCAATTGATAGGGCATTAAAATGAATGCAGAAAAGCAGACCTAAATTATTTAGTGACTGAATCCGGAAGAAACCGGCGAAGTAGGTATCACGAGAAATTACGAATCAAAACAAGCATTTCATGAAGTGCTGTAATGTCAACATTTTACCAATTTGTTAACAGGTAATTGTTTACATTTGTAGGGTTTTTAGTATTACTACAACTTGTAACCCACTCTCCTTTGTAGTGCCCGCGAGTCCTCAGGGTACTTGAAATAACTAAAAAAAGAAAATGTCTGGTTAGGCAGAACGGAATATGAAAGTTAACTTTTCTCGCGGGAGCAGAACAGATCTGCAACCAGATGCATATACTATATTGTATCAGATATTTAAAAGAGCAGAACCATTAAGCACATCAAGTTTGCTGACGTGAATAGGTACTCTATTTGATTCCAAAAAGAGACATGATTCGATGCCGAGATTTGTATTAAAATCTCAATAATTATTTTGGACAACTCTTCTCGCAGAGACTCCAGCTCTTGCTTCCTCTGGTTCACCTTTCGCTGATATTTAATAAAAATAAAGACAATACACATAACGACAGATCTCTTTTAACTTCATTTAAGCGACAATCACACTTTGAATGTCCGTCAAACAAAAACAAGCTGTATGCTTCTTTTTTTTTTTTTTTTTGCAAATGTGTTTTTTTTTTATTTTTTAGAAAGGTTATTTGCAATGGAACCAGCACTCAAACGCTTTCTTTTCGGAACTACTGTTTCGGGGGTTTTGGAGTCGCCGTGTCGAAGGTCCCTTGACCCAGGTCGACGTCTGTTGCTCCGTCACGACGCATGCTTTGTCCGCAGTGGAGACGGACGGAAGGCGATGTTGTGCGAAGGATTCGTTAACTCGTTTAATTGCATATTTACAATATCGCCAGTAAAATAGTACAAAGGATGGAGCCCGGAGCATCGAACATAAGTCGCAAATGTCAAGAATTATTTTCTCTTCAAGGGGTCCTTATATGAAAATAAGTTACAGGAGGACATTTAAGACTGCTAACGTGTAGGAATGCTTTTGCATTCCTACACGCAGCGCATTTCTACGGCAGCGCGCCACGACTTTGTTTTTCTCATACGGGGCTTCGGAGGTGACATCACGCTCCCCCACTGCGCAGGCGCAGCGCACCCGCCGGCTCCACGGCTTCCGTGACGATGCACCTGCGTTGCTGTGCTTTTCTTTGTTTTATTACTAAGGCGCGTCGCCTTTGACCTCGAGCGGCCCCGCTGGCCTCCGTGACGAAGCATCTGATATGACGCTTCGCAGCCAATGGAAATTTAGCTGCCGTTTCGCTCAGCCAATAGGAATTTATGCGCCGTTTTTCGCGGTTACAGAAAGCACTGGCTTCGCTCCATGGGACAGTTATTGTTTTCGCACTAAAACGGCGGCATTCTGGGCCCGTCTGTTGATTGATCCGGGGAGCCGCGGCTCTCCCAAGAGCTCAGTAGGTTGCGATGTCACAGATGGGCCCGCTGCTTCAGTGCGTTGTCTTCGGTTTTCCACACCGTGGTTTTCTCCAAACCTATAAAATGGGCGAAGCCACCGCACTTAGACCGGAACAATAGTAATACTAATACCAATGAAACAAAATCAACAATACTTAAAGAACGGGGAACATGAAATTGGCAATAGATGTACAAAAACGTACATGGTCATTAATTGATGTGAGTGATGCGGGTAAGCGGTTCCAGTCTTTGGAAGTCCTGAAAATGAAAAAGTCAAAAGATATACTAGAGTGGCAAAATGAGACACCAACTTTCTGACGATGATCAAGGCGTGCTGAAACAAAGTAAGGGGGATGATTAGTTGTGATTTAAGCTGAGGAATATGGTGATCGATTTCATAAAAAAAGACAAATACGAGTACAGCAGGATTAAGGAACTTTATAGATTGTTGTATTAACTATTAGCATTCCATTAGAAAGACGCCTGACAACTTCGAGATGAGTCGCGTGATTACAGAATTATAAAAATTGTTCTCCTTTTTCGCAAGCATTCGTGTATAATAATATTGATAATAATAAGAGTTAATGCGTTGAGCGCCGACGCCGACGGCGACGCCGCTCAAGCCGGAAACGGGCGCCTAAGAGCTGGGCTCTAAAAAGGGCCCGTTCCAATAATTGTATTCTGTCTTCTACGCGCTGCCATCTTTGTTCACAGGGCCGTGAAAGGCGTTTTGAGCACGTGAGCTAGCTCTTTTCTGCCGAATATCAGTAGTAGCGCCTAAGGTCACAGACCAGTGATTCGGCATTTTTTTCCTGGGTGACAAGCGCTGGAAGGCGTGCTCTCAGATCGAAAAAGTGGTCAAAGTGCAGGCGAGCTGGTGCGTATTAATTATGATCTTTAAACCCTGAGACTGGGAAGAAAACTTGTAGATAAATTAGAAGGGGCGGAAGAAAGGTGACAGACAAGAAGATCATTGCAGATCGGTTCGCGATGACTCGCTACCCGTCCCCACTGCAAAGGTCAACGTCGCTTCCAAGTGGGACTTCCATCAGTCTTTTGCGTTTTAGTTTCGCTTGCTCAGACGCCTCACGGCGTAAATTTCCCAGAGAATAGCGCGGAGCAGCCTATGGTTGCTTTTAATTTTAACACCAGCTATAGCATATTGTGACGTTGAGCAGCTAATTTCTAAGTTAAATATGCAAGCTCACGCAAAGGCTTCAAAAGTTAATAATTAAATTGAAAGTGATAATTATATTAGTTTGCCTAGTTATCACTTTATACTGATCACCTGACTTGTGCCGTATTCTGTTACATCTTGGTGATAAACAGGAGGTCACTGGGAAATAGGTCTAATCGGATCCGGGCCCCGCGTTCGTCTGCTCGCGCACCCAGCGCCCGAGCGCTCGGTGCATAAGCTCCTCAGACGGCCACAAACTGATAAGCGCCACTGTGCCAGTCAGTACATAACTGTCTATAACATTATAGCGAAAGAATAATTACTGTCTTTCAAGTGCTTTTTATAAAATTTACTTCAGTCGTTGGTAAAACGCCCTGCTCATACGTATTAAAACTATCAGAGAAGAGTACCTTTAGGAGTTTTGGGATTTAGCGGGTTAGCAACTTTTTTCCAGTGTTCAATCGACACGTAGGTACTTGCCAATAATTAATACAATTTAGCGACTTGTTCACACCGGTCTCTTACGAAGCCAAGTCTTAATATTGTTTCGTTTGGTTAGCAGAAGGAAGAAGACAGAGAGGAACGGAGAGGCTCTGACAATGCCCTGGAGTGCGTGAGCGAGAGCTACAAGCGTCGCCATGCTGTGGAAGCGCGCACCTTGGCACCAGGTAAACTAGGCCTTCGACACTAAAACCGGGTTTAAGCGGCCATCAGGTTTCTCAAATTTCCACTTTAAATAAAATGTTAAACATCGGTCAAAAGGTCAGGACAAAAGGAATGAACACGGGACAAACACGCACTGTTCATGTTTATGCTCAACGATCACCAACTAGCCCAACTTACCACCTTGTTACACTTGAAAAACACCACCCTTAAGCCTGGCTCTCGCATTGGCGTTCGAGTTTAACTAACAGCACAGCAACTGCTTATAACCGCTTACGACAAGAAAGCATACCGGCGCCATCTGACGAGTATACCTGGGACACTTAAGATCTGCGTGTATTTTACGCTTGTTTTCACCGTGTGCTTGAAATAATTTTCGGAATGTACAAAGAGGCTATTTCTTATAGACAGTGCGTAGTTTGATCTCGAAGATACTGTAAAACCTTTAATCTAGCCAGACGTCCATCGAAAGTGCTGCAAAGCTAGACGATAGATGGCGCCAGTGTTTGCCGTTGTAAGCTGCTAGAAGCGGTTGCAATGCAGTCGATTACGCTCAAACCAAAAGTTGTAAACCAAGTCGTCACTTGAGGTTATACACTGGGTTCCCGCAACAAGTTAAAGGACTACAAATACCTACCGAGGAGCGATGGCTATTATAGAAGCTTATCCAGCTAAAACATTTGCTGAAAAAGTAAGCTCTCAATTAAACGTTCAGCTTGTCGAAGTTCCTCTGGAGGATGCTTCAGCAAAGTTTCTATGAGTCTTCAACTAGGAGACTTTATTGAATATTCTATTTCTGGCGTAACACCGGCTGTGGCAGCCGGTGTTACGCCAGAAATAGAATTATAATGTTTTGAAAGTTTTAAAATTTCGCTACTACATTTTGTTTAACAAACCTTACGTTGTTTAAGTTAAAGGCCGAAGAGGTCAGACTTTGAATTATACGTCTTCCTGCGTTTTTGTAAAGAATAAACCCAATTAATATTATGACACTAATAAACGCAAGCGAGCAGTCAGTTGGTAATCAATTTGTCTGTCCTCTTTGAATATTTTGTGTTAACGTTTTATTAAAGATTAATATTGCCTTAGAAACCTGCACTAATTTAACTCAAGCCCGAATCACTCTGTTCACGTTAGTCTACGTCTCATTCCAGACAACTGAAGTGTCCTCACCTTTGCGTGTCTATCTAGGATCAGAACAGGACCCTGATGGCCATAGGCATAAGCAGCAAGCGGAGATGGGATCATCAGTGCCACACAGCTCAGAGACACAGATGCGCCCTGTCTACCAACATCCTGCTGCAAAAAAAAACCTATTACCAGCCATCTTGCCCAGTCCACTGACTAGTGTATTCACGGTGGTAAGAGGAGCCCCAAACATTCCCACGACACGATCAACAAACTACAGTCACATCAAGTCACGGGTGTTTCCACAACGGCCGGCAGAAAGGGTCAAGCTTACCGAAGCTGAGGAAGAATCTTCAAGCAAGCCGCTAAAACAAAGATTCCGCAGCAAAGATGCTTCCACAAGCACTGCTGGGGTCTCCAGCAACCAGGCTTCGCGGCTGAGAGTAGAGCGAATTAAGAAACAGCGCGAGGAAGAGACACAGAGGAAAAAGGAAGAGAAGTCTATAAGAACGGTCTCTGTGTCTGAACAGAGACAAGTAAAACACGGTTCGGTGATCGACCTTAAAAAGATTTCAGAAGAAGATTTCGAATATAAAGTTTCCTTTGAACTTGGTGGTTCGGAAGAGCTCGAGAGCATAGAGAAAGAGGAACGCTCCAGATCAACGACGCGAGAAGAGACGAAGCAAAGCTACCAGGAAACTCCGACGAGGCGTTCCAAAGCCACACCAAAACGAGAAGGCAGAACGGGTGCAACACCATCGAAGTCAGCAGCGTCAAACCAGAAGCCGGAGCAGGCCTCATACAGGAGCCCAGAAGCGTCATCTCGAACTGCGGAGGCCAAATCTACGTTTCCGTTCCTCAAGAAACACGAGGGACGGCTAAGCGTACCAAAGCCCCACGACGACAGTAAACCGAAGCTCTCAACGGCCACGAAGTCACATAAGATGACCAGCTCGGAATCTACAGGCGCCAAATCTCAAAGCGTTCTCACTCAAAGTGTTCAGTTGTCTTCGACGGAAGCAAAGATTGAAGACGCGAAGGAAACACCAAGACGTCGCTTCTCCAAAGCCAGAAGCACAGCTCCGAAAAAGAGTTCGGCGTTGCTGCCTTTCTGGGTTCCTCACGATCCCAGCCGGGTGGACACTTCCAAAGACGACTCCTCATCCGCTCGGCAGAAGTCAAGCGTCCGGGAGTCGCTTGGAGAGCAGGCTGTACGTTTCAAGGACTGGATCAAATCCCGGAAAAGCAGCAAGACCGGACGCAGGTCAGCGGCGACCAGAACTACCAGCAGGATATCCGCAGACGCCACGGAAGAACTCGCGCGAGAAGTTCAGCTGAGAGATGGGGATTCCAGTGAAACTGACTCGGGTCACGAAGGTGATGGCATTCTTCCCGACGAGCGCGTTAAGGATGCCCTCCTTGAAAAGGTAAGCAGGAGTCTGAGAAAGAGCGTGCTTCCTCATGACGTTGTCACGATGCAACTGAAGCCGTCACCAGTGGTCACGACTGACGACGACGTCGAAGCAATCACTCGCACAGTGCGGATGAGCGAGTTCCTGGAGGCGGCGCAGAGGGACATTGTTGTCAACTGCGTCCAACTGAAACCAGACAATGTTTCGGAAACAGGCAGTTCTCCGGACGTCGCAAGCAACGCCAGCGACAGCCCTAGTAGCAGCGGTGACAGCAGCGACGACGGCATTATAGAATTCGAGATCCGACACGGGCGCGAAAAGAACGTCTTTTGGTTACCCACGAGCAAAATGCGGGACAACAAGAAATGGCAGGTGACGTTCATAGTCGCAAAGGCTGGCAGTAGCAAGGAATTAAATGATAATAGTAAACTGATGAATCGGAGTTAAGGTTAGACCAGATTTTTAACAGATGCGATTTTAAAATTCCGCAATAGATCTCCCAGAATTACGATATACTTAACCAGACCACGGTTTACTGACTGTCCTCTTTACTAGATATTGCTTTCTGTTCAATACCGGTGGAACACGTGCCGTAGATTATAACTTATAAGCCATACGTGTCCGCTCTACAGTCTGTTCGATGAAATACTGCCATTAGTCCACATTGAGTTTACCTAGGTACGAGACGTGCACTAATATAATAAAACAACTCAATGTTTATTGTTACTGACATATACTCCCGGGATATATTACATTGATTGGTATGTGTACCATGCTTTCAGAAATACAGCCTTTTGCTGACGCTGTGGGTTGCTCGTTCATTCTGATCTTCTGGTGTGTATTATCTACCACCGATTTTGCCCACTCTTGCTGTCGCCATCTCTATTTTATGTTTTAGTATTATCGCAAAACACAATATGAAAAAACTGAAGATAAAATAACTACACTGCCTTACAGGCCTTCTTGCTTAATTTTATTTCTTCATAAAATATACTGCATGTTGGCATATCACTTAACCTGTTTTTATATCCGCGCTCTGATATTTTAAATTGTATAACGACAAACATTAAAGCTAATAATCTAAAATATATTTTAAAGAAAGCTATTTTTTCATAAAAATAGTGTTTACCAGCTTTTTAATGTTTTTGTTTAGAGTAAAATTTAATATGGCGACAAAATAAGGGCGAACTAAACGTAACTAAACAGCTTTTATTTCCGAAAAATCTACACATATTAGGAAGTTTTAGTGAGTCATTTTGACGTAAACGGTTCGTCCTGGAACGATTCGCAAACTCACTGCGCGTGCGCGCGCAAATCCTTCGTGACTTCGTGAGATATGAGGTTTAGTGGGTCGCTTCGAGGCGACCCATTTGTTGCTAAAGGGCCCAATAGTTGAGCAAAATTATGATTTGCGTCACCTGACTAGCGTGAACGAGAAAGACTCAAAACCTTTCAACATGGAGGATGGAACAGCACGCGCTTGGCCGAGCGGTGCAAGCCACATCTCAAGGTGATCCAAAATGGCGGCTGTGGTTTTGTTTTAAAGAGAAAGTTTCGGCTACAAGTGATTCAGCGAAGTCCCCCCAGTTTATAAAATTCGAAAGAGCGAAGGCTGGATATTGTCGCTGACGCCACAGCGGTTCAGTCAGCACGAGTCCAGTTGAACTTGTCTATTTTGAAATAACGCCCATTTAGAATACAACACGACGGCATACGCGAAGAACGCCATCGAGCTCGCGAGTCCATATGTCACCATACTCTTTTCCAAGTATTGCCATTTAGTTCACGAAGTGCGTGTCTGGCGTTATTTGACGTTTGTTCTCAGAGCTCATGAAGGGAAACACTCTATTTTAGTTTCAGTTGTACGATGCCTGCCGCCAGAGGTTTCTTTTATAACTAAAGCAAATCAACCCCAACAAACCAGGTAAGGATGTTCAAAGCGATATTGTAGTGATTGCATTTACTGAAATACACCAACTGGAATCTCGACCCCGCGATGACGGCCGCAATGTCCTGCCGGCCGGAGGAGGCCAAATGAGAAGGACGAATCTTCTAACGTGAAAACGTTATGTGGCTAGGTGTTCGGCATTTCGTGAAGCCTGGATAAAAGCGTGGCCGCGAGGCTTCACACTAATTAGTTTTTAGTAGGGGGAAGAGGCCATCGCAGTAAAAAAGCTTTTGCACCAAGGAGAATCGAGCCCATAACTTCTAGATTATTAAGCGAGTGTCTTTCCAGCATGACGCAAAACATCGCCGCGGGTTGAGGTGCTAATTGTCATGAAAGCCCTGCGAGGCATCCGCTCTGCGTCTGTAGCAACTTTACACCCTGTCACACGTTTTTAAAACCCGGGTTAGCGTCGGTATCCCCATTCTATGAATTGCTATCGAGTGTACATGCCAGGCGTTCAGCCAGTCGCTAAACTAACCGATGAAGAGCGCCGAGAGCATAGACGCCCCACGTTTCACGTGCAACGCATTCGCCCAGCAATTTGCAATGCATTTTTCTTTTCAATATGGCATACACAGATTCGTACGCTAATAATTCGTAGACAAACCTTTCACTTTGAAACGATACCTAAACTTCTTTGTTGGACCGTCTTAAGGTATGCATTGCACCGCCCGTCAAAGTTCGCCCTCCACCCTCCATGTTGAAAAGATTTCCTTCCGCGTTGACGCTTGCTTACGTTACAAATCGTTATGATTAGGACGAACAGTTCTCGAGTTTTCGCGCAATTCGCGCACACGCGCAGTGTCGTCTGCGAATCGGTTCGGGAACGAACTATTTGCGTCAAAAGGACCCAAGGGGTGTCCACGTACGATACTTCAGAACGCGTGAGGTGACACTTCTCCGCCATATGAAGTGAAAGTTGAAGTCCGGCAGTCCGTCTTCTTTTTGAACATCCACCAGGCAAACATGACGGCTTTCTTCCTCGTCTCCCCTGCTTTTCCCTGACTTGGTGCTCGTGATATTTCACGTCACAGGCCACCTGTTAATGGTGTGCCTGTTGCCTGTCCATCTGTGCTACCCCGGCTCGCGACATTGCCAAGTGTTTGACCTCGCTACCGCCGTCGCCACGGCAGAAAGGCCTCGTATCTTTCCCGTTCCCGTTTTCGGGACTTGAACAGCAGTGGAGGTCTTGAGCGACTGACCGACAGCCAACACAGTGTGCGAGTGGCTCTCCGGGCCCACGCGATTAGCATGCTCTAGGCCTCATTGAAGGGCACAAGCGAGCGTTAGCGGAGGGAAACTTTCCCTCCGGGGAAAAAAAAAAAAAAGAAACGTAGGTAAGCGGATTACCGCACTTTACGTGATGGAGAAGTGTCGCTTCACGCATTAGTGAAGGGTCCTATTTGGACAGTCCTTCATTGAAACTCAGTATTGCCGTACGGTGTCAGCTGAACTTCGGTTCCGACTGTGATTGGTCCAGGACATCGTGAAGACAACACTGGTATCCCGGGACAGCGGTTGCATCTCCGGTACAGAACGTGCTAAGTTGCAGCGTCATATGCACTCTAAAACAAAGGTGACACCTTACACCCTTTTGTTCCATATAATGCACCCCAAAACTTCAATTCGACGTACAGCGCACTCTATAGTCCAACAGACGGCCCCAAAGTTTACGAGGGGCTTGATAACGGTGCGATACAACAGATTAAATAGCTAAATACGTATCAAAGACCACAAAAAGAAAACACTGAGGTTTTACAGTAGGACCAAGAAAACCCCGATTATTTTTTTTTGTTGTCAGTAACACGTACATTGGCTATTTTAATAAGTTGTACCACACGGCTATCAAGCCTCTTGTGAAAGTTAGTACCGTCAGATCGACGTCAGTGCACTGTACGTCCAACTGAAGTTTTGGGGTGTATTATATGAGACAAAGGGTCTAAGAATATACTCATTTTTCAGGGAGCGTGTGCCGGAAAAAGGAATAACAAAATTGCATCCGCTGTATGTTTTTGCACCAATCACGTAAAGCTGCGGTTCTGGAGCATAAAAAAAGAACTTGCAGATGGTGGCTCGCCGTTAGGTGACAGTGACGACCACGTAGGACAGTTTCTCGCATAGAACAGTAAAGTAGTTGGAAGGGGGTGATTTTACCATTGTGAATAATTAAAATGCGCGCTCAAGTTATTTGTGCATCAAAATATTTGGCAGGCAATGATTTAAATACAGCGTTAGCAGAACTTCAATTCCTAAAAGTTTGCTAAGCGCGAAGGGCGCCTACGTTCAGAAAGCTAACTTAATACCACTAATGACATCACCTCGGCTCCTTGCTTAGCAAGCCTCTGCCTCCAATGAGCTAAGCGCGTGACAGGAGCGGAGCGATCGCTCATTTTTAATTAGCGGTAGAATCGCTTTTAAGAATAAATTCGAAAACACAAGCTTGCCACCTGAATAATAAGTGCAATTATCCTCTTTCCAAACTCACGTAGCTTTGTAAATAGGTTAACTTTTTAACCATTCGTTTAAACAATACATACCATTAAAGATTAATCCACTTTACGAGCTTCCGACACAATTCTAAAGCCGGATTATGCACCGCAGAATTTATTTTTTGCTATATCAGTTAATTATTCAAAGGGAAAGTAAATGTAAGGTTTAATAGCAAGGATTTCAATTGCGCGCTTTTCTTCATAAATATTGGCCAAGAGGAAGTTCCGTAAAATACTCTACATCATTTTACATTTAAAAAAAGTAACCGAAAACCCGTGCCACTCATCATAAATGAAATATGCATATCAATGCTGAATATTGATGCATGAGTCATTGAGAAATAATGAATTGGGAAGTCCATACCCCCAACTCACCATTTCTCAATCTTGGTCGCGATAGTATCAAATATTACAGCAAAGTGAATGTCGACAGTACTTTATTTCAACTACGACTTTCAAAGCAATGATTGTGACAACAGCATTATTTCTTTAATTAAGCAGTCTTTTTTGCACCGTTTACACACATCTAGTAATTCAGAAAAAAAAAAACGATTTGCAAACAATTAAAAGTGGCTGTTAGGGAATCAAGCTGTAAGCTATGTCGCTTCTTTTGCCTTTGTGATAGAGGCTGGCATAATTTTATAAAAGGAACGTGGGGTTTAGAAAATTATTTCACCTTTCAAAGATTACAGTAAATTTGTCTAACATACTAATTGTCGCGAAGCCTTGCGATGTGTTCTTTCTGGAAGATGGATGGCACAACATATCTGAAAAGAAAAATGTAGTAATTAAATTGGGAAATACAAGAACAGGTACATACACAAACAAAAAACTGTCAATTAACTGAATTGTGCTATGATGGCTCCTTTTGCCTTGCTCTATACTTTTGGAAGTTGATTGTGGACGCATTTTGACTTTCTCTGTTAGGACAGTTTATATCATGGACCACAGAGTACCTGGTTTGGAATTGTTTCGTCACATCATGGGAACGTTTTCCTGTGGACAAAAATAAAGCACCAGAGACGTGCTTGCGAGGTACAGATCGCTACAGATCACGCGCTTTCTCGTTGCGTCTCTGCGACTGAGCGCGAGTCCCGGCAGCAACCTCCAGCAGCCATGGTTGTTATTATGAACCTAAACCGAAACGTTCTCTGGTGGCTTCTGTTGTGTCTATGCTCGTTTTCACGATTTGCTTTTGTGAACACCAAGGGGATGGCGTTGTGATTATTCGTAGGTTCGAGGCTTGTCGCTAAGCAATAAAAACGAAAATAAAAAAAAGGGATGAGCATCGCTACGCGCAAGGATACAAGACTGCGTAGACCGGTTTTCACTACAATGCCCAAGTAAGCCTTAAACATTAATTCATATACGTTGCAACACCCACAAAGCATACATAAGTCACACTAATGAACCGCTAAGATCAAAAACAGTCACGCTTGGCGCGGGCTTCGCTGGCAGGAGTACTCCGGAATCGAACGCCAGCGCTACTAAGTTCTACACGAAGCGCCTCATTCGACGACTCCCATAATTCGTCGCGCGGCAAGCGCAGGCTTTCGGAATTTTGTTTTGCAAAGGGTCTATTGACGTTGTACTACAAGCCAGGGTAAACGAAGTCGCTGGATGCCTCTACACTTTTCTAAAACCGCTCGGATAATTCGAAAAGATGCACGATTGAAGAAGTAATCTATGCTTAAGACCTACATGCCATATTATTTCGGAATGATTGAAAGGCTATATGTGAAAGTCACTGAATGTGCTTTCAATATCAGTGCCTGTCATCGTAATATTTTATCGAAACGGGCGCAAACTAGTCAAATTGGCTATGTGTCCAGATGGTCTTTAGTGACCTATATAAACCGACCCTGTAGAGACTGGGTTACCTAGGTATTATCTGGATAAAAGAAGGCCGAAGGAAAGTACAGGCCACGACCAGACATCACATCGACAAAAATTCTGAAAGTGGTAAGACTTTTTCAGCCTCCCAACAATCACAAGCATAAGCACAAGGCGCCTCAAAGCTCTTCGACTTCGCTTCTCTTCTAGGGGGAGAGCAGTTGATGCCTTCGTACGAATAATTTAGACGGTTTATGTCCCCACGTCGGATGTTAAGCTTATCCAGGTTTGCATGGCTTATCCCAAACGTCATCCCCTGAATGACCCCGAGCTCCGGGGTTGGGGGACGTCTGTACCCATTTAGACGGCGACTTTCCTGCGGTGGGCTTCATAATAATAATAGTACCTTAATTTTTTTTCAACAAAAAAAATATTGAAAAGGTGACACGAAAAACAAAAGCTGTAAAAACAGCTTGACGAGCCCCCAGCCACCTAAACCAGCGGTCGCGATGCAGGCACCAAAGTAATGATACAAAAATTTAAACACGACATGTGAACTACATTTTTGAGAAACATTACAGAAAAAGAACTAACGCTGTACAAGATGAGTAGCATATTGTTACAATTTATACGATAGTAATCTAGAAAATATATTGTTTGCATGATCCCAGTGGTTTGTAATTTTAAGCAATTTTTTTTTCTCTTTTGGGGTTGCTGCAATTGTATTTTCAGTGCCTCTTTTTTGCCTTATCTTGCTTGCCAGATGTCGCTATGTGTTCTATGTTTGTTTTGTGAGTGCTTTTCTGGGACAGCTATGTTTTCTCAGTGCTTATATTTTTTATCTTGTCGGCATTTGCTGTGTACTACACAAAAGGCCCTGCGCTGTTTGTGGACACATAAACTAAAGACTATTATTACTATTATTATACACAGAAGGTCTGAGCCTCACGGAAATAAACGCGAGAGAAAATAACAACTCAACAAATTTTAGCGCTTATTGCGGACAATTTGGCTCGAAAAAACATTTGAAATAAACATTTCGCGTGAGACGCTCACCGCCCGCAGTACCGAGAAAGCAACGCTCGGTCACCAACTTCTAGAAGCTTCGCGTTCATTCTCGCACCAGACGTAACTTTCCACCTGCTTTGTTATTCTCGAAAGGGCCAGTTCATCCTCGCCCCGAGCGCGCGACGCTCGAGCCTTCTTTGCCGAACTTTCGAGATAGTGACGCACGGTAGATAAGCAGCTACCCGCGACCTTGTCGAGTCAGTCTCGCTTCAGCGCTCGATCCTGCTGTCTCGCCGACATCGACGCCCACGACGCTCTGCTGTTATCTTTTGTTTCCTTCTTTATTTTGGGCACAAGTTCGCCCCATTAAACGTTCAGTTTACTTAGTCATTCGCCGCCTCATCACTTGTCATTCGTGACATTTTTGGTGGAGGTGCGGGGTACCCCACATTCTATGCCCGTGAAGCGTACCCCTTCCGAAGACATCCCGGCCAAGTGAGGTACTCAGCCCCGGAAGGCTACCCTTCGCAGAAGACGCCGGCGCCGGAGCAAGCCGCCGTACCAAAATCCAACCCCCGGAAACCGGACCCCTGCCGCAGAAGCCGAAGAAGAAGACCCCGACGATGACCACCCCACCCGTCGTCGTCCTGCCCGTTGCTCCGAGGACGCCTACTCCCTTTCTCGGCGAGATCTACGAGGACGTTGAAGACTGGATCAACCAGTACGAACGTGTGGCTCGCCACAACGGGTGGAGTGACGAACAGCGCCTGCAGAACCTCTATTTCTCGCTTGAGGGAACTGCAAGGCGCTGGTTCGAAAACCACGAAGCCTCCTTGACTTCATGGGAGCTTTGCAAGAGCGAGTTGACGCGTACGTTCGTCAATCAACACCGAAGAGAGAGGGCCGAAGATCTGCTGCAGTCCAGGACCCAGGGCCCCAACGAGAGCGTAACGAGTTTCGTCGAAGACGTCCTGCGCCTGAGCTCCCGCGCCGATCCTCAGTCCACCGAGGAGAAGAAGCTGCGCGTCCTGATGAGAGGAGTGAGGAGTGACATCTTCGGTGGCCTTGTTCGCAACCCACCAACTACTGTCGATGAATTCGTTGCCGAGGCCACTAACATCGAGCGGGCCCTGTCAATCCGCGCCAGCCACTACAACCGACTCGCCGGCACGCCTGCTGCTTCGACGATGACATCTTCCCGATTTGACGAGGGCGGCACCAGCGCTGACAATCTTCGTGCAATTGTCCGCGACATCGTCCGGGAAGAGCTCAGGAAGCTGCTGCCTGCTGCCAACCACCCGGCTTCGCTGTCGATAGCCCAAGTGGTACGCGAAGAAGTTCAGCGGGCAATTCAACCGGAGGCTCCTTCCAGCGTAGCAGAACCCGAGGAGCCCACCCTGACCTACGCCGCAGTGGCCCGACGGCCACCGCCTCCTCGTCAAGCCTATGCCGCGCCGCCCCGACGTCAGTCACCTGCGCCGCAGCACGACCGCCGCCACGATGTCCAGGTCCAGTACGCCTGCCAGGAGCCCCGCGCACCCCGGAAGACCGACGTGTGGCGAACGGCCGACCGACGCCCGCTCTGCTACCACTGCGGGGAAGCGGACCACATCTACCGCAGCTGCCCCTACCGTCGACTTGGTCTGCGTGGTTTCCACCCCAACGACCCACGCCCGAGGTACGGTGAACGCCCTCGCGATATCGAGGAGTACCTCCGACGCTCGCCCTCTTCAGTGCCGTCTCTCCGGCGTGAATCTCGCTCGCCATCGCCACGACGTTCCGCGTCTCCACCGCCACGACACCGCCGAGAGAGCCTGTCTCCCCTGCCACGCCGGGGAAACTAGGCGCGGCAACCCCTGGAGGTGGAGTTGCCGAAGACGACCGACGCCAAGATCCTCCACGAACGTCGGAGGGCCCCCACTCGAACGCTACCAGAGACCGAAACGACGCCCCTGCAACGGTGTCCAATAACCTAAACGTCGTCATCGACGGCCACGACGCATCAGCACTCGTGGACACCGGAGCAGACTACTCAGTCTTGAGTGGAAGGCTCTCCCGCCGCCTTCGAAAAGTGACGACACCGTGGGATGGACCTCAAATACGAACCGCCGGAGGGCACCTCATCACACCGGTCGGGAGATGCACTGCTCGCGTCGAGATCCACGGTGAGACGTGCCCTGTCAAGTTCGTCGTTCTGCAAGACTGTTCGAGGGACATTATCCTCGGAATGGACTTTCTCTGCGAGTATAGCGCCGTCATCGACCTCGGAGCAAACCGGCTGACGCTACGAAAACCTGCTCCACCACCGGAGGAACCCAAAGCGACGTCATCCGCGGTACGAGTCCTCGCAAACCACGTGAACCTACCGCCGCGGTCAAGTGTTTTCGTACCCGTCGGGGTCGATGCGACTTTCTGTGGCGACGTTTTGCTCGAAGGAAGCCTCCAGTTGCTTCTAGGAAGAGGGATCGGCATCGCAAGAGGCGTCGCGGAGCTCCAAGACGGACACACTGTCGCACTCGTAACGAACTTCCGACAGGAGGCACAGCACCTTACGAAAGGCACCGCCGTGGGTCACGCCGAGGAACTCCCGGACTCAGCCGCAATCGCCGGAATATCAGAAGACCTCTCTTCGTGGCCACCCAAGACAACGCCGCCTTCGCAGTTTGACATCGACCCAACCCTGCCCACCCCACAACGACGACAACTCAGTGACCTTCTCGCCAAGTTCAATGAGTGCTTCTCCACGTCGTCAAAGGTGCGCCAAACAACCGTTGCGAAACACCGAATTGTCACTGAAGACAACGCACTTCCTGTTCATCGGTCACCGTACCGTGTCTCTGTGAAAGAGAGAGAAGTCATCCAGAAGCAGGTCCAAGAAATGCTCGATGACGACATTGTCCAGCCCTCAAAGAGTCCGTGGGCTTCACCGGTAGTCCTGGTGAAAAAGAAAGATGGGACTCTTCGGTTCTGCGTGGACTATCGTCGACTAAACGCCGTAACGAAAAAGGACGTCTACCCGCTGCCACGCATCGACGACACTCTGGACCGGCTGCGCCATGCCCGATACTTTTCGTCGATGGACCTGAAGAGTGGGTACTGGCAGATCGAGGTCGACGAACGGGATCGTGAGAAGACTGCCTTCGTCACGCCGGACGGACTGTACGAATTTAAAGTGATGCCGTTCGGACTGTGCACAGCACCGGCGACGTTCCAGCGCGTAATGGACACCGTTCTTTCCGGCTTGAAATGGCAAAGCTGCCTCGTCTATCTCGACGACGTCGTGGTATTCGCAAGCGACTTCGACGAGCACCTGAGACGTTTGCGAGCCGTGCTGCAGGCTATCCGGAATGCTGGACTGACACTAAAGCCGTCAAAATGTCGGTTCGCTTACGGCGAGCTCAAATTCCTGGGCCATGTCGTGAGTGCTCAAGGTGTATGCCCTGATCCTGCCAAGACATCCGCTGTTGCCGAATTTCCGAAGCCATCAGACAAGAAAGCCGTAAGAAGATTTCTTGGACTGTGCGCTTACTACAGACGTTTCGTTCGCGATTTTGCCAAGATTTCTGCACCGCTCACGCATCTGACGAAGGACGACGTGAACTTCCAGTGGGGGGAGGAGCAAGAACAAGCGTTCAACGAACTGAAGGAAAGACTCCAGTCGCCCCCTATCCTCGGACACTTCGATCCATCAGCGGAAACGGAAGTTCACACGGACGCCAGCAACGCCGGACTCGGCGCGGTACTCGTCCAAAGACAAGACGGAGCAGAGAGGGTGATCGCTTACGCAAGCCGGGCACTGTCCAAGGCAGAGATAAATTACGCGACGACCGACAAGGAATGTCTCGCTGTCATCTGGGCAATAACCAAGTTCCGTCCGTACTTGTACGGGATCCCGTTCCGCGTGGTCACAGACCACCACGCCCTCTGCTGGCTCGCCAACCTCAAGGATCCCTCAGGACGCCTCGCACGCTGGAGCCTTCGACTGCAAGAATTCGACGTAACCATTGTGCATAAATCCGGCCGCAAGCACAACGACGCCGACTGTTTGTCTAGGGCCCCAGTCGAATCTCCTCTCGAAAGCACTGACGACGACGATGACGCCCGTTTTCTCGGCGCAATTACAGATGCCGACATGGGAGCACTTCAACGAGACGACCCGGAACTTCGCGCCGTGGTCGAACACCTCGAAGGCCAAGGAAGTTCAGTTCCGCGAGTCTTTGCCCGAGACTTGTCAAGCTTCGTTCTGCGGCGAGGCGTGCTCTTCAAGAAGAACTTCGGAACGAGCAACCCAGCCTGGCTGCTGGTTGTTCCGGCCAGCCTGCGAGAAGAAATCTTTCAAGCATGCCACGACGACCCGACGGCTGGACACCTTGGCTACAGCCGGACGCTCGCCCGGATTCGTGACAAGTACTACTGGCCGAGACTCCCGAAAACAGTCCATCTGTACACACGGTCATGTCACGAGTGCCAACGGCGTAAGAAACCTCCGACGAGACCTGCGGGATTCCTGCAACCGATATCGACCCCTACTACGCCTTTCCAACAAATTGGAATGGATTTGCTTGGGCCCTTCCCGCCATCGACGTTGGGGAACCGCTGGATAATCGTTGCCACGGATTACCTTACCCGGTACGCAGAGACGAAAGCCCTTCCGTCGGGAACAGCGGTGGAAGTCGCCAAGTTTTTCGTCGAGTCTATTCTCCTTCGACATGGTGCCCCCGAAGTCTTGATAACCGACCGAGGGTCATCGTTCTTGGCCCAGCTCACGCAAGAGATCCTTCGACTCAGCCACACCAGCCATCGTCGGACCACCGCGTACCATCCTCAGACCAACGGACTAACGGAGCGGCTCAACAAGACGATCGCCGACATGATCTCCATGTACGTCGACGTAGAGCACAAGACGTGGGACGAGGTATTACCATACATCACATTCGCCTACAACACCGCAGCTCAAGAGACAACCGGGTTCACACCATTCGAGCTGGTGCATGGAAGAAAAGTGACGACCATGCTGGACGCGATGCTGCCCCATGAGCCTGTGGATGACGGATACGACGATGCCCATGTGGTCACCCAGAGAGCAGAAGAAGCACGCCAGCTAGCCCGCCTTCGAATCCACAATCAACAGCGTGTCGACGCTCGCCGGTACAACCTTCGTCGCCGCGACGTGGAGTTCCAGCCCGGAGACAGGGTGTGGGTGTGGACGCCCATTCGCCGCCGCGGCCTCAGCGAAAAACTGTTAAAACGCTACTTCGGACCCTTCAAGGTCATCCGCCGCCTCGGGGACTTGAACTACGAGGTGCTCCCCGACGGAACCCGATCATCAGGACGCCGCCGGCCACGACCCGAAGTCGTCCACGTAGTTCGACTCAAGCCGTTCTACGCGCGCTAGGATTGCGACACTGCATGTTTATTTCGTTTCACCGTTAATTTTTTAGCCATTTCTGTTTTCCTTTCACGTTGCATCGGGACGATGCACTTTTAAAAGGGGGGGATAATGCCGCCCGCAGTACCGAGAAAGCAACGCTCGGTCACCAACTTCTAGAAGCTTCGCGTTCATTCTCGCACCAGACGTAACTTTCCACCTGCTTTGTTATTCTCGAAAGGGCCAGTTCATCCTCGCCCCGAGCGCGCGACGCTCGAGCCTTCTTTGCCGAACTTTCGAGATAGTGACGCACGGTAGATAAGCAGCTACCCGCGACCTTGTCGAGTCAGTCTCGCTTCAGCGCTCGATCCTGCTGTCTCGCCGACATCGACACCCACGACGCTCTGCTGTTATCTTTTGTTTCCTTCTTTATTTTGGGCACAATGTTCGCCCCATTAAACGTTCAGTTTACTTAGTCATTCGCCGCCTCATCACTTGTCATTCGTGACAATATTGCTAAGTTCAATTCCCTGCCTACTAAGCTGGTTAAGGGTAGTCGGCAAAGTATTTTTTAAACTTCGTTGACCGTATATTGTTCTAAAAAGGGTACTTCCCAAGGTTTTTTTTTTTTTAATTCGTGTTGGGTATCTATAAATTTTATCTGTTAACTTCGCTAAGTTTTTAACGTAATATTGGCATAAATGTGTTTCTATTTTATACCTTGCACATAACCGATATTTATATAAACCAAAAATTTTCAACACACAAAATTGACTAAAAAGATCATCAATCGGATGTTCTAGTGGCACATTAGAGATACTTTTTAATGTCTTTTTTTTTTTTGTAAAATAAAGATTTTTTGGAAGTTGGTATAGGTAGTAGTGCCCCATATGAGTTGACCATAATTTGAATGTGAACAAAATAATGAATTCTATATTATTAACTTTGTTCTAAGTGGTAACATGTGTTTATGACGATACAGAATACCGACGATGCAAGGTAATTTCGATATGATATGATTAATATGGTCGTCCCATGACCCGTTTTCTTGAAAAATAACGTTTTTTTAGAAGAATTTATAAAAATATATTTTGTAATATCGATATGTTTATTCTTCGGTCGGACTATTACTGCCTTTGTCTTAACGGCGTTTATTTTTAATGCATTATGTTTACTCTATCCCTCAAGCTTTTCTATTGTTTCGTTCGCGTCATCAATAAGCTTTGACGCGTCACCACCATCAAACAATAAGCTCGCATCGTCTGCAAAATAAAAAATCGAGTTGAGTGCCTAATATTTACTATATCATTTATATATATATTGAATAAAAAAGGCCCGAGAATGCTTCCCTGGGGAACCCCCCATTCAATCGGTTTTATTTCAAATGAGTGGCCGTTTACATGAACATACTGTCAGCGGGAAGATAAATATGAATGTAGAAGTTTTGATACATGGCCACGAAATCTATACATATCTAACTTTTTTAGTAGCAAATTATGATCTAGATAGTCGAACGCTTTAGTAAAGTCTGCGAATCAACCGGGAGTGAGTTTCCTTTTTTTTTCAAAATTACTAAGTATATGTCCTTTTTGCGCAAGGAGAGCCATTTCTGTGGATCGTTGTTTACGAAAACCAAATTGCGACGATCTAATTGAGTCATGATTATCAGCAAATGTTATCATTCGAAGTAGTATAACTTTTTCTAAACCCTTAGAGAAAACAAAAAGGATTGAAACAGGTAGATAATTGCCCAGTTCGTTTTATTTCATTTTTTATATAAAACTGTTACTTTCGCTAGTTCCATTTGACAAGGAAAGACGCCGTTTATGAAACAGATTGAATATGTGTGCTAAGAGAAGAGAAATAAAATCAATTACATATTTCACATTCGAACCGACCATCTCCCGTAGCCGTAACAGACGCCCTGTGCCACAAGGCCAAAGGTACTCTTTTTTTTTTGTTTATTGCATGAAGAAAGAAAACCGGGACGTATAACACGACACAGTATAGGCTACTAAGGGTTGGTCCACGTCGTCATTACAATATTTGTTCATATCAAGCAATGTTTTCAACAATCTGTTGAAAACATTGCCAAACGCAAGGTTTTCAGCCGATTGACCAGTTCATCAGATTATTGAAAAAAATTCGGGCGAAGAAACTACTTTATTTTTAAAGTACACTTTAATTAATAACTTTTATGGATGTAAATCTTATCATACTAAAAGCAGCTTCATTTTTTCATAAAGATTTAATAGCATTCTTTATATTTTGATTTGCTTGAAATGGGGCATTACATTTCTTTCTTTCACGTTATGGTTTGCTCGTAATAAAACACCATGTAACTGACGAATAAAGGGTTAAAAAGTTTAAAAAATGGGTTTAAAGGTTAAAAAAAGCCCAACGTTAGGATTTGCTCCTGAGAGCACTGCTTTCTACTCGTGTTCAGGTTGCTACACCCTTTCTTGCTCGATGATTATATGATTGAGGTAAAAACAAATGTCCATAGTAAGCATGAAATGAGAGACAAGCGGTAAGTACACTTTAAAAGAAAAGGGTGTAGCCATTACATACCTTCTTACATATAAAACACCCCAAAACTTTAGTTCGACGTAAAGAGCACTGTCATCGAATTGACAGCACCAACTTTTACGAGAGGCTCGATGACGGTGCGAAAAGGCATATTAAACAGCTAAAATACTTATCAAAGACTGTAGAAAAAAATCAGTGGGTTTTTGCAGTAGAGCCAAGAAATCCCAGATTACTTTTTTTTTTTTTTTGCAGTCAGTCAAGCGCACATCAGCTCTTTTAATAAGTTGTGTAACTCGGCTATCAAGCCGCTCATGAAAGTTGGAACCGTCGGTTTGACGTCAGCGCGCTGTACGTCCAACTGAAGTTTTGGGGTATCTTATATGGGACAAGGGGTGTAAGAATATACCCTTTCCTTTTAGTGTGTAAAAATCAATATTTTTAAAATTATTTGTGCGAGAAAGGTTTGATTTAGATCATCACTGTAAAACTGGTGTGATTGAAATCCAGATTTAAATTCTTATTTATGTCGCGAGTTAAATCATCTTGTTTTTTTTTCTCCACTCTGCTTTGAATATACTGCGACAAAATAACTAATGTTTTCGAGACATGCCTCGTCTGAATATATATTGCCATTCTGCTGAGACAACACAAACAGCCATACAGTTGGCACGCGTTTTGATGGAAATTCGTGTATAATGAACCCGTGTATAAATTCGTGTATACTGATGTATGCAAAATGAGTGTTGATAGCCTGGACGTTTATGCGTGCCAAGTGTCAACAGAACGTCTCGCAGAACTTGCCAAGACGCCGCTCAAACGTCTCACAGTCGCCTTGGTGTTAAGTAGGTTCAGAGTCTCCTAGCAAACTTTACGCCTAAGGTGGTTAGAGTGAATTCTTCATTAAACAATGTCCTCAAGAATTGTATAAAAAACGTACAGCACACCGCCCCGTTTAGCAGATTAATGTCTCGCTTAATTAAACGGGACATAAGTCCAACAAAATTGAGCAGACGGTAGTCACATGACCCGACGTCAAGTGACGCAATCACGTAACCCCAACCACGAGACCACGTCATATGACGTCAGGTCAGATGACGACGCTGTCACGTGACGTTTTGGTATCGAATTATGTTACGGCAGTTACGGTGTCACGTGGTGCCTAGTCACTTGAGACACCATGAAATTTATCACGCTAAATCTCTGTCCATGTCGGGCTAACCAAAAGCGCAGCTCCAAACACGCTACACAATTTGCGCCTCCCGACTTTAGCTGCAGGATTAAAATACCTTTTTGTTATACTTAGCTTGCCCTGAAGAGACTAATTACTTTTCGAAAATCTTTGGCTATCAGTCTCAGGCTATACAGGTTTTTTTAGCTGCACCAAATTTTTAAGTAAAGGGGGGAAGAGTTACGTACGTGAATGCTGTTTCCACTGCGTTTTTTAAATGGCTCGACGAACATTAGATGGGAATATAACCATCCCTATTATCAGACTAGTTAACTAAAATTTGTTTATTAACTTTTTAATTACTGTGATTAGGATATATGTTTATAATACAAACTTAGTGGCGGTCGTATGCCAAAACTGTTCCATTTTGTAGAATTCGAGTAACGAGCCCGTGTTTCGAGATAACCTGCCCCCGAATTTTCTCCTTAATCCGACCTATTTTCTACTCAATCCGGCAAACCCGTGAAAGTGGGCACTATAGCCGAACTTCGCTACATTACACGGATAAAAGTGCTAAATTCAAGGACGAATATCAATGAACACGGGCTAGTTACGCGAATTCCACAAAATAAAACAGCCTCGGCATGCGACCGCCTCAAAATTTGCATTAAAAGCAGATATCCTAATTACAGTGACTGAAAAGTTAATTAACGAATTAGAGTTAATTAGCCTGATAATAGTGATGTTTACATTCCCATCTGTCTGCCGAGTCGTACAAACATATTGCGAAGGCCACATTCATATGCCTTCTTCCTTCTTAATTTAAAAATTTGGTGCAGCTAAAAAAGAACACCCTGTATGTCAGTGCCCTTTAAGGGTTATTCTACCAGCCCTTCCTACAGCTTCGTACTCTATTTAGCAGCAAAATTAGGGTGTCACGTTGTCGGATGACGTAATCCTGGTGGTTGGCGCTAGACGTTCCGACAAAAAGCACCAGAGGACGCGAGTATCGCCATAGTCGCGAAGTCTCAGCTCATGGCTGCTGAAGCAGCCGTGGACGGTCAGATAACTAGGTGGCGCAAGCTACCGCCCGTTACAAAGGGCATAGCCAATATCATCCATTCATCCACCGCTGCTGTGACACCGCCGGAATCGCGGCCGGCGACAGCATGGCACTTCTATGGCGTCATCCGGTGGAAATTGAGAGACCACTTTTGAGGACGCAGTAAACGCAACAGTCGAAGATGTGTTCCGGGCGCCGTAGTGAAATTGAAGATGACGTGTACCACTCACTTTCTGTAAATTGTTGGAAAGTACTGCGCCAGGTACATGTAGAGGACGAATGGCTGCGGGCCAATCCAGATCTCGTCCAGCTTGTTGGCGACAGCAGTGACGATCAGCTGACCGGCTCGAGCAGCGGCCATCTTGCGCTGATTGGCGGAAGGCTTGAAGCACTCGGTCTTGTCCAGGGTCCCGCTGAAGCAGTTCTGCCTAATAGGTGTGGCTACTGGGCCGGGACAGACCATGGTGACGTTGATCCCCTTGTCGAAGACTTCAGACCAGAGGCATTCGAAATAACCCTGCAATAAAAATAATGTATTGAATCGTTTTGCTATTGGAAAAAAAATTATCGATGCATGAAATCTAGTTGCTAGTGGAGATTCACATACCTGCACATTCATTGTATCATCAAATTTCTAATTAAAAAATAGGGGTTACTTCAAAAGGATACGCAGTTACTTCCTTAACAATTGACCCGCTCACAATTTTGGTGACATCTAGTGGCTCAAATATCAGCCTAAACGTTTTTCTGCTAATGACGGTTAAAATCTAGCCCATATTCGTGAACCGCAGACGCACCAAATTTTCTGCAGTGTGTTCCTCACTGTGCAGTTTTTTTCCTGTTGTTTTAGTTTTGATTGTATTACGATACTACCACTTTGTACGAGGCGCAGTTGAGTAAAACTCTTGATGGAATTGGTGACATGTTATTGTAATGATCTGTCTGGTGCGTGCAGAGCCGAGCATTCCAAGTATTTTAGTGACACCATCAATTGCATTGCGCATAGAAGCCTATGAGTCTCGTCACGGTGACATCGAACAACAATTACGGTAGTGAGAACTAACGTCTAGAATGTTCGGGTTGCGCACCAGTGCGCTGTCTTCAAATGCTTCCTTGGGCATTCGACCGCCTCAAATTTTGCAATAAAAGTAGATATCCTAATTACAGTGATTGAAAAGTCATTTAACGAATTAGAGTTAATTAGCCTGATAATAGTGATGTTTACATTCCCATCTGTCCGCCGAGCCATATAAGCATATTGCGAAAACCATATTCATATAACTTCTTCCCCTTAATTTAAAAAATTTGGTGCAGCTCAAAACTCTAATTCGTTAATTAACTTTTACAGACATTTTGCTGACAATTTCAGTGTATTAGACATCGTACAGACTTTCGAGCTTAAAATATCAAATTTTGTTGCTATTATTAAACGTCGAGATATTTCAATTGTAATCGGCTTCAAATAATAACAGCAATAAAAAGTTGAAATATTCCAAGACACGTTTAGCAGATTTTTTTTATGATGAGATTTCTGCACGTTTCTGAAGACACGCGCGCATTATGACCCAACAATTAGAGCTATAGCATCATTGCGGGCATGTGTTTTTGCATGTTCAGTGCCTTAGTGCAGATTGCATTTAGAGTCAATGCATTTTAGCAAAAACAATTTAGATCAGTCATTGGATAAGCTATTGATGTAAGCTTCAAATTTCTTGCTGGAAAACAAACGCGTGGACCTTTGTTAAAGCGTTCTATAGCACCGGCATGAGCTCTGTAAACCTTATCATGTTTTTTAACACTTCTATTTTTATTTGTGTAGAAAACGTTCAGCGCTTCAGCAGGCACTGGAGGAAGTGTCTGTACCTATAAGTCAGGATCTATAAAACAGACGGAAATAAAAAACGTAAAAACGTCAAGCGTTCAAGGTGCACCGAACAGGTTCATACGCTCGTTCAAAATGAAGCTTTTAATTCTACGCACCCAAATAACAAAGAGTATATTTCTAGACAACGAAGTTTAATATAAAATAGCTCAATACATTTAGTTCTGTTAGTCAGCATTTTACTTCCTGCTGCCGACCTGGACACCCCTGAAAAAAGCAGCTGTCTGTTTGCGTAAGAACGTGCACGCCGTTCCGGTCGACATTTTTAGGTTTTCGTGTATAGTTTTCTATTTTCCTCCCCAATTTGTGGAGGGAACAAAATCAAGACGATTTTTTGCGAGAAAAAAATATTGATAGACACAGAAAATAGTAATTGCGTTAGTAAGCAACCTCATTTTTGGGATAGCCGTTTTCGCCACGTTTTACGGTTAAGGTACAAACTACAAAAAGCACAAACCTGAAATATTTTACACATATAGTAATTTTTAACGACTACTTCTAGCAACGAGCGAAAAAAGTTTATACAAATGTGGAAGTTGTATTACGCCCATACATAAATCAATAACTTCGCTACTTTGACGTTTTGACCTTACATTCTCGAGTCTATATTTCGTAACCCTTTTAAGTTGAAACTTTGAACCTTTTCTCACATAGTCTTAAAGAAAAATCCTATCGAATGACAGATAGTATATTTCTTTAGAACGTAAATTTAAAAATCTGTTTTTCATAACATGTAATAAAGAAAATGCTTTGCTTTTGAGGCCATCGTTTATTTTCCCTAAATATGAAGCAATTACTATCCACCGTATGATCTTTCTTATCCATTCAAACATGTTGCATCACTTTGTCTACGGGTGATTTCATTTCAACTCGTACAGAAAAAATAGCAATGTTTCAAAAACTTGCGAAAAAATAAATATGCTGAGAAAAGTCTTTACTGGAATGAAACTGAAAACCGCTTTTGCACCATATCATTTCAGGTTTAAAAGCGCTAAAAAACGAGGACGAGTAAAAGAAAGAGGACACACACAGTAGAGCGCTCTACTGTGTGTGTGTCTTCTTTTACTCGTCCTCGTTTTTTAGCGCTTTTAAACCTGAAATGTACCACCAACTAGCCCAAGTGAATACCATTTTAACGTTCCTTTCTTCTACATGGGGCCCTGTTCTTCGTTCGCCATGTTAAGCGCTCTACTGTGTGTGTGTCTTCTTTTACTCGTCCTCGTTTTTTAGCGCTTTTAAACCTGAAATGTACCACCAACTAGCCCAAGTGAATACCATTTTAACGTTCCTTTCTTCTACATGGGGCCCTGTTCTTCGTTCGCCATGTTAAGCGCTCTACTGTGTGTGTGTCTTCTTTTACTCGTCCTCGTTTTTTAGCGCTTTTAAACCTGAAATGTACCACCAACTAGCCCAAGTGAATACCATTTTAACGTTCCTTTCTTCTACATGGGGCCCTGTTCTTCGTTCGCCATGTTAAGCGCTCTACTGTGTGTGTGTCTTCTTTTACTCGTCCTCGTTTTTTAGCGCTTTTAAACCTGAAATGTACCACCAACTAGCCCAAGTGAATACCATTTTAACGTTCCTTTCTTCTACATGGGGCCCTGTTCTTCGTTCGCCATGTTAAGCGCTCTACTGTGTGTGTGTCTTCTTTTACTCGTCCTCGTTTTTTAGCGCTTTTAAACCTGAAATGTACCACCAACTAGCCCAAGTGAATACCATTTTAACGTTCCTTTCTTCTACATGGGGCCCTGTTCTTCGTTCGCCATGTTAAGCGCTCTACTGTGTGTGTGTCTTCTTTTACTCGTCCTCGTTTTTTAGCGCTTTTAAACCTGAAATGTACCACCAACTAGCCCAAGTGAATACCATTTTAACGTTCCTTTCTTCTACATGGGGCCCTGTTCTTCGTTCGCCATGTTAAGCGCTCTACTGTGTGTGTGTCTTCTTTTACTCGTCCTCGTTTTTTAGCGCTTTTAAACCTGAAATGTACCACCAACTAGCCCAAGTGAATACCATTTTAACGTTCCTTTCTTCTACATGGGGCCCTGTTCTTCGTTCGCCATGTTAAGCGCTCTACTGTGTGTGTGTCTTCTTTTACTCGTCCTCGTTTTTTAGCGCTTTTAAACCTGAAATGTACCACCAACTAGCCCAAGTGAATACCATTTTAACGTTCCTTTCTTCTACATGGGGCCCTGTTCTTCGTTCGCCATGTTAAGCGCTCTACTGTGTGTGTGTCTTCTTTTACTCGTCCTCGTTTTTTAGCGCTTTTAAACCTGAAATGTACCACCAACTAGCCCAAGTGAATACCATTTTAACGTTCCTTTCTTCTACATGGGGCCCTGTTCTTCGTTCGCCATGTTAAGCGCTCTACTGTGTGTGTGTCTTCTTTTACTCGTCCTCGTTTTTTAGCGCTTTTAAACCTGAAATGTACCACCAACTAGCCCAAGTGAATACCATTTTAACGTTCCTTTCTTCTACATGGGGCCCTGTTCTTCGTTCGCCATGTTAAGCGCTCTACTGTGTGTGTGTCTTCTTTTACTCGTCCTCGTTTTTTAGCGCTTTTAAACCTGAAATGTACCACCAACTAGCCCAAGTGAATACCATTTTAACGTTCCTTTCTTCTACATGGGGCCCTGTTCTTCGTTCGCCATGTTAAGCGCTCTACTGTGTGTGTGTCTTCTTTTACTCGTCCTCGTTTTTTAGCGCTTTTAAACCTGAAATGTACCACCAACTAGCCCAAGTGAATACCATTTTAACGTTCCTTTCTTCTACATGGGGCCCTGTTCTTCGTTCGCCATGTTAAGCGCTCTACTGTGTGTGTGTCTTCTTTTACTCGTCCTCGTTTTTTAGCGCTTTTAAACCTGAAATGTACCACCAACTAGCCCAAGTGAATACCATTTTAACGTTCCTTTCTTCTACATGGGGCCCTGTTCTTCGTTCGCCATGTTAAGCGCTCTACTGTGTGTGTGTCTTCTTTTACTCGTCCTCGTTTTTTAGCGCTTTTAAACCTGAAATGTACCACCAACTAGCCCAAGTGAATACCATTTTAACGTTCCTTTCTTCTACATGGGGCCCTGTTCTTCGTTCGCCATGTTAAGCGCTCTACTGTGTGTGTGTCTTCTTTTACTCGTCCTCGTTTTTTAGCGCTTTTAAACCTGAAATGTACCACCAACTAGCCCAAGTGAATACCATTTTAACGTTCCTTTCTTCTACATGGGGCCCTGTTCTTCGTTCGCCATGTTAAGCGCTCTACTGTGTGTGTGTCTTCTTTTACTCGTCCTCGTTTTTTAGCGCTTTTAAACCTGAAATGTACCACCAACTAGCCCAAGTGAATACCAGTTTAACGTTCCTTTCTTCTACATGGGGCCCTGTTCTTCGTTCGCCATGTTAAGCGCTCTACTGTGTGTGTGTCTTCTTTTACTCGTCCTCGTTTTTTAGCGCTTTTAAACCTGAAATGTACCACCAACTAGCCCAAGTGAATACCATTTTAACGTTCCTTTCTTCTACATGGGGCCCTGTTCTTCGTTCGCCATGTTAAGCGCTCTACTGTGTGTGTGTCTTCTTTTACTCGTCCTCGTTTTTTAGCGCTTTTAAACCTGAAATGTACCACCAACTAGCCCAAGTGAATACCATTTTATTGCAGCATATTTTTAGTTTTTGAGTTTTTGACTTCTGAGGGACCAAAGACGGATATTGAGATTTGGGCGATTATCGCAGGTCGCGTGTTTGGGAGTTTCTCCAGGCTCAGATACCTATTGCACAAAAACAAAACACAAATAAAAACACTTTTATATGGCTTTCTAATCTCTATCAAAGCGTAAGCGGATTTTGTTTATTGTTAAAACAATCCAGAACCGGACTCTTTGATGATAATTTAACTTGTATGGATAAAACCTTTTGTAACGTGCAATTTTACGGCACAAGTTGTACAGCTAACAAAAGCCTAAACTAACTCCTATTCAACCAACACAATATAGTTATGTTAAAATTAAGTTACCTTGGCAAAAAATGTCCTTGAGTACAAGAGGAAACTGTAAAAGTACAAATTTCAACATTATTTATTTCAAAGTTAATTTTTTTTTACTTTTGTTTTATACAGATTCCTCGGTATAGTCTAAAACTTCAAATAAATATCAGATGTTGTATATGGTTTGAACTTATAAATCCGTGCATTCGAAATAGGATATATCTGAAGTTCTAATTTAAGATGTGAAGCTAGGTCGAAGCCATTTGTTTCTGCCAGATTGTTACTTTTTTATTACCACTTGGTTGGTTGGCTTCAATTTATCAAATAGTTGAGCTCGTTATGTATCATAAATGAAGGTTTTAATACACGCGCCCAGCTTGTCTAGTTAAAAAAAAAAAATCGCAAGTAAAAAATCATTTCCTAAAAGTTAGTAACAAAAATCTACAGTTTTAAATACTACACTCTTAAGTCCTATAGGAGATACTGTGGCACTAGGGAAAAAAATTTACCGATGCGCCGAGAGGCATAGCGAGAAATTTCACACTTTTATAACTTCCACTTAGCCACACGCGCTAAGCCTAATAAGAAGCTGGGCTCGTTCAACTCTTCCTATCTTCGTTTCTTCTTTAAAAAAATAAGAAAATATCGCGTAGCAGACTGTGGGGAAGTACAGCGCTCCCGAAACTTATCGCCGTTACGAGATGGTCTATTTTGGTCACTTTTTGCGCTATTCCTACACTTTCCGGTTCCACTACGCGGTGTAGTTTTGGTTTTCGATCACAACCTAGCATGGTGAAGACATTCCAGCTACTGCAGTAAGCCAATTTAGCTTTGAGTAGCCGGCAACTGATCAATATTTGGGTAACCGTGTGCCTGGGTTGAGTTCGAAAAACGCTGTAGATACAAATACATAAAGTACCTAATAACTCAATTTCACTAGAACGTTTATTGTTACCACAAACCGATGTTAAAACGGGCTTCAAGGTTCACTCTTAAGGTTTAGCAAATCGTTTTAACATAAAATTTAGGCCCTATTTCGAGTTTTCATCCAGAAGTAGGGCACCAAATGCTATCGGCAGGACTAGGAGCGTTCTGCATTTTGTTTTCTTGTCGCAGTAGTGGGCCAGATGTGCTGCGTCACTTTCCGCAAAAATAATTTCAGGCTTCAGGGGCGACTATCAGGGACGAAATCATACGTCGAGTATGATTTCGTTCAGAGAGTACGTCGAGTTGTTTCTGACGATCTGCGGTTGTGCAAAGAGGCATGATGCTTACGTGGTCTCCACACACCACGTCACGCACCTGGCACTTCCCGCATGCCGTCCCAACACGTATGACTAACTACCGCGGTGCTGAGAAACGGAATGCTGCGAGTTTTGTCAAACATATTCGGTTATGCCACTATGGAACGAAAGCTCAAAACAAGGACGGGTTTCTCAATGCCATGTTAAACAAATAGCTAAGCACGAAGAGTAATGTCGTAACCCGCTTTAACGGTGCCTTTCAGTCACATTAAACGTTCTCGTGAACTTGCGTTACCAGATAATGTATATAATTGTTACGTACTTCCCCACGGTCTATGCAAGCCTTCTAAAAAGAAAGAAAAGTAACGAATATCAGTCGCTTTAAATAAGCCTACCTTCTTACAAGGCTTAGTGTGCCTGGAGAAGCGAGAGTTGGAAAAAGCTAAAGCTTCGTCTTAGGGATGTTAACCCCATCGAAAATATTTTGTTTCACCCAATTACTCTATCATTCTGCATTAAACGTTTGGATGGAAGTATCTATAAGCTTTTAATTCTGATGAGAAAATTTAAGGAACCCGTTTAATTGTGATTTCAGAGGTTTTCTTTTTAAGTTAATAAATTGAAGATGTGTAGGAAAATCCTCATATATTAAACAGAGCATTCGCCTCTACGGATCAACCTTACTTTATTCAATTCTGCGTTCGATCGAAGCCAACGAATAGTCCAACGAGGTGCCAAGAATTAATTAATAGGCATACAAACGACGATGACAAAGCTTCGCATCTTAAATTAAAACTTGAAACATTTCGCCTTTCTAAATGGGCGGATCTATATGTCCATAGCATAAATTACAGTAGGATTGTTATTGTACGTTTTGAACAATACCGAGGGCTCTTCGAGCGAAAAACACTAAAATATTTAAAAATTGTCTTTTCGAGGAAATTGATGTTGAAATTTGTACTTTTAGAGTTTTCTTTTGTATTCAAAGGCGTGTTTCCCCGCTAACTTTTTGTGATTATGACGATATTGTACTTGTTGAATAGGTATATGTAATCGATTGTTACAAATGTTATCATCGTCTAAATCTGGTAAATTGTCGTCAAAGAGGCATGTTCTGAATATTCTTCAAAATAAAATAATTAAAAACTCCTTTTACATTTTGCGCTTAAAAGGTTACGTAAAAAGATTTTGTTTGGCGGAAGAGATGGGAGCCTAGTGAACCTCCCAAATACGCGACCTGGGACGATCGCCCGATTCCCAAAATCCGTCTTTGATCCTTGAGAACTCTAAAAATTAAAAAACTAAAAATATGATGCATAAACGGTTTTCAGTTTCATCATAGTGAAACTTTTTCAAGTAATATATATAGATATTGTAATCGCTATTGAGACATTTTATTTCCAGATACTGCAGGTAGCAGAGCTGCCCACGCCGGAGGGGGTTACAACAATTGTGACACTAGCAGACGCTCAAATGATTCAACATTGTGCTTTCAATAAGCAATAACGGATAGTAGTTCCACTGCTCGATCGTGTTTGGAAAAAATGATTTTTGAAAAACGTTTAGTTCTGGCAAAATGTAAGCCTATTTCTTCAGAGCGGTTTAGTCTTGTTGATCTGTGCGGCGTGACACGACCGTTTTTCCTGCACGATTTGAAATGAAATCGCTATTGCGTCAAAGTTAGAGCGCTTCCAAATGTACCGCCCGCCCAAATTTCAGTCCATGGCCCTATATTAGTTTTTCAGTCGTAACGCAAGCTAAACTCCTCTCACATATATTTAAGAAACGTCGTATTGAATTAAATATAATTTATTTGTGTCGTATATAAATTAAATATTTGCATTTTCCGGGACATGTCTTAAAGAAAAAGTGAATTACCTTTAGTAGGGTACGTTGTTGGGCTAGTTGGTTCATCTTAGTTAAACATATAAAATAGCGCAAAAAAGACAAGGACAACAAGTATAGAGGACAAGCGCTACCTTCAATGTACAATTAAAAAAAGAATCTTAAATTTTCTTCAAACTGGTCCCTTTGCCCGGTGGCGACAGTGCAGCTTTGGATCACGATCACTTCAATCTTCACGATAAGGCATACCGACACCGAGGTGACACGACATATCTGCCGGGTAATCTACTATTGGAAAATTCCCTCGAAACAACTGGAGCGCCATCAACGTAAGCATCACAGTAAAGTCCCTAGATAATAGCTTCCTTTAAGTAGCGACATTCTTTGAAGCACCGACTCCGTGACGGTGCAGGTTTAAAGAAGCGAATGGCGGCACACAGCAGAGGTTTGAGCTGAATGGCGCCATTTTGTTCCAGCGAAATGTGCTTTGTCATTTGTATTGGTTGTCCTTCCTTGTAAAAGAAGTATCAAGGGACCTTAAATCAGCGTAAAGTCCCTAGATAGGAGCTTCCTACAAGTCCCGACATTCTTTGAAGCGCCGACTGCGTGACGGTGCACGTTTTAGGAAGCGAATGGCGGCACACAGCAGAGGTTTGAGCTGAATGGCGCCATTTTGTTCCAGCGGAATGCGCTTTGTCATGTGTATTGGTTGTTCTTTCTTGTAAAAGAAGGATCAAGGGACTTTACACATCAGCGGCTACCCCGGCGCCCTCTGCATAGGCCCCTATATACTGCTGTTATCGCTGTCAGAGTCTTGAGCGATCACGGGATCTGACAGACCATGCAGACCAATCATTGCGTCTTCTTGCTCGTTCCGGTTCGTTCAATTCCCTCGTTAAACGCAAAAAAAAAGTAATTTGTGCTTACTTGTGTTCCCGTGCTCACAAATGCTTTGTAAAACTGTGTGACTGTGCTGATGTGGTGGACCTTCTTTGAATGGTTTCGAGTGTCGTTGGGTCCAAACCCGGTTTGATGAGTGAAGCCCAAATTAAACAATTTAATGAAATTGACGATATGCCGAAAGTAGTCTGTGAACGCCCCCTTGTAAACGCTCAAAGTCAGTCGGGAATAATGACGTCAAAGAAAGCCGAGTCAATAGAAACCACCATAACTGATATTAAAGAGAGATTGGCTAAGGTGGAAAATAAAACTTCAAGTTTGATTGATGTTCTTGGAAAATATAACTGGGATCTACGTACGCGTCTGGACGAAGCAGAAGGTCGTTCTCGTCGTGATAATTTAGTTTTCTACGGGATGGCTGATACATCATCTGAAACCTGGACACAAACGGAGGAAACGGTATTCAACCTATTTAAGCGGTCACTAAAACGTCCAAGTAGCGGATGAGACGATTATACGGGCCCACAACATAATTAAGTGCAGGGATGTTTTTATGTAAGAAGCTTTACTCACATGCAGTGCAGCTTTTGTAGCATTGTAGGTCGCAGAGTCCGGCAGAGCTAAAAACAAAAACAATCAAGTTTATTATAGAGCAAAAACAAATTCACAGATTTGGGTGCCAAGTAGGTCTGTGCGAATATTCATAATTTCATAATTTCGAATACGAATAGAATGTATTCAAAATTCGATTCGTATTGGATTCAAAGATTTCCTATTTGGCGCTTCACAAATATTCTGCAGCAGCGCAATATTAAAAAAGTTACAAATATTTTGGCTAGGAAGTAATTAGCGCATTGCAAGGTACGCCTTCACAGTACAGACATTTTCAGGAAAATAATTCTATATTCCAAACTCCATTATTCGTAAATCTCAAAGAAAAACCTCCACAATAGGAGCCCGTGGCGCGTATGCGCCAAGGTGGCTGCGCAGAAGACTATTCTTTTCACAATCTGGACGCGAAAAACAACAAAAAAGAACAGAAGTTTAAACGGAGGGAGGTTCTTTGAAGCGCCGACTGCGTGACGGTGCACGTTTTAGGAAGCGAATGGCGGCACACAGCAGAGGTTTGAGCTGAATGGCACCATTTTGTTCCAGCGGAATGCGCTTTGTCATGTGTATTGGTTGTTCTTTCTTGTGAAAGAAGGATCAAGGGACTTTACACATCAGCGGCTACCCCGGCGCCCTCTGCATAGGCCCCTATATACGGCTGTTATCGCTGTCAGAGTCTTGAGCGATCACGGGATCTGACAGACCATGCAGACCAATCATTGCGTCTTCTTGCTCGTTCCGTTTCGTTCAATTCCCTCGTTAAACGCAAAAAAAAAAAAAAGTAATTTGTGCTTACTTGTGTTCCCGTGCTCACAAATGCTTTGTAAAACTGTGTGACTGTGCTGATGTGGTGGACCTTCTTTCAATGGTTTCGAGTGTCGTTGGGTCCAAACCCGGTTTGATGAGTGAAGCCCAAATTAAACAATTTAATGAAATTGACGATATGCCGAAAGTAGTCTGTGAACGCCCCCTTGTAAACGCTCAAAGTCAGTCGGGAATAATGACGTCAAAGAAAGCCGAGTCAATAGGAACCACCATAACTGATATTAAAGAGAGATTGGCTAAGGTGGAAAATAAAACTTCAAGTTTGATTGATGTTCTTGGAAAATATAACTGGGATCTACGTACGCGTCTGGACGAAGCAGAAGGTCGTTCTCGTCGTGATAATTAAGTTTTCTACGGGATGGCTGATACATCATCTGAAACCTGGACACAAACGGAGGAAACGGTATTCAACCTATTTAAGCGGTCACTAAAACGTCCAAGTAGCGGATGAGACGATTATACGGGCCCACAACATAATTAAGTGCAGGGATGTTTTCATGTAAGAAGCTTTACTCACATGCAGTGCAGCTTTTGTAGCATTGTAGGTCGCAGAGTCCGGCAGAGCTAAAAACAAAAACAATCAAGTTTATTATAGAGCAAAAAAAAATTCACAGATTTGGATGCCAAGTAGGTCTGTGCGAATATTCATAATTTCATAATTTCGAATACGAATAGAATGTATTCGAAATTCGATTCGTATTGGATTCAAAGATTTCCTATTTGGCGCTTCACAAATATTCTGCAGCAGCGCAATATTAAAAAAGTTACAAATATTTTGGCAAGGAAGTAATTAGCGCATTGCAAGGTACGCCTTCACAGTACAGACGTTTTCAGGAAAATACATTCTATATTCCAAACTCACTTATTCGTAAATCTCAAAAGAAAAAACCTCCAACAATAGGAGCCCGTGGCGCGTTTGCGCCAAGTGGCTGCGCAGAAGACTATTCTTTTCACAAACTGGACGCGAAAAAACAAACAAAAAAAGAACAGAAGTTTAAAAAGGAGGGAGGAAGCATAAGAAAGAAGCTTCTCTCTGGTCAGTCATGAAGAAAGTCTAGACAAGCGAAAGACGGCAAAATGTACATTAAAAAGGAAAACAAATCGGTGAAAGAAAACTAAGAAAGGTCGCGTGAAAATAACGACTTGACGACATGACCTTTCTGTGTGTCATCCAGTCTTGATCATTCTTTTAAAGTAGGCCTACCTGTATGTAACACTAACGCATTCTATCACTCATTCATTCCGGAAACCTCCTTAGATTGGAACCGCCGGTCCACCTCCATCGCTACAATACAGACCAATCATCTGTTTAAAAGGCAACTCCGCTCAATTCCAAAGATTTCGAGGTAATGAGTGATTTCGCATTCGAAAGCACTAATAAAAGACACTACATCATTTGCTTCGTGAAAATGGGATATGTATTGTTAAATCTAATTTTAAACACCAGCAGAAATCGAAACCGAAACTTCGGCTCCCTCCGCCAACATTGGCCTCGGGCCGCCAAGGGCAACATTGGGCTCGGGTCGCCTCTGTCCCGCCTGTCCTCAGCTGGGGACAGGCGGGACAAAGGAAAATTGGCGATTCCCTCTCCGGGTGGGAAGAGACGGGGTGATGTTTCTTAGTTGTTTTCCTTTTGTCAGATTTCCCCAAAGATTATCCTGGTGATATCCCACACTGCCTGGTGATAGGGGGAGAAAATTGGCATAGAAGGGCCGGAGGAATCATATGCTTGTCTCTTTAGACCTAGGCTAGGTGGCGCAAGCTGCTGCCCGTTACAAAGGGTATAGCCATTTCCATTCATTCATCCAAAACATGGCTATCACGTGGTATGAAATGTCACGTGATTCTCTACGGAACTACGGGGCGTGATCGGGGTGGCGTGTGCCAGGCGCAAGTGTCGTCTGTACCGCACTCTTCACCACGTTTGGTGTCTACGACATTCGACGACGATATCTCCACAACTGCGGCATAAGTCTCCGCACGTAGTGTCCGTATGTGAATGAAACTTCGACACAATAATCACATGTGGTGGGACAACGACGCGGCGTTGACGCGGGACCACGGCGGGACGGCCGTGGTCCTGCCTTGCAATTGGCCGACGAGCGTTCACTGTCACCGTGCTGGCAACGCTGCTGGGCGCCCGCCTTTCCCGAGCGGAAAACTCCGCTCAGAAAGGGGTGGGTCCCGGCTTTCGTCACGTTTTTAATAACAAAATCGGCATCGCGTGATTGCAATGTTCGAATTTTTAGGATGCTTAGGGCCCATGGAATCAGTTATGACCGGATAACAGATAATCGCAGAAACCTCTTTACTGTCCCCTGTATCTAAAAGCTATGCCGACCGACGCAAGTCTTTTCATTTTCAAATTTCTCGCATTATCATGCGCTCACAAATGGGCGTGTATATTGAAGGCGCGTTGAATAAATTTTCGTTTTCAAACCCGCACGGATTTTACTTAGAAGTCTACCCGGATTTTAGGCCATCGTGACTCGTGCAACATATGGCATAAACATCAGTGAGAGAAAAACAACTTCCATACCAATCTTGCTCGCACAGCTACTGAGCACCACCACGTGACCCGTTCTCCTCTCCAACCAGTGTGGCACCACCGTCTTGGTCAGGTTCACATGGCTGAACACATTCAGGTCAAACATCGCCTTGTGTACCTGCATAACGACAATCATTTTGGATTAGAGATCTCCATTCTTTCCAATACTTCACCAAATCTAAGCTAATAGGAGGTTGTTTTTTTTTAAGTTGCTCGCATCGGTTTGTTTATTGTCCCTGTTTAGAAAGTTTTTTTTTTATATTTTTTTACAGGAGTCCTCGTTATACTTGAGAGAATAGCTAGTAATGAAACCACACAAATCAGCAATTCGACAAGCGATACATCTTCTAAAATATGTTAGTGTTCGCTAGTCGACTGAATGCTCGTTATTTGTGCTATTCAGAGCGTGTAATTAAAACGTTAAAAAATTGCAAGTCAGTATAAATGTAATTGTAAGCAAAGCAAATACATGGGCTCAGACTTGTACATAGTTCTACTCTACCCAAATTATGGTAGTTTGACTATTTTTGGGAGTAGTTTAGTAACTTTTAATTCCATTTTTATTTTGGTAATTAGTACTTTATTTACTTTTGCACAGTAACTTCAACTCAATTTACAAATCACTTTCGAATTTTAGTAATAGAATCGCTTATCAACAAACACTCCTGCACAAAAAGGGATAATATGTTGGAAGATGAGCTGATATTTGCAAAGAGAGGGAAGCATGTGGCGTAGGCCGGGGGGAAGAGGTAAGTAGTTTGGAGGGTCCGAAACCCCCCCGAATTTTCACGAGCCCGCCATTGCAACAACCCTGCTACGAGGCGTGGGGAGCGGACAGACACGTCGCAAGTGAGGCCGAGTAACTGCGGGATTAGCGTCGAAGACTGGCACTTCTTAGTGTACCGAAGCGCAAGAAGACGACGCATTCGAAGAAAGTGGTTGTCCCCGCTTCTCCCAAACGTAGGAACTCTCGCCCACTACAGGAGGTGTACACCCTGCATTCTCACTCAAAGGAGGCAACAAAATGCAGCCCCTTCAGGCAAGATGACAGCGCGACAGCCGACCACGGATGAGGTGCTTGTCTTAATCTTTGACAATGAAGAGCCCGCACGAGCCAAGATTGATGCAAAACACCCTGCATGATGGCAACGGGACGGCCAACAACGAATCTGGTGTTTAAACAAATGACGTGGTGTTCGAAGCATGTGTCCGCGAGGGAACACCCTACTATTTATTTGTCATCTTTCTTCTTTTTTCATCTTTAATTGAGGTGATGAATTTTTACGATGTTCTTCCTTCTCTTCATCTCAGTAAATATAGTTGTGAGTAGCGCCTCTTTCCTGTATCTCGTCTCTTCTCTCTACGTGTGCGCTAATACCGTTTAGATGCAGCCCCCGCTCTGAAGCTCATCTGGAGCTCCCGTAGTTTGAGCTCTACTTGAAGAACCACATGCTAAAGGGCAGCGCAAATCACCTTTGCATTGCCTTTCCTCCCAATACTCAGAATATGTGGGTTTTCCAAGATTCGAAGATCGTTTGAGAAAAATTAGTGATTCCCCCGAAGTTTCTACATAAAAAATAATAAACAAGCAGTGTTGGGAAGTACTTAAAGTACTTCAAGTATTTTTAGAAAACGTGTACTTTGCTCGAAGTACATTCTCTAAGCATGTGCTTGTACCTTCCTAAAATCATTTTTATGGTACTTTCCGTGGAGAGTGCAATACTCCCGACTTCAAAATACATTCCCCAAATTTGAAGAGAAAAACAAAAAAGGTGCTTAGTTATGTGAAGACGCGCTATCGTCTTTCGAAAAGTTATCTGGTCACTTCTCTGAGTGAAGTAATGGCGGCTATAAGACCGAGACAAATAAATTCCTTATAAGCTGATTGTGTGAAGTAGTTCGTGAGCGAGAGTAAAACAACTACACTGTGGCGACTAGACTTCATCCAATATTTGCCACCATTTCCAAAAAACTCATCCAACTCCGATTACCCCTGAAGCAATGGCATAGCAGCTAAAAAAAAAACTGTGTAGTGATTGAAAGGGCATCATGAAATATTGTGTTAAAAGGTACCTATATTGCATTTACTTTGAACATACATTGAATAACTTATTACAGAAAGAATAAACAAAAAGGACGGACAAGGACGGACAAAGATGTCCGTCCTTTTTGTTTATTATTTCTGTAATAAGTTATAAAAACCAACGCGCTCACGTTCAACTATATACATTGTATTTATAGTACTTTACTTCAAGTACATTACGCTTCGTGCACTTGCTATTTTACTTAAAGTACATAATCTCTTATTGACGTGTTACTTTCTTCCAGTACTTTTTAGATGTAGTTTACGTAACAGTGTAAACAAGGAACACTGTCGGCAAAATCAAGTTCAGGCAGTGCTAAAACCTCAAAGTACAAATGATACATCCAAAGTACATCATTGACCAAAACAAAAGTACAAAACAAGTACAAAAGCAGGCACGCAGAAGCAGGACCAGCTATGAAAGCATTTCCGTGAAAACACAAGCCGCTTCATATTTGACTAGCAGAATTTCGCTAACGGAACAAAACCTATGTACTACATTGTTATCATAAAAAATATAAAAGTAACCTCAAAAGCACTTCACTGTCCGACCGTCGCCCGGTTGTCAGTCTTCTTTATTTTGTTTTTTTCGTTCCCAAAATATCCCCCCCCCCCCCCCTCTGGGGGAGGGGGCGCTTGTTATTCCCTGTTTGTCTGTTGCCGACACCTAGGCGGGCATCACAGAGGGAATGTAAACTTCACGTTCCGGAAACTGAGGCTGAAGTCCTTCGGAAACACAGTCTATATAGGCCTTCGATGTGGCATAATTGTTGGGCGGTGGAAGCGGGTAAACGGCAAAGGGAGGAAGCACTGATGACGATACCGAGGCGGCGCTCCTTCATTTGGGCCGGGCGGATTCGAGACATCACGGTCTCTACAAAGCCGTTGGCCCTGATGATCTGGCTCGTAAACTTGTCGGTTACTGAAGCGGCGATGAAGAATTTGGGGTAGAAGCAGCTCGTGCAACTTTGAGCACTTGCAGTTCTTGTCTACCAGAGGAGTTTCCTAGCTGTTCACGGCTCTTTTGGGAGTGTTCTACCGGCACTCTCCCGGGTGCCGGTGCTGGACAGGAGGCTGTTGGCATCTCCTCATCTTCTTTGCCACTATGGGATCGGTGGTGTGTGTGGTGTGATCAGAGCCGGTGGTGGCTGCAGCTTTCGCACAGCGGAGTATCGGTGTCTGGCGGAGAGGGGCTGCTGGATGGTGGATTAGATCTTGTGGAGACTCATGGCGAATTCCACTGTCGTTTTAAAGCGCGCCGGTGTCTACTTTTCTGGTGTGCGCCTATACCCCTGGGCGATCGGGATCGAGACGGAAGTGTTCCACTCGTCGTTTTGGATCAGCTCCCAGTCCAGATCTCGATCCGAATTTGAGAAGAAAAGTCGCTCTGACGATTTCGGCGGATTCGACCGGAATTCAGCCTGGCCAGCTCTCGGCACGCACACATGACTTCCTTTCTCTTGGGCAAAGTACCGCCCGCTCTACTACTGCTGCTGCTTGATGAGAGTTCGTCGTCAAGTTGTTCGAGCAGCTCCTCCAGCAGCAGCGACTCGAGTAGCAGCGACGACCAGGATTGCTTCGATGTCCCCCATGAATTCGACTCTCTTTTCGAACCACCGCAGAAGAGGCCGAAAATAAAGACGGACGTGGACACCATTCATGGGTATTCCGATGAAGTTGCAAGTAGGTCACGCTGAGGCACATCGCTTATCGACACGCATCTTTCACATCTTGATTAACTTCGCTCTTGCGTTGAACGCGTGTTATTAGCGCCGCGATGCGAAAACATTTCCTTTGAGATCCAGGACCACTGGAAGAGGATTTCCGGGACGATGAATGGCGGGGAGGCATCCGCCGATCCCGGAGGAGGGGTAATGTACTAGTGGGGATCCGGAGACGAAGCGACTTCGTTTGGATCGAGTGCTTCATCCCGAATCTGGTCTACTGATCCCGACCCGCCTCAAAACGACTTGCGGAACTCGCCATTAAATCTTTGGGTGCGGGTGTTGCCGAGTCTGGCGCCCTGAGCCTCTCAGGGCACAATCTGGACACGTCAATCAGAGCAGCCTCGACATCGGCGGATGTTAGTGTCCAAGTTGCTGCCTATGCATTGTCCCGCTGTCGTTGGCGCCACTCGGTGCTGAAGGCCCCGTGTAGGTGACTGTCCTCCGCGATCATGGGAACCTGATGCAGGGCGCATAGCCCGGCTAGCTCAGTCGGTAGAGCACGAGAACCTTAATCTCAGCGTCGTGGGTTCGGTCTCCCCGTTGGGCGCCAAATATGGAGATTCAGAAACGAATACAGACTCTCACGGTGCTCAAACTCCGACTGCCCCACGCGCTCGCCCGTCACCCCTTGGGAGTCGTCGTTAGTTTTTTTTTTTTTTTTCGTTCTCCACAAAATATGTATATATTGTGACGAAGTAGACGACGAGGCTGCGAGAGTGGCGTGCCTGACCACCATGCGCCACACTCCGTGCGGGTTTTTTTTTTCAGTTATACCCACACCTTCTGCGCCCCGCCCCCATGTCCGTTGAATAAATATATATATTATAAATTTCTTGGCTCAAGCTGCAGAGGTAAATATTGCACCTCTAAGTGTTGGTAGAATTAGGTTGCCTGTAACGTGTCTGCGAGTGGTGTGTTTATTGTCCCACACCAACAAAACACCAGAGGGTTCTCGAAATACCAACAAAATACGCCACGAAAGTTGCCGTGGAATGATATTGGTTCTCGAAATACGGCATTTGGTTTTCGAAACGCTGTCAAGAAAGACGGGCGGAGAAGAGCGTCGCTATTATTGCAGCGTCACAAGTTGTTCCTGTAGATACCATTGACTAGGCGATAACAGAGTGAGCCACAGCAGAACAGGTGTCTGCCGGATCTATCCAAACAAGCACCGCCAATAGGGGTGTACTACGGGATGTACTTGAGCCAGAAGTGATGGGAGCATTGCCACAAATGCGGAGCATCACCAGCGGCGAGACATCGGCCGCCGCAGCAGACCAGTAGGAGCGTGCGCGTAGCATATAGGATGTGGTATTAGCCAAAAATGGCGACGCGTCGCCAGCATCCAATAGGAGCGTCCTTCGCACGACTAAACAATGGAGGTATTTGAATAAGTCAGATTATGTACTGTTTTGAATATATATTTTTAGAATACAAGGTTATAAACATGCTAGCTGGGTAATGTTACACACGATTCTAACCGGAAACGACGGACGACAAGGGAACGAGGGAGAAATTTAAACGTCTCAATTTGAGACGTGCGTGTTTGTCTCTTGTCTCCTTGTTATCCATGGTCTCCATTGAGAATCTTCTATATCTTCTGTTGCGGATTACATTAGAGTTATGACGCCACCTGGAAATCGAGAAGACAAAACAAAGACCCAGTAAACACTTCAGTCGGAGACGTGTCGTAGTGAAGTGGAGGTCATCAACTTATTGTCCTGTCACCTTAAAGGGATACTGAACCGAAATTTGGATTTCGCAAAATAAGGCCGTAGAAGCGTTGAACGGGACGCTACGATCTCCAAAACATCAGTTATACATCGATATCTCAAACGGATGGCCGTACTTTTGGAAAAAAAGGGCGCGATGGAGCGAGGTCTCTGACGTCACTGTCCTCCGGGAGAATTTGAGAATGAGGGGAAGCGGCCTCGCTTCTCTCCTCCTCGCTTCGGTTCACCTGCTCGACGGGATGAAGCGAGGAGGAGAGGGAATGAGAATCGTGACGTGCCTTGTCTCGTCGGCCTCGTCGGCCGTGTTCAATCGCAAACTTCTTTTCCAAAAATACGGCGATCCGTTGGAGATATCGCTGTAGGAGTGATGTTTTGGGGTTTTGCAGCGTCCCGCCTATCTATCCAGCCCTGTTTTGTGAGCTCGAAATTTCAGTTCAGTATCCCTTTAAATAAGTCTGGACATGAACACACTTCCTCTGTCATCCCATTATAACCTTTTCTACTTGGTTATCGTCATCTTAAATATTTTAACTTCCAGTACGGGCAAAAACGCCATTTTTCTCTTGGAAGGTGTTCACGTTTTAAGCGTAATTGTCATTCGTTCATGGCCTCGCTTTTCTTTTTTACCTTTTTGCCGGTCGAATCGTTTCATTTTTGTTGTGGGCATTACCCCATACGGGAACAGCTCGGTTAGTCTCTAAACAAGCAAGCGAAAACTTGACACGGTCTCACTGTAACCAAAATCAGACCATGCAGCGGAATGAACAGATCTATAATCAGATGGTACATCACATCTATATAAAATTAAAACTGTCGAGCTGTTTTATATGTTAGACACTTCAAAGATCTGAAAAATATGTCAGCGTTTCAAGACAAGACACCTGGCAGACGTAATCAACCTTCCCTCTGAAATAGTACTATACCACGTCAGTTGGACCTGCCAGCAAGAACATCTATTCAAGCCATTCTGGAGGGTCAATACTTACCTCCATTTCAATGTCCTGAAACTTCGCAGACTGAGATCTTCCAGCACTGTTCACCAATATGTCCAGACGGCCGAACTTCTCCAGGATGGAGTCGAGGGCGCCGCGGTGAGACTCAAACGCCGTCACGTCCAGGGGCAGGACCAAGATGTCCTTCTCCGGCAGCAAATCCTGCGCTGGAAGTCAGTCTGCACTTTAGCTTTCTCTCAACCTAGTCGCTTAGGCTGGTTCCTGCAATTGCGACTCTTTACGACCGAGTGCTTTAAAACCTCTTGGTATCTTTCACGACGAGAATGGGGCCATGTAGAAAAACAGTCTGGTCAATCGGAGCAGGCGGCGGAAGCTGGGTGGAGCGGTGAAAGCGGCGGCGCCGCCGGCGCCGCATATTCCCCCTGTGATAAACTTGCGAAGTAAGAATGCGCTGGGATGACCTTAAAAAATTCGTGTAACGCGGCGTAGGTTTTTTTTTTCTTTTCTGGATGAGGCTGAAAGTACGTCAATGTATACAATTGTAAGAGATTGGTGGAAAAGGGGAGTTTCAAGGTGCTGAGTGCTTTTACTGAGCGAGGAAGGATGACAATGACGTGAAAATTTTCGTGAAACATGAGGCGACACTGCGAATGTGGGGTGCGCGTTCGGGGTTTGGGTTTAAACTCCCACAAGGCTGAATCCGCAGTTTTTACTGCCCACTCCGTCGTGGCCACGGCCGCAAGTGCAGGCAAAATAAAGTTTGAGTGCGTTCTGGATGTCGCCATGACGACAGCGTCACGTGCGTTGCCCTTTGATTTACGTAAAGTCGCAAATTTTCACTTTGGCGTGCTGAAATGAAGAACACATCTATGACAAGAAATTGTGATTGGAGGGTATTTGTTAAAGGGAAGCTGAAGCGGTTTTAAATATGAGAAAAAAACACCTGAGCCTAGTTAATCAGCTCTCAGCCATCACGAATATTGTATTCGTTTGGTCATTTTCTGCGCGGATTAACCGGAAAAGCGCCTTCAAAGTGGCGCCGAAGCCACGCCTCTCCGAAGCAGAGGGAAAGGGGAGAGAGGAGGAAGCCCGTCAGCCGGCGTCACAAAAGGACCGGCTGGGGGACCCCGCCGCGGCTGGCCGCGCTTTCCTCGTAGGCTGCTCTAGTGTCTTTTCGAGCCATCGTCGTTCTGCCGCTGCATAGCGCTTGCTTTTATCCGTTGACCGGTCATGCTATTAGAGTGTTTTAGTAGAGCGTTCAGTCACTCCCGCTACGCTATCCGCTAGCCGCTGCGACCTCCGCTATATGTAGCGTAGCGGAACCACCAGTTTAAGTTTTAGTAGAACGTTCGCAACCCGCTACGGAATCCAGCGTTGCGACAGCTAACGCAACGCCACTAGCGGCTCTTTCGGACACTAAGGCTCGCGTAAAACAAATTTGTAAAGCAATTCTTCGCATTTCTTTTTATTAACGTCGTTATCTTAATAGAATATTTTGTTATTCATTGAATAACGTGCTAATAGTTGCGTCTTTTATAAGTAAATGACTATTATGTCTGTAATTGAATACAACTGATGGCCAAGCCGTCCAAGCCAATCCGATATGAGTCAAGCCCCAAAGCCACCGAGAAAAATCTTCAAAAATAAATGACAACAACCGTAGCTCTTCTGTTGTGTCGTTGTTCACCGAAAATGAAACGCCACGGAACTCCCTCATATCCGCCTGCTCGCTCGCTTCCTTGGTCGCTTCTGTCCTCACGACAAAGCGGCCGAGCAGGAGGCCGCACCCTTCGCTCACAGCACCACAAACTGCGAAGCATTTTTTTTTTTTTCGTGGCCGTAATGAGCATGTTTGCCATAAATCGCTACCTGTTGCAGTCGTGGGACGGCTTTGTCGCAGCTACTTCTCGCAGCAGCAAGATATAATCCACCCCTCAGAACCACGATCGCGAAGCGCACAGACCGGACAGGCGCGGCGTGGCGGCCATCTTGAATTGCGTCCCTCGCTGGCTCTCCCTTATCTCGCCAAAACTCTTTCTCGCGAGACCCACGCTAGCACGCCGCGCTACTCGCCTCGCTATTTTGCCCCGATAGCGCGCCTCCGCTAGCCTCCGCAGCTCCGCAATATTTCCGCTAGCAACGCGCATGCGCAGTAGCGTCGTCGCTCTAGCGTATAGCGTAGCGGGAGAGCCAAAACGATCTACTAAAACTCTCTATTGACTCATTCGCCTGACGTGTTGATTGTTCTCTTGTTTGTTCACGGGTTTGCAGAATTCTCGTGATACCGAACCAACTGACTCGTGCTGTTGCACGATGCCGTACTCATGTGTAGCCGCCAGCTTTTACGAACAGCGCTCGTCGCAGTTGTTCTTCTCGCTTACCGTCTTTTTCACTTCGTCACCGAGATTTTAAAGGGATGGGTGGGTTTGAGCAAGTAAACCTTTTTTGTTCGAAACGTGTTTCGGACGGCGCATATGAAAACTGTGTACGTTTGGGTTTGGGTCTGAAGAAGGCTCGCCTGAACCCGATACTTTGCCGACCATCTTTGAAGCTAAGAAGGCAATTCAGCGCATTAAAAATCAGAAACAAAGAGGAAACGTAACTAGGTAGGAATTGAAGGTCGACTGTTCTAGAAAAAAGCTATTACGTTATTAGAATTGTGCAGTGTGCTAGAAAAGCCGCGATCATTAAGCCGAATAGCGGGTTTCCACTGGCTCTCTTGCGTTAACCGCTTATATTAGTGTTTTAGTGTTGGTTTCTTATATTGTTGAAGTGGCCATATTTTTCGGACCGACTCCGGTCCGGGAAATCTAGGAAACAAAAGAAAACAATCTTGGGTAGCGCAAGATCATTTTTTTTTTTTGCTTTTAATCTACTCGGCTACCCAGCCATTTGGGGGAGAAGGGCTTGCTCTAATAAATGGTCATGCCATTCATAATGCGACTTTCACGGTGCAGCTTGTTGTAGCATAAACATTTTTTTTTTTTTTTACAGTTGCTGGCATTATTTGAGGTCACATATTTTTTAAACGTAAACATAAATTTTGTAAAATTTTCCTTCCAAAGGTTCATATTGCCGCGAGCGCAGCTAACTAAGTAGGCAGCGCGCTCGTGGCCTAACGGATATCGCGCGTGCCTTCCACGCAGAAAGCCCAGGGTTCGATCCCTGGCAGCGCCGCGTCTTTTATTTATTCTTCCAATTTAGATTTCTGGTAATTTCGAGAACCGTGTTGCTCGTTCTAGGTTAGAATGTTCTGCGCGCCGAATGTTCCAGGCCGAATGTTCCAGAAGCCCACGCGTGCACAAAAGGGGCTCCGCGTAACCAACCGGACTCAGTCTCGCCCCAGCGTTCGACTCTGCGCTTACGCCGACTTCGACGCCCGCGACGCTCTATTGTTATCTTCTGTTTCCTTCTTTATTTTTGGGCACAAGTTCGCCCCATTAAACGTTTAGTTTCTTCAGTTATTCGCCGCCTCATCACTTGTCCTTCGTGACAATATTCTCTTCAGGAGAGGTTTTTGGAAATACAAAGCATGTGACCTTCTGTTCTGAATTGAGTTCTTTTTTTACAAGTTACGCAGTGTTTTCCGTATAACGTTTGTGTCATGCAACAATTCTTTGTGCTGTAGAAATGCGATCGGACGATGATTATGCTTGGTGGTGGTGTGATGCAGTCAACAAATCTTGGTAAAAGTATGCGAATGTAGAGGCCCAGGAAGCTTTCACGATTTCGGTATCAAATAGACCAATGCCACCAAGCAAACTGCGCAGGCGCGCGCATTCCGGAAGTGGTACCGCCGCCATGCTACTTGTAGTCATCGCTTTCCGGCTTCTCGCCTACATAGGGCTCCGCGTACATCGTAGATTATCGTTTGGAACGCCCCGGTATCAGCTTGGATTCTTCTGCATGTCTGTACTTCAAAAAACATTGTGTTGGTTGTGATGTCTTAATTTGTCAGCAAGCGCAGAAAAGCAGTTGCAGTCGTTTTATCTCTTTAGAATCGCTTTGTCGTCTGCTTCGGCGTCGTCTGCTTTTTCGTCTTCGTGAACGCGTGAGCACACTGCCGTTCACGCAGTGGTCCCACTGCGGCCGCAGGCAAAAAAACAACGACGCCACTACTCGAGCTTTCCGGCTGCTCGGATGTCTCAATTAACTTGGAAACTGAGCATCTAGTTGAATGGCAAAGAACACGAAAATTCGAGGGACCATCGGCTTTGTGTAGCACCGTGGAACAGTGTCAAATGTGTTGGTGAAAAACTGAGCTTGGTAGTGTTCAGTCTTGTGCATAACGATTAATCAACAATGAAGTAAGAGGAGCTAAATAGACTTTCTAGGTGAACGATAGTTTTCTAAAAGTTGTTTCATTCTGGTTGACAGCCTGTGCGCCAGGGTACAGATGAACTGCGGGGAGAAGCCTGCACACAGAGAAGAAATGATCTACAGAAAGGCTATGCCTGATGCGCCGTAACAATTGTCACCCCTCAAAAAGAAGCAGCCATGCAAGGTAGCTGAAAACTGTGGGTGGAGATGATTTTTCGTGTACAGTTTCTATTCAGTTTCGTTTTGTTTGCGCAAGCTCCGAACGCTAAGAGTCGCCCGACGTTGGAAGCTTTTTTCTGGATCAGTAGCGCCAGCCAAATAGACCACCACAAAATAGGTTAGGCTCGTTTGTTACATTTCTGCCGGTAAGTGTGGCACTTCTAAATTGCATTATGTGGTGTTTTTTTTACGTTTCGTATGAAAAAAAAATGAAAACTCTTCCGAAAAAAGTTGTTTTATTTCAAGTAATGCATATCAAGAATCGCTGCTTTTTTTTTTTTTTTGAGTGATTGTCCTGATCTTTTGAAGCACAGTTGTGCTTAAAACATGTCGTCACATTGACAGTTATAACCACCAAAATTCATTGAGCAAAAAGTGTATTCAAAACGGCCTCACCAAACTTAGTGGAGATAGACCAACGGATAGACCGCTACGGAGCGAATGCTCAGAGAGATTCCAACGTACGGAACACTTCGGCACGCTGTGTGTCTCGTGCCCTGTAATCTTACACTTTTTAGCTGACGTGCAATAGGTGGATATAAATTATGAAGCAAATCGAAAAACAAATGAAAAAACGCTATTTTTCCTGCTGCTCTGTCCGGCTCTGTTTACCTTTCTTTGCCGTGCTGCTTTCTTTCGGGAAGACATAATATCCGAGGCCTTTTTGCCTGGTGCTGTTATTGTAACACCGGGGCATACAACGGATGAAGCCACCCATTAAAAACCATGAGTAAACACCCGGCTAAATGTCTCGTGCTAACCCGAAAATTTCCAACCGCCGGACGGGCGTACAATGCGCATTGACGCGGCCGGAAAACTGGGGAGAACTACAGGTACCAGCATGCAACATGGCAGCGGTGGCGTCGCGCAACTCCTGGTGAAATCGGTCTATTAAGGGCTGCCGGGCACACATCTCCGCTTTTTCTAAAACTATAATGGCGTAATAGCTTGTGGCAAACAAACTAAACGCAGCAGAGGGTACCGCTATCACAAGGATGGCCCTTCTGCGCAGTTATTCGCATAGTGCGCAAGGACATGGCGGTGGCAGAAAGGCGATCCTGTCTTATCACCCGTCTCATCTCAGGGAAGCTCTCCCGTCGCCCGAAGCCGATTATACACCTTTTCCACAAGCGTGCAGCCATCTTGAATATCGTCACTTCTGGTATGCGGTAAAATATCTTTTTGACCTCTCTCCGAAGCTGGAAGGTGTTTACGAAAAATGCGTGATTGTCACACATTCTTGATTTGCCTCACCTATATTTTCTCGCATATTCCAGGTTCAAACGTTTTAATATTTTTTCGCCCCGCATACCAGATACGGAACCCACGTGACTGAGAACGACAGGAAGCAGAAAAGGTCTATAGACCTTTTCTGTTTCTTGTCGTTCTCAGTCACGTGGGTTCCGTATCTGGTATACGGGGCGAAAAAATAATAAAACGTTTGAACCTGGAATATGCGATAAAATATAGGTGAGGCAAATCAAGAATGTGTGACAATCACGCATTTTTCGTAAACACCTTCCAGCTTCGGAGAGAGGTCAAAAAGATATTTTACCGCTTACCAGAAGTGACGATATTCAAGATGGCTGCACGCTTGTGGAAAAGGTGTATACTATCCCTTCAAACCACTTCAGCCTTGATGAACAATGCAGCCTGCACGCTCACGCGTCCAGCAGCTGGCAAGCACGAAGGACGATGTTTGCAGAATTCTTGTCCCCTGACGACCGTTTTGGGGAGGGTCACGCTAATCCGGCTTGAGCCGTCCCGTCAATAACACTCTGTTTATTGTCAACGTTTTACGTTACAATAAATATCAGTCAGTACGTTCCTGAAGGTATGAAGCCGGCCATGTCGCGTCCGCTCAAGCAGTTCCTCGTATCTGCGTTTATTACTGCGGGGGGTCATTTTCCTACTTTGCCAACGGCTGGAACGCGTACTTTATCACGTCGAGGGTCGTCTGGAAACATTCCTCTTTCGGATCCACCGAAAGATTTCGAAAAATCAGAAGCCGAACCCGATTTACAAGAGCAGAAGACCCGGCGCCCGACTACTTCCGCGAGCGACGGAGCAAACGAGAATCGGGATGGTCCTTTTATGACGTAGTTGCGCGTCACGCGTCACGCGCCAATGGCGTGCCGCTGCGGCGATCGCTTCTGGTTTCTTGGCTTTTTTTCGCGTTTAGGGATTATTTTGGGTCAAACGGTCGTGATATTTGGACTCAGCAGGCACAGACACGTCAGAATCAACCATTAACTCATTTTTTTCGAAAATCTCTTCAGCTTCCCTTCATTGTCTCCGCTAGTGGAATAATTGAAGCTATCGGTTGGTAACAAGAGCTATCAATCACCGCGCCCAAGCTCATGGAAACAATTTCGGTCAGTGACATGCCCTTATTTTTGCCCTATTCTTACCAAATAATGACAAAACTCTCTACGTCAACGGCTCTGCACAAGAGCACGCACTGGCGCCATCTATCGAAAAGCCGTGGTAAACTTGGCTTTCCCTGCCCATTTCTTTTTTCGCGCATCATTATTTTTTTAAAGCTTTTCACAATGTTATAAACGACCATTTCTTATAGACAGTGCACAAAATTTGATCTCGCAAATAATACAGAAGCTTAGCTCTAGTGAAATGCAGTTCCAGAATCACCTTATGACTGGCGCCAGCGTGCCAGTGTGATCTCTCGTCGTAAAATCACAAGAACTCAGTCGCGAGCAAACGCAACTGTGTGAATTTCTCAGCATTTGCGAACATTCATTAATATAAACAACGTTTCCACGAACGGTTTAACATGTCCTAGGGCTGACTTCAGTTAGAGGAGTGAAATTTTACAAAACAGTCACGACGTAAGCTTGGCCCAGCTCGTACCGAGAACGAGTGATCCGTCAGCGTTTAGCGAGGACACTCGGATTCAATCACACGCTTCTTCTCCAAGAAATAGAGACCACCATTGTTGCATGATAGGGTTTTACGAAGGATCTTTAATGGTCTTGTAAACCTCCTGTAATCAGGCAAGCCCTACCATGTGAGTCAGAAACTCTCTCCGGCATTCAATGTGAGCAATCATCTAGATTAAACCAGCTTACCGTGCCCTGAGTAACATATTATTATTGTTGTTTTTTTTCTAGTTTCACACTTTCGGCACATTCGCAAGGGGCACACCAAGCTCGGTGAGGGTTGTTTCCTCCGCAAAAATTTTAAAAGAATAAAAAAATCCCCGCTAAAATTACTTAAAAAACAAAAACGCCCGTTCGAGAAACAAATAAGTTGACTGTTGAAGAGCTTATATTCCCTGCGATTATTTCTCCTCAGATTTGCCGAAACAGTATTCAACGTTCGCATAATTGAGTTTCTTTTTTTTTTTAGTAAATTGAAAAAAAAAACCAGGAATACGGCCTAGTTATAATTTCTAAAAAACAACAAGCCTCGAAATGGCTAGTGTTTTAAAATGTTGTAGTGTGTGTGCTGTTACCACTCCCCGTCATGCCTGTCAATCCTAGAAAATCTAATCTCTAGGCCAGTGATTCTCAACCATTGATGTTTCGCGGACCCCTTGTGGATCGACGGAGATGATGGGGGACCCCATTCCTGGTAGGGGAAGGGAAAGGGATAGGTTAATTTTGACAAATATTTAATAAATTAATATGAATAAGAGATATTTTGAAGTCGATTACTCTCATTGACATACACACAAGAAAACTCCCCCGAAAGTTGGAATGGTTCTTTTAAATCTGAAAAGAATACGACTTTTATTGCCGAGCTTGACGGATGAGGCAGTGCTTCGCGGACCCCTAGAATGCCTTCGCGGACCCCAAAGAATCCGCGGACCCCCATTTGAGAACCACTGCTCTAGGCCTTCAATATGGTAGGACCATTTTGAAAAGGAAAACCCAAAGTCGGCAATAAGCTTTTTTGTTTGTACGAAGAAAGCTGGAGAACTAGGCTTTCAAGAGGGAAAATTTGTTTCCTGCAAAAACTCCACAGCTGACATGCAGGCCGGCATTCACTGTGTCAAAATTATCGCCGTATCAGTTCAGACACTAGGAATGGGATCCACAGACGAGACGGACGTCCAGACACAACACTGTATCGGGCGCCTATCTCCAGAGCCTTTTGCAAAACATGTCTTGCAATGTATTTCAAGATATGATCCATCTAATGCGAATGCTTCTAGTTGCGGCAAGACAGCGTTCTTGTTATTTAAACTAGAAGCGTTTTAGATGCCCCGGGTCATTTTTTTTCACCGTTCTCGCAGTTAATTTCTAGAGGTGAAAAACAATAATTAATTTTTATATTCAAATATACACTCCTTCAATAACGTACACAATTTGTCCCCACTAACAAATTAAACTTTTTCAGAACAAACTGAACTTTACAAGGCTTAAATATTATCCGAACTAAAGATTCTCAATTTATTCAAAAGGGCGATGCAGCAATAATTATAGTCTCAATAAATACAGCTTAAAATGAGTCTGACATTCATAACCTATAAACCACATGTTAGATTTTTTTTTTTTTTTCTAAACGCAATTGCAGTAAAAAAAAGTTCGAGAAAATCGAGCAGTTTTTACCCTCTCAACTCACAGCCAGAACAAGCAACCACGTGATCTGATAGTGATTATGTTCCGCCATTTTTCATCATACTCACGCGTTTGTGGTTGTCAAAGCACAGGGCATTTGCTGAGTTCCACACATTGGTAAGGTTCGGCTACTCCCGCCATCGCAGCGATTAAGCACGAGTCACTGCACGAGTGCATGTCGAGGCATTGACTGGCCCGAGCCCAAATCAAATGCTCACAGAGTGCTTGCGTCTACCGCATGAGCACTTAAATATCGTAAACGCCGGGATCGCAAAGCTTGATGACGAAATCCCGGGAATCGCATTGCTGAAAACGCCACCAATGCTGTCGCCACAACTTTGTCATCAAGTTTTGGGAAGGAAAAACAGACTGAAGGCAAACGTTCCCATTTTATCCCCGACAAAAGGCAACAAAAAAGCTCTTTGGTAAGCGGCATTGCGGGCGAGTATACCTGGGCTCCACCAGTGCGAATGTTTTTTAGGGGGCCGTTAAACGTCCTATTTAGAATCACTTTAGACAGTAAAGCAAGTTGAACTTACCGATGATTGTGTACTTGACGTCTTCAATAGCCTTGGTGTCAATGTCCGACAGCACCAGCCTGACCCCATTGGACGCCAACTCCATGGCGACGGCTCTACCTACTCCGCTGCCTGCTCCGGTAATCCAGGCCACCTGTCTTCTCAAGTTGGCTGCACGTAGAAGGTTCCCGTGAGCACACTCCAGAGATCGCAGTTTCAAGACGTAAATGTTTTTTTTTTTCTTAGACTAAAGGGCGCAAACTACCACCCGTTGCAGAGGGTGTAGCCCACCCATTCATTCATCCAGATGTCACTGTTAAGGACACTTTGAGCCTTATTTTAGCGAAGAAAGTGCGTTACGGCTAGGTTTTAACAGTTCCCAGTAACTTACTTCTTGTAGGCTTCTGCAACGAAAGAGCGTCACACGGGATTGGGTCCGAGTGCCGCCTCGGCGTTCGGCTACAACTCGCGTCTTCATTGATTGGACAGTCTAACACTCACTTAGCACTCGTGCCCACCCAATCTGTGTCCCGAGCAGGCCTCCACTAGGTGACGTCAGTAATCCAAAAGTCCAGCCTCGTAATTTCGGATGTGTCGAGCGAGCGCGCTCGCTTTTGCCGCATGTGCGACAAAAATTCGCAGAAACGGCGCTTTGTGCCTTCTTTTCGAAATAGTCCCAATCCATATGATCTCATCAAAGTCAAACATTCCACCCCGAGACCGTGCCCGGGTCGGGGTCATAAAACACGAGTTTGCTTTATGATTGAAGATGTCAACATGACGGATTGTCTATAATGGGGCGTACGACATCACAAAAAGTTCGGATAGGAAGCTCGCTAGCATCGGTAACGAATGTGGATGAAATACACAAAGAACAACTAACGGACAAGCCACAACTCCGTCCGTCCTCTTCCTCCGCGTATTCCTTTCGTAATTCTCGAAGGAATAGTATATACATGTTTTAGAGCCCAGCTCTTAGGCGCCCGGTTCCGCGTTGAGGGACGTCGGCGTAACCGCGCGCGTTGCATTATGGGACGTCACAGTTTAACCGCTAAATTTAGCGGGGAAACTGAATTGGTGTTGAGGTCACATGACGTCGATTTTCCCACTAAATTTAGCGGGGTAATATCCCGGTCAATTTAGCGGGAAAGTTTTCGCTGTACTTAGCGGGACATTTATCGAAAATTTCCCGCTAAACGGGAAAGGAGGAGGAAGGGAGGGGGAGGAGGGGCATACCCTCCTCTCCGTACCCTCCCCTCTTCCTCCTCAAGAGCTGCGCTCTAAATTCGAATTACAGAAAATTGTAAACGTCTCTCTTTTTCTTTTTCTTTCTTTTTACGGAATTTAAAAGTGATGTCGCGGGCATAAGCCTAATGCCTCCATTAATATCGTCAAAATAATCACTACTATATAGTAACCGCACTCGCCTTTGAAAGGGATTATCCATAATAGGCAGTTGTAGTAGACCGTTTCCGCAGCCCGCTCAGCACCCGGATAGCGCTCCGTAATCCGCCACAAGACCTTAAACTATGCAGACAAGGCTGGCGGCGCGCATACGCCGCTGCCGCGTTTTCTTCACGGATACCGTAGCGGAGGAGAAAAACGATCTGCTACAACTCCCTATCGAACCGTACTAGCGACACTATTCCGTAAGGTAGGCATACAACACGAACAACACTAACAAAAAAGCGAAAATTTCACATTTGTCTGTGAGGCGCCATACCGCTCACACAATATTCACGGATATATGCAGCACATCACTTCTCCGGGACATTCATCACAGGGTATATTCACCTACATTTACTTGGTCTAGGGCTATAAAATTAATTTATTCACCGATCGTTTAATGCATTAATCGCTCGTTGATTCCTCATTCGGTATAAAGGTGGACAGGTGGGGCAGGTGGGGTGGGATAATGGGCAATATCCACACTATTAACAAACTCTAAATTTCAGTCAGTAGCGAGAATTTTCAGGGTTGCCAGTTTTTCAAGGAGAATCCGGAGTAGTATATTCTACTCGTGTATAAATATTGAAAAAAGGCTCGTAAAAAATGTGTTGTATTTCTTGCTTAGCATCCTCCTGAAAAAAAAAACAATGTTGCCGTTGTGTTCTGTTTTACATGTTGCCACCGCTTAAGTATACCATTCCATATGTCAGTCAAATAAATAACTGAAAGTCAAAAAACACATATCCCACTTTTTTTTATTTTATAGCACTTTGCCGGGAAAGTCACGGTAGTGAAAAGACGCGTGCATTTTCTTTTTCTCTTCCGTGCAAGGTAGTATTAAAATTGCGTTAACCAACCAATTCTCAAAAAAATATGAAAGAGAAGACTTAATTATGACACGCGCTATGATTACGTAGAATCCCTCACGCTCCCTATCAATAGCCCCTCGTCAAAAGCACCCGCCACCTGGTAGCTGTTGCGCGAATTATTCGAGTTCGCATAGTGTCATCGCGTATTCTGAGTACGTGTTTTATTTCATTTTCTTTTTATCCTTAAGGAACCTCTTGCAAGGTCACTACATAGGAGGGAAGCAATACAATAAATACTGCGATTCAATTAAACAAAAAAACAAAAAGAGCGCTCTCTCCCGATAAAATTAAAAATTGAAAATAAGCGAAAACATATTGGTAGTCTAATTAACATAGCAAGCGACAGCTGGACACGAGTGAGGCGTCAGCGTTCGGCGTGAGCTCGGGTCCAATCATACGCGTTGTGTCGAACAAATGACAAACGCCGATGTTGCTTGACGAGGTTGTAAAATGGGGGTCTATGGCCTCCGCCATCACCGGTCGTATATTCCTTTCGTCTCGGCGCGGTAGCCCTCGGGACCGCCCGAGGTGCTCACGTGCGCTGAGATGCATGGTCCGCTAAGACCCAGTTAGTTCTGCGGCACGACCCGTCCCCTGTGACGCCGATCTCCTACTGGGGAGCGTAGCTCCCCGTCACCCGAGCACAAAGCCCGCCTCGGACAATCGTCTCTATCAACCCCTTCTTTTTTTCTCAATCTGTTATGTGGGCAGAAGCTGAGGGAGAGGAGGAGAGGAACGCTGGAACGCCAAGCTCTGGGTTGGAATGATTAGTGGATAGAGCGAATGCTAGCAGCCTTTGTATCCACCGCCCTCGTCGAACGCGTTCAAATTCGTACCCAACCGCTTTAAGCCTGCGTTCCGCGTTCTAACGCGTTCTAAAACGTTCGACGAGTTAGTTCACATCGAAAATACAACACACCGTTTTGAAGGTGCACTCAATTTCAATAGGGGCAATATACGCCTCTCAGTGTATCAGACAAGTTTATTTCCCAACAATTCTGTGTCAATATGTCTAAATTCACATAGACCGATCAACCGATTTAGAGACCGACTAAAGTTCGCGATTTTTAAACTTAAAATGAACTATACCGAAAATTTCGTCCAATGTCTTCCGTACACGATGTTACCGTTGCTGGTGGTCTTTGCAAACTTTATGGCACGAAAGCAACGGAGGCCATATTGTGCCAAACTAACAAGACAATCGCGCTACTATGGTCGCAATGCTAGAGGAGAGCAACCTCAAAAACGGCTAATACTGAATCCGGTGTATGAGGCCGGTGCTAGTAATAACAGCCAGAATCCTTTCAAAGGGGACAAGGGGATGGTTTCCCAATAAGAGCGCGGGGTGAAATGGGATGTGATACCGAATTCCGGAAAAAAAAAGGTTGGCGTTCTGTTTCGAGCTCTGAACAGAGGCACAAAATATTCAGTATGCTAAATGAGTTCCCACAGCGACCACAAACTGGTGGATCGTCCCCGCAAAGCAGATACTTGTGAGTGACATAGGAGTGGCCAATTCAAAGCCGACATATCAACACTTCATGAAATCTGTTTTTGAACGAAAAGCTCTCCCAGGATTTGAGGACCCGCTTGGTCACGTGGAGCTTATTATAGCATTGCACGTCCCATTCTGCCTGCCACGTCCGAAAAAGTGACGACTTGATTAAAAGTTCGATGTCCTGGTAGGTTAAGCCTGTGTGAGATTGAGGGAGGTCATTAGAGGATGTGGAAAGTCTGTCAGCCTCCTCGTTGCCTTCAATTCCAATGCGATTCGGCACCAAAAAAAAATCTTATAAAATGGCCTCCCGTTAATCTTACTCTGTAGATGTAGAACAAGCGGATTTTCGGAAACTTCCAAAGATATTATTGTACAAATAGCACTCTGAGAGTCAAGAAATAAAACAGCACTCTTTATTTATTTCTGCAAGATATAGTCTATTATAGCTATGAAGATAGCATAAAGTTCAGCTGTAAAGATACTGGCAAGAAGCTGAAGACGTTTCACTTTAATAAAGCCATCGGAGTGGACAGCACAGCCCATAAAAGATGATGTTTTGGCACCATCGGTATAGAAGTGGACATAATCCCCCTATTCCTTTACGACCTCATGAAATTCATGTTGAATAACTTGGGCTTTCACACTATTCACAACATCTCGTTTGATTCTGGATATAGGCTGATGATAGGCGACCTTCGAAAAGCCCCTGTTGGAAGCCGTAAGCCAAGAGGATGGATAGGATCCAACTTCCTAAGCGCAGACGGTCTTGCGGAATCATAAACTGGCGCTCCGTAGTCACGACGTGACCGATTAAGAGCACTGTAGAGCCGTAGTAGGCATTTTCTGTCTGATCCAGACGTATATGTGCTAATACTTTGAAAGTGTTGGCAGTTTTAAGACATTTTGCCTTCAAACTTTATGTGAGATATAAAGTTCCACTTTTTATCAAATGTAATACCCAGGAATCTGGACTCATTCCTGACAGGGATGCAGGTTTTATACAATTCAAGGACGTGATCCAACGACAGCCCTCAACGCAAAGAAAATGGTACGCAGACTGTTTTCTCAGGCTGAGAACGTAAAACCGTTCTCGGAGGCCCAATTGCTATGGTTATTTATGGTTAGCTGTAACTGACGCTCGCACCCAGACATATTACAAGAGGACACTGAAATATGGATGTTGTTATCAGACAGCGAATATAAAACAGAACGGGGCAGCGTCCTAGCAAGAGAGTTAAATTTAACAATAAGCAGGGTGACACTTAAGATTCCACCCTGGCGGACTCTCGTTCCTTGAAGAAATGAGTCCGAGAGGGTGGTACCCAGTTGAACAAGAAAGGTCCTCTCTGACAAATATTTCTTATGCATTGCAGCATGCGACTGCGAATCCCGTAGCCATACAGTTCTTGGAGGATGCCATATCTCCACGTTGTATCGTACGCCTTCTCAAAATCAAAGAAGGCGGAAACACAATGCTGTCTATTCACGAAGGCTTCCCGTACGATTGTTTCTAGACGCACAAGATGATCCAGGGTAGATCGACCTCTGCGAAACCCACACTGGTGTATATCAAGAACATTTTCACTTTCCAGTACGTATACTTGTATTCTGTTTATCATATATTCAAACGTTTTTCCAAGGCAACTAGTTAAAGCTACGAGGCGGTAACTAGACTGAATTGTCAGGTCCTTGCCAGGCTTCATGAGAGCGATTATGTGAGCATGCCTCCAAGCCCTGGGGAAGCATGCTCTTTCCAAGAGAGAATCGAAAAAAGAAGAGTTTCGAGGGATTCTGGAGTCAGCTTACGCAGCATTTCATAATGGAGTGCATCAGGCCCAGGCGCAGATAGCTTCTCTACCTCAAGTGCCATGTTGAGTTCACTGTGTGTGAATGGTTGATAGTAAGGTGCAGAATTGGCACCCGTGTTGCTCAGCACGAGATTTGAGCAATTTGAAGGCAGCACTATAATTGGAGTAACTTGATACATAACTAAAATGCTCCCCCAATGCATTTTATTTTCCTTGTAATAATGGAGAATAAGGGTCCAAAAGGGGAATAGTAAAACTTCTGTATTCCCCTTTGATTTTACTTAGTCTATCCCAGACCTCTTTGGATGGGACAAAACTGCTCAAAGAGGTAATATACTCCACCCAGGTTTTCCTTTTAGCCTGCTTTCTAGTTCATCGGGCTTTCGCTCTCGTTTTTTTTTTTTTTTTAATTTCACCAGGGTTATGAGGTAAGATACCTTCTGAACCTGTCCCAAGCCCCATTTTGTTTTTTGAGTATTGAGGCACACTCTTCGTTCAACCACGGTTTGCGGCTTCATGGCAGAACTCCAGATGCCTGTGTAATCGAACGACGAACAGCGTTTATAATCTGTTCTATTACATACAATGTGGCTTCATCTGAAGTCATGGAGCTAAGCGAAGACTCATCAAGCGTGAAATTTAATCTAAAAAGGGACCAATCCGCCTTGTCTAGTTTCCACCGGGGCATTCACATTTAAAGAATCGGAAGACAGATAGTACTCTCTAAAACGATAGGGAAGTGATTGCTCCCAAAAGAATTAGTAAGAACCTTCCATGAAAAGCATGAAAGTAAGAAAGGTGAAGTAATAGAAAGGTCAATAGATTTAAATGAGATGTGAGCAGAACTAAAAAAGTAGGTTCGCTCCCATTAAAAATACACAAGTTAGGTGATAATAAAAACCGCTCAATTACTCGGCCTCGAGAATCGATGCGAGTACTGCCCTACATGGGGCGATGGGCCTTAAAAGAACTTAAAATTAAAAAGGATTAAGGCAGTTGCCCTACAAGCCCCTGGAATTCGTTAAGCTGCAATTGATTGTTCGGTATAAAATAAATGAAAACAATTGTCATGAGGCGGTCTAAAAAAACGTATTGCAACCGTCTTGAGCGGTGTGCAAAGGGGAACCTCAGAGCAGGCCACCCCCCTCCGCACTACCACTGGTATACCACCGGAACTGGAATTCAGACGATCTTTGCGGAAGACTTGATGAAGTTGCAAACTCTGTGTGGGATGTGTTTGAAGGTGAGTTTCTTGTAAAGAGAGGGCAATACGCCGAAGATGATCCATAAAGGAATTAACATCATCTATATTGAGTAAGAGACCTCGACAGTTCCACCGCATAGAATGCCAGTCTTTCGTTAAGGAAAAAAATGTACAGGAATAAATTATTAAAAAGGAAGAGAGGAAAAGAAAATTAACGCTCGCGGTTAACAAGGTAAATAAATCTAATCTATTTGGGAGCAGTCACTTTTAGATTTACGGTTCGGGGTTTGCCAGTCTATGTCTTCTTGGTCGGACGCAGGAGTAGGCGGATCAGTAGCCTCGTCCATCACCTCTACCTCCTCAAACGAGCCTTTTCCTAGAGGTTGGGTTAGGTCCGCAGCACGGGGTGGAATACCCCGTCCACGAACGCCCGCCACTGAAGAGCCAAGGGAGATACTGGGCGTGGTATTGCCCGAGTCCCTCCGTTCCTGCCCCCGATATCCTGAAGGGCATCCTGATACTGCCTTTTGGATGAGGAGGCCATCTCCAGCGAGTTTGGGTGAGAGTGTCGCCCTTCACCAGAGGAAGACCTCGACACACGGGCAGGTGTGGGCATGGCTTGCGAGTTCGGACATTGCCAATCAGCTGGTGTGCTTCCCCTGAAACCTAAGGTTTTTTGGGTGAGGAAGTCCTCCTCTGAAAAGAGGAGCGAGGGGCTCGTTCGCTCTCTTCAGAGAACGACTTGCAAGGTGTGGGCAATTGAGTCAGCTCCCTTGGCTCGGTCGCACCCGAGTCAGACCGGGTGCCTCGGCGGCCTTAGCGGCCGAGAGGGAACGCCCAGGAAGAGAAAGCGTCAACCTGGGCGTAGAGGACTGGAGTGGTTTCCCAGGGTTCCCAAGGGACACCTAGGTTGCCACTGATACCTTGAACGGTGCAGGTCCCCTGCGCGACACTGCCTCGGCAAAAGAGCCCCTCTGGGAAGCGGAAAGGTGACGCGACGCTTTGCATTTTGGTAGGTTATTTTCTCTTTAACCTTGAGTGCAAGAATTTCTTTTTCCTCTTTGAAGTGTTCGCATAATCTAGAGTAGGCAGGATGGTTGCCGCGGCAATTGGCACATTTGTTATCTGGTTTGCAGTCATCAGCGGTATGGTCTCTGCCACCACACCATGCGCATGTCTCACGACCGCGGCAAGTGCACGAACCATGACCGTGCCGCTGGCGCCGAAAGCAGCGGAGTGGATTTGGGACGTAAGGTTGCACCTTGCAGTTAATGTAGCCTGCCATAATAGAGGGAGGCCAAGTGGGACTCTCGATGATCAAAACGACATGTTTGGTGGGTCGTTCCTCACCATCTCGTCGGAGTGTGATGCGCTTTGCAGCTACAGCTACTTGGGATTGCAGACCTACAATTTTTTCCTCGGTACTGCCTATTAATTTGTATTCCGAGATCACGCCGCGGATGGTGTTCAGTGTTCGAAGAGCAGACACTGTCACCTTGAGGTCTTGCATGGTTTGAGGATTCCTCAAAGTCGTAGCTTGGTATTTCTCGTATACTTCCTCAAGAAGGTCGCCTGAGAAGAGCTTTCTGGCTTCATGCTTCGCTCCTAGCGTGCCTTGAATCACTTTGGCGACAACGAGCGGAGACAGCTTTAAGAGTGGTTTTGATGCATCGTCAAAGTGGAGAACAAAAAATCTTGTAAAATGGACGTTTACATTGTGAGTGCAGATAAATGTTGATAGTGATTCGGTGCGGGTCCTTTTCGTGGCCTGATCAGAATGTGTTTTAGTTTTGGAACACATACAGATGTGAAGGAAATTCAGTGCCCGGGTGCACCGCCCACCTCGGAGTAGGTAATGTGCCATAGCAAGATGGGCTTGGCTGACACAATTACTCTACCAGTGCTGCCCGGGCACTATACCCGAGTGTGATTGCAGGGACAGGACCTGTTTCCACCCAAAGTTGGCCCTTGCCGCCTAAGTAGTTGAAAAAGAAGGGAAGATACTGTAGCAGGAAAGAGAAACAGGTGGAAGGAAAAGTGAAAGAAGGAAGAAGAGGGTAGAAGAGGCGACTGACTGAATCATCCTGGTCGAGCCAAGCCAGGACACAGGCCTATGAAAAGCTGGGGGAGTAGTGGTATATTGTCTCTCTCGGGGACCCCGAAGGGTCCAAACATCCCCACGCTCGGCTCAACCACCAGGATTCCCTTTTCCCCGGACACGGGTTAAGCCACCCACAGCCAGGTGTGGGTGGGTTAAATCACATGGCTCGGGGTTTGTGGTGACGCCACTCACTAAGCATTTACTAAAGCAGGTTCCCCCTCTCTGTGGGTATAGGGGCCCACGTGGCTCGGGTCTGTGGTGACGCAACTCACCAAGCACTTAACACCTAATGTGTGGGCGCCCCCTGCGGGGAGGACGTCACCATTGCAAATTTTCAACCAAACTCGTGTAGTACAAAAGATAATGTAAACAGAATTTCAGAGAACCCCTAGCCCGAGGCAAAAAAGGACATAACAAACAAAAAATCTAAACATAGCTGAAATTTATTCAGGTAAAGCATGTTGCTGGTCTAATTCGAACATTTTTGTACAAATAAAATATCGCAAATGGGACAGGGAAAAGCAAGTCCTGTCATGGGACAATGACAAGCAACTGTCCTATATCCTGGGACACTGACGAGCACTTGTCCTGTCCTGGGACCATCCCCAGAAATTTGTACCATCGTATGCTTCCACCATCTCTTACCGGGTGACGGCAGCGCTCCCATAAAAGCCCGTGTATTTATTATACAAATCTTGCCATAATACCGAAACGTTACGCTTTGAACAATTTGCCCTGCTGCAGTTACATTCTATCATATATCGCTATTCTTGTGCAAAAATGTCAAGATGATGACTTGTAAACTGTAGGTTCCTCAGTTGAGTAAACTTTTCGATGTATTGCCGTTGCGGATAGTATTCAAGTTCATCAATGTTTACTGTTTATTCTTGGCCATAAAAAACTTCGTATAATTGAAAAAATTAAATAGAAGCCCTCTTCAATGTTACAGCAAATTTTGTATTGTCAAAGATGTGTATTACATCTGTAGAAAATGTATTACGGAGTTACCTCAGGCAAACTTTTGAGAAACAGCAAAGTTTAAACGAGCACAATCTTAAAATACAACTTAATACAATATGTGCCATTCGACTGTAGTAAACCAGAAGAATCTATAATGTGATGGTTACAGAAGTGTTGTAAGTTGGGCGAGTTGGTATGAAGACATGATGAACAGAACAGCGCACAATAAGACGAGGACAAAGAAAAGGAACATGCACGACACACAAGCGCTGACTCGCAACTGACTTTATACACAAAAGAAAGAAGGAGAGGGCGTTCTGAAAGACACGCAGGGCACGCAGTGCGTGTCACATGCGACACAACACCATTTAACTACAATGTCTTTGCCCCATAGTCCGATCTAAAAACAAGGTTTCGGATTGTAGAAGTGTCATTGATGGGTGGCTAACGCAGCAGTCCCCTAGGCTGTTGATGCAATGTGCTTCCAAGATTTCGCGAGTCGTCTTGTCTCGATGGTGTCCAATTATTGTTGTGCCTTTAAGAATCGGAGTACACGAGCAGGAATTGCAATGAACGGGAAGGTGACCGCCCACCGTAGATTTCAGTGAACGATCATGCTCGAGAAGGCGATCGCTAAGGCACCGTCCAGTTTGGCCCACATAGCTTCTACCACACGTTAGTGGGATTTTGTACACCACGCCAATTGAACACGGCACATAAGGGTGGCTGTGGCGTTTCTGGCACTTGTCTTTGTTGAGGTTATCCGCTATTGAATGAACCTTTGAACAGATTTGCGTCATTCTTTTAGGCGCTGAAAACACCACAGGCACATCGTACCTTTGGGCTGCTCTTTTTAAATTATGCGAGGTTTTGTGCATGTATGGTACAACACACTTTCGCTTCTGCTGATCTCTAGGTTTCTTTTGCTGAATCCCTTTAGTCTTACGTACTAAGGCCGCCACCACCTCGTCTAAAACCTGTGATGGAAAGCCCGACTTTTGGAGTCTCGCAACTTGAGCGTTAAAACTTTCACGAACAGTGTGAAAGCAGGACTTCGTAAGTGCAGCCCCAAGTATGGTAACCGTAATCCCCCTTTTAACAACTTTCGAATGTGCTGATGTGTAATGAAGGATGCCCTTTTTTGACCTAGGTGAGAAACTCCAGCAGATATGGTTTGTATGAAGAGATAACGAAAGGTCCAGGAACTGTAACTTTCCGTCCGGGGTTTTTCAACAGTGAATTTAAGACCAAAGCCACACCTGGAAAATACGCTCACAACCTTATCAACGTAATCACCTTCAACAGACTTGGGACACACTAGCAAAAAATCGTCAACATATCGGAACACCTTTGACACTTGTGATCTGCTAAGGACACCTTCAATGGCTCTATCTGCACCTTCAATGGCTCTATCTGCCTATACACACACCTGACCGCTGTGTAAAGGTATCATATTTCCACCCAACCATCATAGAGTTAAAATAGAATTGCAAGAGTTCTAGAAAGCTTTCTAAAGACACACCACTAGAGTTTCTGAAGAAGAGCTCCTCTTGCTCTTCAATGCAGGACTTGATACATTTACACAGCGGTCAGGTGTGTGTAACAACCGACATCATGAAACGTGCAAGTCATTCCATCAGATCGCGAACGCCGGAGCGCGGCCAACGCTAGGTGCCGACGAGCAACTCAAACAGCGTCGAAAGTGCAACATCACTGCGTTCATCCCCTTCTTCAGTGTTTTTTTTTTCCTTCTAATTCAACCAAACGGATAAGGTGTAGCAAACAGGATAACTGGGCGAGTTGGTATGGATTCTTAATTGAACAGCGCGAATTTTTACAAGGGCAGAGGAAGGAACTAACAAGTAACACGTAACAAGCTAAGCGGTATTTGCTCTGCAGTGGAAAAGCGCGTTAACAAGGTAGGAGAACAAGGGGGAGAGGCCGTGCGGCATAAAACAAAGCATTGAGTTCGTGCCATGCACCTTGGGTGTAGTTTACCAGATACCCTTCACCTGCGGGAAGGTATACATCGGACAGACGGGGTGGTGCCTCAACATTCGCCTGCGGGAACACCGTAGTTCTTTAACAGGAACAGCAAGCTCCCATTTGGCGTTACACTGCAGGGACTGCGCCTGTACACCGTTACTTGACAAAGCCATTGTTTTGTATAAACACAGGGACCAAAAAGCTCGAGAGATCGTCAAAGCTCATAGAATAAAGAAGGAGGGGCCAGCCTGCGTGAATCAGGCTTCCTTGAGTTTGCTGCTCAGTGAGGTCGAATTTTTAGATCGGGGATGACGCATATAACATTGTGTAACAGATAGCACCCAATTTTGTGAGGCGCATGCGCATTTTCATCGTGATTAGAGACTCGTGTTGTTGTGTGTTTTCTTCGTGGTTTCCTGATAATAAACCTTTCAGTTGTTAGTCAGCGCTCGTCCTGTCCAGTTCCTTCCTCTGTCCTTGTAAAACTTCGCGCTGTTCCATTATGGATAAGGTGTGCCTTGAGGTTGCGGTGTCAGTCCGCCATTGTGCGGGGATCCCACAGCTGCCAGCAGAGGGCAGTCTTTCGAAAGGGGTGTATAAGAACTATAGAAATGCGTGCGATGACTTCTGCGAAATTGTTCATGAGTTCCAATGTTCTTCCTTTGATCGCAGTATTGCCATGAAATGGTAAGTGAGAATTATAAAGTTATCAGTATGTTGCATCCGCGAGACGCTCATTATCTAATCCTTTTTTATCTTTGAAGTTAGTTTCGGTCACTCGGTACACACTCCGCTTTGGTGGGAATTTTCACATGGCGTAAAAGTTAATGGTGAATACGCCACGTTGGGACAGATAAGTGAATTAGAAGCGTTCGTCGCAAAGTTCTGACCATGCAGGACAATTCCGCCTGCCCTGTCTTGGGACAAGAAATATTCTGCCGGTCATGTCCTGGAACAAAAACAATTGCGTCTGCCCTGTCCTGGGACAAGGACAATTGCGCCTGTCCTGTTTTCTTCCGAACCTTCCTCCCACCCAGACTAACAATAAGACCGAAGAAAGATAAGGCGAAAGCCTGAAAGGCCGACCTCTAAATCGAACTCGCAGTCTTGTTCACAGTAGTTCCCTGTTTCAGCTGTATTCGAGAACAAATTTCAGTTTTGTTTGATACTTCGTGTTTGTGCGCTGATTGTTTATTAATAATTTGAATTTGTTTACTTTCATCGTGTGGCAGCGTCCTGCAGGATCGCACACTGGAAAGGTGCTCATCCAGATCGAAAAGGGGACGAATCTAAGCCGGGAATAATTTCAGTAGTCATCCCAGGAATCGAGTCACGCCCCTGCCCCGAGATCCAAAAAACAAAGGCGACATACCCGGAGATGCGCCGAAACATTCTGCCCAAACGAGGCTCCAGCAGGCGTCGGCCCAGTATCGAAACCAATACCAAGCAACTGCCAACACGGCTACGAGCGCGAGCGCCAGCAGTATCGAGATGCAACACATGGCTTCCGTTCTCCACAGCCGCCCTACCACACAAAACGACTCTCGCTGAAGGCAAGGCTCTGGTTGAAGGGTGCACTTATCAGCTAGTCTGGGGTTTTATCACATCCTAGACTTCTCGATCTTGTTTGGAGCACGTACAGAGAGAGGGTGCTCCTTATCTGTTTCTCTCTGCCTCTCTCCAACCCCGCCGCGAATAGAACACCCCCGAGATGAGAAGGCCCCAGTGCGGGATTCTGTACGTCATCTAACGAAGGCCTGCGTGTGCCACAGATTGAACACGACTGCTGCGTTAGGGTTTGGCTGGCACTCGTGTTTAGTCAGTGAGTGAGGACACCAGCCTTCAGCCAAACGCTAACGCCGCAGTCGTGTCCGGTATGTGGCACACGCTGGCCTCATTCTGATGACGTAAAGAAATCCGGCAGCGCGCCCTTGTTATCTACAAGCAGTTAATAAAACACTGCGAGCCTCATCGTTTCTGAAACTCGAGACAGCTGTGGTGTAGTCGTGCAGTTTGTTCGACAGCTGTGGCAGTTTTGCGTTGTATATGTTCCCGCAAAACGCATATGTATGTATCAGATGAGTGTACAAAAAAAACTTGCTGTTAAGATAAAAAGTTGAGAAGGCTTTATGTCTAAGTTAGCGTTAGATGATATAAATGTTCTCAAATCAGGAATCGTTTTTTACACAGTAAAGGATTCAGCTTTACGAGAACAGTTGTTACACACACAAAATCATCACGTTAGTCTTCAAACTCTTTCCCGCATTTAATGTAGACTCTGGTTGCAATTGATTTTGACTCTATTAAGGCTCACGTAAAATATTGGCATGAATGTCATGGCAGTAAACAACTTAAATTTTAAGAAAATAACTTATGGCACCCCTATCACAAAGAGTCACTCAATATATGCACTGCTGTAATAGAATCCTGAGGAATACGTATGAATTCGATCATCTCGTAGATGGTTAACCGTGTTTGTTTCTAATTTACGATAACGAAGGAGGGACATGGAATACAAACAAACAACACAACGCAGGCAAAATGAAACTGGACATTTCACCGAGAAACTTTTCATTGGTTAGTTTACCAGAAATAAAATAGCTTGCAAAACTAAAATTGCCTATATTTATTCTGACTACCTGCATCCCGCAGAGAAGGAAATATTTATTAAATGTTTGGTGTTTTGTTGAGCAAAGAGCAACAAAGACCAAACTGAACCGAAGGTAAGGAAATATGTTTCACTGTGTATTAGTAAATAAGGACAAACGCTTGACTACGACAACACCTCAACTTCAACTACTTAGCAGTGATCACGGGTGACATTTCTCATACCCTCCTAACTGCAAAGTGTGATTTTTTTCTGATTTGTCGCATAAATGTTTGGGGGGTTTCTGAGCGTTTGGGCTATTTTGTTTTGTATGTTCTGTGTCGTTTCCTCTTTGAAAAGTTGACAGTGTCCGGTTTCCAATTTGGTAAACGTTTTTATAACTATTCTAAAGCTTCCAACCTAAGGTTCAGAAGACATTTGTCTGCCGGAGTGGCAGATTTGCCACCATGAATGACTATAACTGTTTAGCCTATTTTTGTTTGTTTTTTCAATGTCGTTTTTTGGTACAAATGTGACAAACCCCCGTTCACCAAATTGAAAGCTAAGCGCTCTTACCGGGACATGCCTGTACGTGTCCTCCGAAACACAAAAATAAAATTATAATTATAACTATAATTATAGTTATAAGATGTCTTTAAGCATCGCGCTCACTTTGTGGGCCACCCCGTGCATTTCACCATCGCTGGCAGTTAACCACAGCTCACAAATGTCTGCAGTGCAGGCAAAGGCACAGGCGTCGACCTAGCTCAGAAGAGCGCTTAGTTTCTACGAGAATTAGCGCATATGAAAACTCCGAAAGTGTTTTTATACGGGATAGCCAGACTCTGCAGTCCTCTTTGCTCTTTACCGAACTGCTGCAGCCTCACGTCAACAACGCTTTTTACCGCTAGAAATATGGGGATAAAAGAGCATTTTATCACCATAATCTTGGGTACTGCCACAGCAATTTCAGAGACGGAAACGGTATTCGAACTTTTGTAGCAGGTTTTGTAGTAGGCAAAATATTGGTTTGGAGCAGCGAAATTTCTATCAGATCGCTAACAATTCAGGTGTGTGACGCGCTGGTTGAAATATTCGCGCGATTGAGAGTGCCAGAAACCGTCTCGCCCGATCAGGGCACAAACTTCAGGGCCGAGCTTACACAGGAGTTGCTGCATAGATTTGGGTCGCAATACAAATGTATCGCGATAGTATTTCAGAAATACATTTCCTACCTGTATTTTTGTGTCGCGATACATTTTTTTCACCGATATCTGTATTCCTGTATCGAAATACATTTCGATGTTTCTTTGTATCGCGATACAATCAAGGCGAAATGTATTTCGTTACATTCCTTGAGAAATACTCCCCTCCCCTCCAGAAAATACATTTTGATGCTTCTTTGTATCGCGATACAATCAAGGTGAAATGTATTTTGTTACATTCCTTGAGAAATACTCCCCTCCCCTCCACCACCCCCCCCCCCCCCCTTTCACGAAAACACAATCCAAATCCGAGCGCATTTTTTTTTTTTTTTTGAGTGCACCAGGGTCACGGGGGTGCTGGGGCATCGTTACCATGCTGCCCAAGGTTCGTTCCGATTCTCCAAACTATTTTTCTATGCGTCCTGTTCTCTCTTCTGAGAAGTGTTGCGTAGTCGGGGACTCGAACCAGTTGGCGTGCTAGGAGCGGAGTCAGAGCACCTTCTGCTGTGGGTCCTTAGGTAGATATTTCTTGAGTCATTGTTTGCTGGCATCCAATGCCCGCTGCTAACCGTCTCTTTTTCCTTAGCGTACACAGTACACCCAACCGGCAAAACTGAGTCACAGTCTGTTGCAGCACGAGCCTGACGGTGGTTGACTTAAAAAAGCTCGAGGTAGACCTAAGCATTTCTTATCAGTTGTGAATGCGAAAGCATGCAAGCCGCTCGTCCGCTCCCTTTGTCGTCTGCTGCGTAGTAGCGCGCGCGCGCTTCGGGATCTCGGAGGCCATGGCGCAGCGGCCAATGGGAGCCCCGTCGACGCGCGCCAGCCAATGGAACCGAAGGCGCGCGGAAACTATCTGCCGTTTTCGCGCTTCCAACTGATGACGTCAGCTCGCTCCATGAGACAGTTAATGCTTTCGCATTAATAGTAGGATGACTCACGCAGTGAAGTTCAACACATATTCGAATGCGTCTGCGGCTGCGCCCGTAATATTGCACGGCTCAAGGGTACGTCATCAGCCGACGTGAACGTGACCCGCTGCTCTGGTGATCCGAAACCCAGGAAGGAGGCCAGACGTGGCCTCGCTGTGCCGACCCAAACTTCGTACACCGGCGACTCGTCTCGAGCGCGCTGTTTCTCGGAGAGCTCACACCAGTGCCGGCAATATCAGGTCGCAATCCACAAAGTCTTTGTTTGGATGATGCTAGGCAAACCTTGAGGACTGCAATCCATGCGTCGGTGGCAAAGGGTCGGCAGGGAGGACCTTCACAACAGAGATGCCACCGTATCATTTTTTGAACCGTAACAGAAGAAAAGACATGTGTTCCAGGATGCTTCAGGTGGTCCACTATTCTGCACAACCTTCAACGAGGTAACCTACAACGAAAGTACGCATTGTCCTTTCATACAGCAGAGTGGTAAAGTTTCATGTTCAAGGACACACCTACAGATCAAGAATACCAGTTCATTCCACGTGACGTCATGTGATCAATGTTGACAGGGGCGTCTTTATTGGACAGGGGCGTGGTGACGTTTTGGTGGGATTTAGGATGACAGAATTTATTTAGAGGTCGAAGTCTTTTCGCATCCCTCGTCAGATAGACAGGATGTCTGGGAAGGGACCACGGTCAGTCCTTGATGGAACGTTTTTTTGAGTCCGTTGAAGACTTCTCGTCGTCCGAAACCACTACCTTCAAGGCAAAGTGCCAAGCCTACGGGAAAGTAATTTCGGGATCAAAAACTTGCTCTTCCAACTTGAAGCTTCATCTCATTTGGTGTCTCAAACAATTTTGGAAGATGTATTGCAGTATCAGTATTTCTGTATTTGTACTCCTGGCCTCCCTAAAATGTATTCCTGTATTTGTATTTCCAAAGACTTTTTGCCTCTATTTAAAATGTATTACCGATACGTATCGCGATACACTTTCACTGATATATTTCATATCAGTATTTTAGCTACTAATTTAATGTATTCCAGTATTTGTATTTCCAAATACATTTTTGACTATTTCTGCCCAACCGTGCCGGGAAGTTTGTATCACATCGCTAACGGCGAAGGCAGTGCGTGACGCGCGGGTTGAAATATTCGCGCGAGTGGGAATGCCAGAAACCGTCTCGTCCGATCAGGGCACAAACATCACGGCATATCTCACACAGGAGTTGCTGCCTATCTAATTTAATGTATCCCAGTATTTGTATTTCCAAATACATTTTTGACTATTTCTGCCCAACCGTGCCGGGAAGTTTGTATCAGATCGCTAACGGCGAAGGCAGTGCGTGACGCGCGGGTTGAAATATTCGCGCGAGTGGGAATGCCAGAAACCGTCTCGTCCGATCAGGGCACAAACATCACGGCATATCTCACACAGGAGTTGCTGCGTATCTAATTTAATGTATCCCAGTATTTGTATTTCCAAATACATTTTTGACTATTTCTGCCCAACCGTGCCGGGAAGTTTGTATCAGATCGCTAACGGCGAAGGCAGTGCGTGACGCGCGGGTTGAAATATTCGCGCGAGTGGGAATGCCAGAAACCGTCTCGTCCGATCAGGGCACAAACATCACGGCATATCTCACACAGGAGTTGCTGCGTATCTAATTTAATGTATCCCAGTATTTGTATTTCCAAATACATTTTTGACTATTTCTGCCCAACCGTGCCGGGAAGTTTGTATCAGATCGCTAACGGCGAAGGCAGTGCGTGACGCGCGGGTTGAAATATTCGCGCGAGTGGGAATGCCAGAAACCGTCTCGTCCGATCAGGGCACAAACATCACGGCATATCTCACACAGTATTTGTATTTCCAAATACATTTTTGACTATTTCTGCCCAACCGTGCCGGGAAGTTTGTATCAGATCGCTAACGGCGAAGGCAGTGCGTGACGCGCGGGTTGAAATATTCGCGCGAGTGGGAATGCCAGAAACCGTCTCGTCCGATCAGGGCACAAACATCACGGCATATCTCACACAGTATTTGTATTTCCAAATACATTTTTGACTATTTCTGCCCAACCGTGCCGGGAAGTTTGTATCAGATCGCTAACGGCGAAGGCAGTGCGTGACGCGCGGGTTGAAATATTCGCGCGAGTGGGAATGCCAGAAACCGTCTCGTCCGATCAGGGCACAAACATCACGGCATATCTCACACAGTATTTGTATTTCCAAATACATTTTTGACTATTTCTGCCCAACCGTGCCGGGAAGTTTGTATCAGATCGCTAACGGCGAAGGCAGTGCGTGACGCGCGGGTTGAAATAGTGGGAATGCCAGAAACCGTCTCGTCCGATCAGGGCACAAACATCACGGCATATCTCACACAGTATTTGTATTTCCAAATACATTTTTGACTATTTCTGCCCAACCGTGCCGGGAAGTTTGTGGCGAAGGCAGTACGTGACGCGCGGGTTGAAATATTCGCGCGAGTGGGAATGCCAGAAACCGTCTCGTCCGATCAGGGCAGCAAACATCACGGCATATCTCACACAGTATTTGTATTTCCAAATACATTTTTGACAATTTCTGCCCAACCGTGCCAGGAAGTTTGTATCAGATCGCTAACGGCGAAGGCAGTGCGTGACGCGCGGGTTGAAATATTCGCGCGAGTGGGAATACCAGAAACCGTCTCGTCCGATCAGGGCACAAACATCACGGCATATCTCACACAGTATTTGTATTTCCAAATACATTTTTGACTATTTCTGCCCAACCGTGCCGGGAAGTTTGTATCAGATCGCTAACGGCGAAGGCAGTGCGTGACGCGCGGGTTGAAATATTCGCGCGAGTGGGAATGCCAGAAACCGTCTCGTCCTATCAGGGCACAAACATCACGGCATATCTCACACAGTATTTGTATTTCCAAATACATTTTTGACTATTTCTGCCCAACCGTGCCGGGAAGTTTGTATCAGATCGCTAACGGCGAAGGCAGTGCGTGACGCGCGGGTTGAAATATTCGCGCGAGTGGGAATGCCAGAAACCGTCTCGTCCGATCAGGGCACAAACATCACGGCATATCTCACACAGTATTTGTATTTCCAAATGCATTTTTGACTATTTCTGCCCAACCGTGCCGGGAAGTTTGTATCAGATCGCTAACGGCGAAGGCAGTGCGTGACGCGCGGGTTGAAATATTCGCGCGAGTGGGAATGCCAGAAACCGTCTCGTCCGATCAGGGCACAAACATCACGGCATATCTCACACAGGAGTTGCTGCGTAGATTGGGGTCGTCACCCAAGTCTTGCTCGCACCAGCTGTAGCACCCAACTGCCCGTCTCGTCTCATCTTTCTTCCGTCGTCAGTTCTCCTTCTTTCCGGCGCACCAATCAGTGCACACCACGGGTAACAAAAAACATTATCACAAAGCCCGATAACTTGTCGGCGACGGCGCTTAATCAGCTGCCTCGTGCATGCCGCATGCATGACACAGCCACTGACCATTTTGGAGCAGATAACATGTGTTAGCACTTCACTTGAAAATGAAACGACCGTTTCATCGTTAAATGAGTCAATCTTAGATGAGGATTAAGGACATGTATCATATTGCTGATCAGCATTGCTGAGTTGCCACTCCGGAGTTGGAATCATTTCGGAATCATTCCGCACTTTTGCGACCGCGGAATAAAAGGGGAATAAATGGAGGCAGCGCCAGAGAAATGGCATGGGAATGAAACTATAGGTACCTTTTGCCCGAAATGAAGTGGTTACAGAATGGGCTCAGTTCTGAGTTGAGAGTTGAGAAAACATCTTTATTTAATGCCATGCATGGCTGCTCTTGCCTTAAAGCATCCGCAGCGGCAAAACACGCACGCGCACACACACACACTCAGCCGCGCCTAAGAGCGGCCGACGGCCGTTTTAAAATTCGACGCCCACAAACGTCGCCAAACACTCCAAAACCGGGACCGTGCGATGGGACGATTAGTTCGCAATCACCGATGGCCATCGGAACAAGAGCCCCGCTGGTCCGCCGCCCGCGTAGAAGAAGCTGCAGAGCTGATTCCACAGGAGTCGCAATGTAGGCGGCGGCTTGTCCTGTCGGATCACCAGTCCTCAAAGGTGTTAAGCGCCGTTCACACATATGTAACCGAGTAAGACCGAGAGATACCAGACCAGTTTTTAAGCATCTTGTGACGAGGACTGGATGCGCTGCTGCGGAGCTGGTCTATAAGACGTCGCAAAAGGCTTAAAAACCGGTCTTCTCTCTCTCGGTTTTACTCGGTTGCAAGAGTGTGAACGAGCCTTTAGGCTGGCCTGCTACCCGTATGTCAGCCAAGGCCTCGAAGCGAGCCGCAGCGTGCTCAGGGCACTCCCAGATAACGTGCTGCGTTGTCACAAGGGTGTTGCATGCTGTACACTATACCTAGTCTCATCGTACGATGGACTAAAGGCCAAAGCCACGGGCCGCGAGGTCCAATCACGTTCCACGCTAAACTATGACATGCCTAGCATTGATTAGGGGTGGACGAATAATGCTCCGAACCCAAAAACGCTGCATCATTTCTATAGCTTCGACACTGCAAACAGCCTGTACGTCGTGGATTTCTTGCAATGTGAAATTGCTGCGTCACTCACTGCTATTCGATTCGAACCACTGTCCGCCCATCCCCATCAGTGATCCGAGACGCGGGCACTGATACGTGCATCGAAGCGCAATACAACGCAATTTATAAGTTGCTCGTGATTGGATCTGGCGGTCCGTAGCTTTTGCCTTTAGTCCATCGTAGGGTGAGACGAAGTATAGCCCTGCTGCGGGCCATCTTGAAATATGCGGGCTCGTTCACACGCTTGTAACCAAGCACGACCGAGAGAGACAAGACCGGTTTTTAATCCTCTTGCGACGTCTTAAGACCGGATGCGCTGCTGCGGAGCTGGTCCTAAGACGTCACAAGAGGATTAAAAACCGGTCTTGTCTCTCTCCGTCCAACTCGGTCGCAAGTATCTGAACGGCGTACGGCGGACGAGAGTCTAGGCCTCGCGGCTCACTCCTGCGCTGGCATAGGGGGTATCATTCTGTTGTGCCTGTTGAAAAGGGAAGCCGTGGTCCTCATGTTGCGGAGTATTTTCTTTCGCTCCATGCTTGGCGAGCGCGGCTCTTTCAGTGGGGTCCGGTTGAGTGTCGTTGGGTTGCGAAGAAACGAAATGGGGCCCGCTGTATACATGGTGGGTACGATTGGCGCGGAAGGTTTGCTTAGTGCTGCACGCGTCTCGTTGTGGGCCCATTCGTTTCCCCGAATAGCCGAGTGGGCGGGTACCCAGGCGACACGGAGTTGAGTGTGGTGGTTGAAATGCAGGCGGCACACAATGCGTTAGATTTTGTGCACGCGGTCGCTGGCCGATTCGGATGCGTGGCGGCACTCCAAGTAGGCCACTTGTGAGTCTGTGCAGACGGTGATGTTTGTAACTGATTTTTCTGAGTTGTTGTGTTCAGCATGTTGGGCAGCTTCTACAATGGCTCCTAACTCGCCGCTTTTAATGCATTAAGGGCGGGTACCACACATCGGGGCGGATTCTGTTAACCCACGCAGCCGACGCTGGTGGTGCTCCCTGGGCAGGAACGGGGCCGCTAGCAGCGTCCGTGTAGCAAACGGCGTGTCGTCGTGGGTCCAGGGCGGCAACGTGCTGCTTGTATGCCTTGGCATGATAGGCTTGTCGCTCTGGATGGTCGGCGTTCATGCGTCGCGGTAAGGTAGCGTCAGCGGTTAAGGTGACGTGCCTTCCCCAGGGTGGTGGTGTCAGCGCAACACCTCCTAGAAGAGAAGGCCAGAGTTCTCCGAGTCGTTACGTCACAATGTCGGAGAAGTAAGTCCATCGCGCAACTGCGTGAGAAAAAATGCTGGGCATCGACGTGAAAAAACCGTTTCTTGTCGAGCGGCGCGGGGTGTTCGTGCGCGTTTATCCGGCATTAATATATGTTTTAAAGGCGCAGTATTGTGCAATTTATTATATATATAATATAAACATAATATACAACGCGCTGCCAAGGTTGAAAGTACCAATTTTTTTATATTTATGATTATCCCCGTAACCGCGGGACTACGTGCAATCCCGCAGATCACCACACTTTTCAAATGAACCGGTCCGCTCGTACGGGCTCCGATTCTGGTAAATTTACGTTGTGTGTGAGCTGCTGACTGTCTAAAAAAGAACGCTGAGACTTTCAGAAGAGAAGGGAACCAAAACAAATCCAGTAATCGTCGCAGGGAGCGCACGCGAGCAAGAGATGGGTCGACGACGTTAAGCCTCCCACACTGCGGCTGCTGCTCTCGTGTGCGTGTGTGTGTGGTTCTTTTGATACTCCTACCCGTCGTTTTTTTGTCGTCACCGCAGTCTCGGGTAGTTTTTTTTGTGTTCGCTTGATACTACGGCATTTACGTAGATTCGCGGAACAAGTCCTGCTACGGTTTGAGTGACGTGTGGCAACTAGTCAATGATGACACTGGTCGATTATCGATAGACCTCTCGACAGAGAGACCTAAAGTTCCTGTTCAAATGTTTTCGTCACGGATATTGTGGGACGTATGGATACGATCGACAGGTGAGAAACAACTTATCTACGAGCTTTCTTGGTCATGTGGGACGCGAGTAAAGTGCTGCAGTCGGGTTGTTTTTTTTTTTTTGTTTTTCGTGATAGAATGGCATCTTGTTCGATCGTTATCCGCGTGCGGTTGCGTCGACATTTGCAAATCTGTGTGGTAATATTCTAGTTTTCACTGGAAGGTGAATAACAAGTTTGTGTGATTATAAAAAGTGCGTTGTTTGTGCTTATGTGTTTATTTATACTAATGTTATGTGATTGCCTTTACCGCTTTTATACTAGAATCTTAACTGTATTAAGGTAATAGTATTATTGTATACAAAATAAGATATTTTGTTCTAAGGCAGCTCGAGCCCATAGGGAGAAGTAAATTAGTTGACTGTAAATAGTATGTTTAGTACCCCTGCCACACGGAAAAGTTAATATATTTTCATTAAATGATATGGGACTTAATCAGCTCGCGGTGTTGAGTGATTATACGATCGTCGCAAGCTGATTTGTCGACCCCATAATATAATTCGATGGAAATTACATTACTTTTGCCATCTGGCCGGGGTATGATGCAAGAATTCAGTGACTGCACGCGATAACATCGCATACATGATCGTAAGTGACATTTGTCTAGCCGTGTCCGCGTTGACTACGTCTACCTGATTTTTTAACTGTGATCTGTTTTGCTGTGTCCAATCACTGCGTGTCTCGCCATTTTGTCGGAAGTATTTCTGCGTAAAATATGCATTCCTACAGCAATAATTGCGTGACTCAATGTTTTCTCTTATACGCCTACCTCGTACCATTTCATACCGATTATTTAGCGGTGTAATATTTTGCCCGTGTAATAAAATATTTTCGAGACCCCTCGATATATGTGCAGCTTTCATTTTAGATAATAAGACACGCGTATGTGACTAAAAGCGCGTTACGACGGTCGATCCACGCGCGCTTGCCTTCGCTTCGACGCGCGCCCCCGATGGCCTTCCTTCGTGACGTCACGAGAAGAGCGCTACCGCCTTGTCTTCTAGGAGGTGTTGGTCAGCGGCGGAGGTTTTGGTGTGAACGAGGGTAGGTGCCCGATCTCTTGGAGAATGGCCTGGAATGCCTTGCAACCCAGCAACCGAGTGAGCTGGGCAGACATGAGTTGTTCAGCTACATCCTCGAGCTTGTTGAGATTTCCATGAGCCGGCGGCCAGGTGTGCCTGGGAAGGCCGGTGATGAGCCATATCGCTTCCTGGTTCTCGACGGTGTCGCGTTGGCGTTATGTTAGGTAGTAGCAGCTGTAGCCGTAGAGCACCTATGAGGAGAAAAGGGCCTAGACGAGCTGCCTGGCCTCTTTTTCGCCTGTGCCCCACTTGCGGTTGGTGACACCTCGTGTCAAGTGAATGATTTTGGGTGCCTTCTTTCTTGACAATTCTCAGCCACGTCCCGGCTCTGCCGTCCTCGTCTATGAATAGTCCGAGAATGCTCACAGTTCGCTCTCGCCTGATAGTGGTTGTTCGTGCAAGCTGTGTCGATATTAGGATAGAGCCTACGGCCTGCAGGCGCAATGCTAGCACATGGGCAAAGTGGCAATTGAAACAGAATCATTGCACTGAAGGTGACTGACGGCTTGATTGTCTCACCTGCTCATGCTCATTCGAGGGTGAAAGTGACGTGCACCCAGTGAGCAACCAAAACTTAAAAGTTTTAGACAAACAATGTCGTTCCTTGTGCTGCGAGATGCGACAAAGCGGGAGTTGTAAACGTACGCAACTAGCAGGTTTTTAAACACTGCAGATCGTCCAGTGTTTGCGTAGAAAACAAACTGAACATTTCGGTGCAGGGACATTTTGTGCACGAACATTTTGGTGTACGGAAATTTCGGTGTACGGACTTTTCGGTGTACGGAAGTTTAGGTGGCTATCATTTGAAATTCTGGTTATCTTTTGATTGTCTCTGAACGTACGTCGCATATTTTATTACCCTATTGCTTGTTTACAACTTTGCACAATATTTATATTTTCTATCGATATAGGATTTTCACTATTGTCTTTACAAATAACACTTCCCTCATTTATTGTGTTTATTAATCGAATGACTAATCAAATGTATTCGGCTCGCTTGTCCCCACGCGCCACTTTTTCTAGTATATATGTGGTGACTTTTTTATGCCATCATTTTGCGTTACCTAACCTAAAGCTAAACCGATCCTTATGCCTTTAAATTGCATCAATGCCAATGCATGTCGCTAATAAAATACGTTGCTCTTAGACGCATGTCTTAGGTGCCCGTTTCCGGGTTTCACGGCGTCGGCGTAACCACGCTAAATTTTGAGGAAACATTTACGTCACGTGACCTCAACATCAATTCACTTCCCCGCTAAATTTAGGGGGGAAAAGGACGTCACATGACTTGGTGTCACGTCACCTATGAACTAATTCAGGTTCACCACTAGATTTAGTGGAAAAATTGACGTCACGTGACCTCAACACCAATTCAATTCCCTGCTAAATTTAGCGGAAAAATTGCCGTCACATGAACTCAACACCAATTCAGTTTCCCCGCTAAATTTAGCGGGAAAATGACGTCACATGACTTGGTGTCACGACACCTATGAACAAATTCAGTTTCTCCGCTAGATTTAGCGGGAAAATTGACGTCACGTGACCTCAACAGCAATTAAATAATTCAATTCCCTGCTAAATTTAGCGAAAAAATTGCCGTCACGTGAACTCAACACCAATTCAGTTTCCCCGCTAAATTTAGCGGGCAAAATGACGTCACATGACTTGGTATCACGTCACCTATGAACAAATTCATTTTCTCCGCTATATTTAGCAGGGAAAATTGACGTCACGTGACCTCAACAGCAATTAAATAATTCAATTCCCTGCTAAATTTAGCGGAAAAAATTGCCGTTACGTGACCTCAACACCAATTCAGTTTTCCCGCTAAATTTAGTGGGCAAAATGACGTCACATGACTTGGTGTCACGTCACCTATGAACAAATTCAGTTTCTCTGCTAGATTTAGCGGGCAAATTGACATCACGTGCGGAGGAAAAGAAGGGGAAGTTACGGGGTAGCAGGAGGAAAGGAGGAGGAGGAGGATCAGGGAAGAGGAGGAGGGGGCGGTTAGAGGAGGAGAATGAAAGGAGGAGTATGGAAGGAGGAGGAGAAAAGAGAAGGAAAGGGGAGGACGAGAAGCACAGGAGGAAAGGGAGAGGGGAAGGGAAGGAGAGGGAGAGGAGGAGAATGAAAGGAGGAGGAGGAGAAGGAAAAGAGGAGGAAGGGGTACGAAGGATGAGGATGGGCATATCCTCCCCTCCTCCTCCTCAAGAGCTCCGCTCTAATTTCGCGTTACAGAGATTTGTAAATGTCTACTTTTTAGAGCGCAGCTCTTAGGCGCCCGTTTCCGGCTTGAGCGGTGTCGCCGTCGACGTCGGCGTAACCGCACGGTGCATTATGGGACGTTTCTCATGATGACGTTAGACGTGACGTCACGTGTGACGTCGCGAGGGTCACCAGTGTTGTGGCAAATACACAACACTTCCAGTGTTGTGCCAAATACAAGAAAAAAGTATTTATGATAAGATACTAAATACCCACATGAAAATATATTTAGTGTAGTATCAAAGTTACTTTTAGTACAAATTATCTTGAGTAGAGTACAAATACTTTGAAAAAGTAATTGAATTATATTCGAAGATACTCGGTTAGATTTGCAAACTGGTAATATAAGAATAAAAAGTCATGTAATGTAGTCATGGCACCTGTCGTGCTTTAGTTTAACAGCAGGCTTGGATTATAACGCATTCCGCAATAAGTTCGTAATATGCCCCACCACGATTCGGGGGACATGACGTGTATAGCCCGGCATTGAATATCCATAGCAGCCGAACTAGAAGTTGATGTGTTAGTCAGACTTGTTGAGGAGTACGCGAGTGAAGGACACGTGTGCACGCTCAGGATAAACATAGATTCGAGGACATCAGCCTCTGTCGCTGTCCCCCCAGTCAAAAGCGAGAAGGAGCACCTAGACTTTCAAAAAGTAAAACAAAAAAAAATTGGAAGGTCAAGAGGGAAACACAAGACACGCATGAGATTGTTCACAAAACCACTTTTTAAGCCCCTTCCCCTGTACCCTTCTGCGCCAGTTCAAACCATTCTTGACGCATTGAGGTCAAAATGTCTCAAGATTCCAGAATCAGAATCCTCTAGTTTACAAATAATTCCACCTGGCGGAAAACTGGTTTCGAGGATTTTGAGGATGAAACAATGCGCGCATTGGGAAGGAGATGAAAGAAATGCTTTTGAACGAGTTTTGGAGCAAACGTCAAGCCACAATAGGCACATAAGGAGACTTGGTGAAGCCTAATTTAGTTCACTGCAGCTCAATAAAGCCAGCAGGATCTAGCTTCTTTGGCCGGGGAGTGACTGTGCTCGCACGAAGACTTGTTCGCGCATTATCCTACTGGAATCTCTGACCAGGGCGATTTCCGAAAATGGTTCATTGTGATCGTACCGAGCGTTGGCGTCGCAATCCGGAATTGCTTTCCAGAAAAAAGGTCTGATCTGAGTGTAAAATCCGGATGACGTCACCAGATCTGTGCTAGCTCCAAGCGTGACGTGCCATCAAAGACAGCTAACAAATTTTAAAAAAAAGTGGACAAGAAGACAAGCGGACACATAAAGGCGGGAATACTTTGGGCAGACTTGGGGTTATCCGTTCGGTCTTTTGTTGGCATTTAGAGATGCGTTTAGCTCGTGCCTGGCTTCCTGTTCTTTGTTCGGTCACTTTGCTCCAAGTTTGCAATCGGTTCAGCTTTATCCTGCAGTTTGGCGACCCATAGTTTCGTAGATTGTTCCGGCGAAAATGTATTTGAAAGGCTGAGTAGAAGATAGTGAGGAATGTAATTAAGGTAGAGTAGCAAATAATCTAGACTAAATGTATTTACAAGATAAAGAAATGCTACCAAAAGTATTTGAGATACAGTATCTTGAATAAGTATTAAGATAGGCACACGCCTGGAAACGTCCACCGTGCTTACCCACTTTAACCGAGACCTGGTGGCGGTTGTTTGTGGCATCCACGACGCCAACCACGACGCATGACTCGAGAACTGACCACGACGCACCTCCGTCCTTACGTACGTGATGGCACCATTCCACCCGCATGGCGCGACCATGCTACAGTTATCACTTTCGTTTCTCCGCACATTGTGGGCGAAACATACGACTTATTTTAAGCTTTACAGATTTGTTTTTAAAAAATGAGCCGTTTACAACTCCCTGTAATGCCGAATTAGAGCGCAGCTCTTGAGGAGGAGGGGAGGGCACGAAGAGGAGGGTATGCCCCTCCTCCTCCTCTTCTCATTCTCCTCTCCTCCTCCTCCTCCCCCGTGACGTCACTCGTGACCCTCGTGGCGTCACCCATGAAGGCCTAGTGAAGGTCGAGACCTTCACGAGTGTCTTTCGTGACGTCACTGGTGACGTCACTCGTAACCCTTGTTATGTCACTCGTGACGTCACATGTGACGTCACGTGTGACGTCCTTATGGGAAACGTCCCATGATGCAACTCGAGGGACCCTCGTGACGTCACTCGTAACCCTCGTGACGTCGCGTGTGGCGTCATCATTGGAAACGTCCAACAACGCAACGCGCGAGTCACGAGTGAACGTCCGATAATGCAACGCGTGGTTACGCCGACGGCGACGCCACTCAAGCTGGAAACGGGCGCCTAAGAGCTGCGCTCTAAAAAGCCCTGAAGACTACACTTAGGCAGTTTGTGCAGGTGAGTTGTACGGCCAGGGGGACCTAGCACAGGGGGATAATCGCAACGGTCAGTCGGCTAATTAAGTAAATTTTATTAACTAATTTTAATTACTGAAAATATACATGAGGTTCCAATTAGCAACTTGCTCAGCGTCATCGAAAACCGTTAAATCAACTCTTTTTAGATGGATGTAATGCAGAGGCAGCATTTTACGGCGTTCCGTAAAAACGCTCCATTTGAACGCGTGTCTAGGTTTCGGTTTTTTTATCAGAGCGCATCTCTGCGCCCGCGGTACTGCCCTTCAGTGGCCGAGACGCGCGACACACGTGCGACTAGCTTCTCTCCATCCTGCGAGGTAGGCGAGGGGGTGGCTTTGCGCAGCGACCACCGGGCAGCAGTCTGGTCAGCAGGACCGCGGGCCCAAAGATGCGCTCCGATAAGAAACGGAAAACGCGTCCAAACTATCGTTTTTACGGAACGCAGCAAAATGCTGCCCTTGTCTTATATCCATCTATAAAGAGTTGATTTGGTTGCTTTCGATGACGCTCCTCAAGTTTCTGATTGGAACCACGTCTAATTTTACTAATTAAAAAGTTCATTAACAAATTTTACTTAATTAGCCAACTGATCGTTACGATTAGTCCCCTATACTCTGTCTTCCTTGGCGTATAACTCACCTGCACAAACCGCGTAAGTGTAGCTTTCACGGCTTTTATTAAAGCAAATCTGTAAAGCTTAAAAAAAAAACTGTATAAATAGTCGTTGTTTGATGAAAAACGGTATTCGCTTTTCAGAAATTTTTAATTAGGAAACGACGACCAACGGAGCCCGCGAATGAATGGCAAACATTACCAGGAACGCGCCCCATTTTCTGATTGAAAATTTCTGAAAATCGCTCACAGGTTGGAATTATCGCATACGACGAATACAAAATAAAGCTGCCAGATTCATTTTTAACGCCTATATGAAGGCGTCCATATCCGAGCTTAGCAAACAGCATGGGTTTGTCCCGGTTCAAGAACGAAACAGTGTGTGCAGACTTCGTTTTCTATTTCATTTAATTAAGGGGCAGTATAAAATTAACGTTGACGAATATACCACTTTCTCTACTGGTTATGACACCCGAGGAAGAACCCCACTTACCATTGCACCTTGCCAACCGCGCATCAACAGTTTTACATTCTCCTTTTTTTCCTCGAACGATTGTAGAATGGAATGAGCTTCCTTACGAAATTATTAACCAAGACTCTGTAAGTGAAGCATATAAAATAGTGCAACAAAGACAAAGACAAGAAGTATACAGGACGGGCGCTAACTTTCAACTAGTTTTATTCGGGAAAAGCAAACATATATATATACTGAATAAAACTAATTGAAAGTTAGCGCCTGTCCTGTATACTTCTTGTCCTTGTCTTTTTTGCGCTATTTTATATGTTTTACTAAGATGAACCAACTAGCCCAACAACGTACCCTACTAAACTCTGCAAGTGCATTTGTTTCCGCTTTCTGTTCTGAATAAGTAACTCTTTGGTACTTTATCGCTTCATTTTATGTTACTTTCCACCCTGCTACGATCCCTGATAGGGATCAGCAGCATTTGTGAATAAAATAAATAAATATATATATTTTTTTTAATTGAATAACGACAGGCTCTGAAACTGGCATCTGCTCGGGACCACTAGCTCTACATCTGGAATAAGGCTAAGCGTTCGGACTTTTTTGTTTGTTTGTTTTTGCGCTGAAATAATTTCTTTTATACACCCGACATATTTTTGAAAAATAAAATATAATGTAAAAAACAAAATGGCACTTTCTCTTAGATGATCTAGACAAACCGGTCATTTTACAAAATACGAAGTGTTGCTATCGTGGTCGATGTTAATATCCGATACACGGCAGTAATAGACCTTTTGCGAAATCCTCCAAGCGCCCCGGCCCGCGCGCGAGGAATTGTGGGAGAGACTGTCCCTCGCCTGGCCGCTCTGCCTTGAGATCGCATTGCCTTGTCGCTTGTCTCCTCTTAATCCTCTGTTTTTCGATTCCATTACCTATTTTTATCTATTCCAGTGTATTTTTTATTGCTTCTAAGTGTTTCTATTCTCTTCTGCGCGCGATATTTCTTGTATATATATAGTATTTGTGTCTTTATTTTGCCTTTTTCGACGGGAGTTCCGACGGACAACGCGCCTCTTCGCGTGTCGTTCCCCGGGTGAGTACTACCTTTGCTACCGATTCATATCGCGCTGTTAGCTGTTCTATTTCGGTTCACTTGACCCGCGTGCAGTCGAGAGGAGCCGTTTATGAACACCCGCGCACATGTCACAGGGGTAGGCAGAGCTCTGAATCAACAATCGCGACGCGAGAGCCGAGTGCGCTGTGATTTGGCCGCCCGCGCTCGCTCGATTAACTCGCACTGTAGCGTATGCCTTCGAGTTCCGCTTACTTAACCAAGATACAGCACGCCGCTTTGTCGCCGCAAACCATTTGTCCGAATGTTTGCGAAGCTGAGGCATATGCAACGCTGCGGCGCCTGACAACTGCGCGCTGCGGCGCGATCCCTTCGCAAACGCCGACGGCGGGTAGCGGACATTTCATCGAACGCCGTTTCATCGAACGCCGTTTCATCGAACGCCGTTTCATCGAATGAATGGACATTTCATCGAACGCCATTTCATCGAACGTCGTTTCATCGAACGCCGTTTCATCGAATCGCTAAGGGCCGTTTCATCGAATTTCTCTGTACCGAGTTTTGGGGCATAACAGTGCTTTATAGATGTTTTACCTTGCATTTGTTAAGACTAAGGTAGTCACTTGTGAAATTGTATTTAAGGTGGTATCAAATTACTAGAAATATAAACAATCGGTATAAAAAGAAATAAAAACAATTGGGTATGCGATTTACTGAAAAGCTTTACTCATGTACATGACTGAAACCATGACACTGCAGGTAAGGGACCGACACTTAAAACACTTTTAAGTGGCTGTGCCTTCTTTTACCTGCTTTCTTAGGGTTTCAGTAATGTGCAATTCACACCAGCTGGTTTGCACGCTTACGCTTAGTTCAAGGTTTATTCACGGAAAGTATTTAACTGCCAGGACAGTACGCTTATAATATAACGATACTCTGCCAGAAGAGCACGTGAAATAAAATATAACGATTCTCTGATTATCAACTGCATGCTCAGATTAAGCTTATTTGTACTTTTTTTTCAATCTTTATGGAGACAAAAGCTGCACACAGGGGCGGATCCAAGGGGGGGGGGGGGGGCGGGCGACGGGGGCGGCCGCCCCCCCCCCTCCCCCCAAACAAAGTCGACCCCCTCCCTTCCCCCTTCTCGGGGGGCAATTTGACGTAGGTGGACCCCTCGTGCACACGAGATAATGGGAGAATAGTATCTTCCAAATTTTCCACCCCCCCCCCCCCCAAAAAAAAGAAAAAAAAGAAAAATTTGGAGTTCTGGATCCGCCCCTGGCTGCACAAAGTGTCTGCCAACATTGTTTAGGGCTCCACACGGACTGAAACCACCTCCCCTTCTCTGTCATCTTTATCGCCGACCTTTTTGCCTATGAATGATCTTCAGGCCGCTTTCTTAGGAAGGCCAACCCGCACCAGACAATAGTGAAGCCCTTGGTGTACTTTGTCGGGCGGAGATAAGCTCAACGGAGATAAGCTCACCGGAGAAAAGCTCATCGCAAAACTGGCAGATGCGGAGAAAAGCTCACCGGCCTTTGAGCGGATGCGAAAAAAAGTTCACCGATTTTTTTTTTTTTTTAACTTAGCGGATTCTGCGTCAAACATTGCAATTTAACATAATTCGCATTCGTCACTTCATTAAAAATATGTCCACTTTTTTGCAATATCCTTGAAATTCATTGGGCATATTTACTAGTTCATCAAAATTAGTAATCACCCATTCTGTATATTAATGAAGCCGCAATTATAAAATCAGAATATCGTACACCGGTAAAAAAGACAATTTATTGACAACTGGCAGGGTGCCGTCGGTAGCTCTGTCAAATAAAGATGTTTGTTCTTTGCGAGCTAATATGAATAGCGGTGTGTGAACCGTTTCAGTTTCAAATATTGTGTAGTGCCTAATAGATAAGTAGGTGTTTGTTGATTTAATCAGTGTCGGCTACGCTGTTTTTTTTTTGTTTTTTTTCTGTTAATTTAACTAACAAAACTTTAGTTGAGAGAACAGATTCGTCCTGTCGTGTTTGTTGTCTTCACTCCGTCGTCGTCGTTTGAGTGTTTTTTGTCATGCATAACGTTTACCAACTCGCCCTATTTGCTACCTTACAGAAGACTACTTCTCGCGACTCCAGCGAACTATAGGGGGCACGCTGGTCAGGCAAAATGGCGGACGAAAGGAGGTCGTTTTCGTCGTTCAGCACGCGGACCACCATAAATTTCTTGCACTGTAGCGTAAAATCGGTGCTACACATGAAAGCATAGCGATTTTTCGACGGTAGATAGCTTCTTCTAGTCAATGCGTAGGAATGACACGGCGGAAGCATAAAAATAATTACCGGAAACGATATTTGTTTCTATGCTTCCTACGAGTACCAAGCAGCGATAGCAGACGAAAGAGTTGAAACGACCTCTTCTCATGAACTTCGCGGCGTTGCCGCTACGCGGAGTCGATTTCGCTGGAGTCGCCAATAGGTCACGAGTAACAACAACGGTGCCAGTGTGCAGCTCCGAAGGTCATGGGTGGCTCGCCGTAGAAAGGCACTATCACACAAAGGCAACGTGTGGAAACACCAGCACGAACGGCTAGAAAACGTGCTTCTTCGCGAAAGAAAAAAGTTTCGATATATCCTACTGACTGTTTTGTTCTATTTTCAAAGGTTAACAAAAGCTTCAAAGAGAATTTCAGGCACCGCGTTGTTGCGCATGCACTTTCGGATTTTCGTCATTTACAGTTTTGATTTTTAGGTTTTAGGCAGACATTATTAAGTTTTCGAACTTTTTCCTGTTCTTCAAGTTCGTGAAAATTTGAGTTGGGCTTTTGTTGCCTACAGATTAAGCCACAGAAAACACTCGCCCGCAATTGTTAACTTGGGAGCAATATACACAATAAGCTTAACAAATAATACAAAAAAGGACATTTTCTTTTTTTACAAAGCTGACGAATTTTAATGATAATAAACTGATATATGTTACGCATGATCCAACAGCCTCCATATAAAAAAAAAAATCGGTGAGCTTTTCTGCGCATACGCTCTATGGTCCGTGAGCTTTTCTCCGCATCCGCCGGTTTTGCGGTGAGCTTTTCTCCGGTGAGCTTATCTCCGGTGAGCTTTTCTCCAGTGAGCTTTTCTCCGGGATTCTACTTTGTCACCCAAGAAGACTGAATCCTTCCGGATTCTCACATAACCCAAGGTTACACGTACACGCTGTCAGACAATAAAACACTACCCGCTTCCCGTAAGGCACATCGTGCTTTCTGTTTTTTGTCTCAGTTTTAATTTTCATGTGACATGGTGAGGAGTCATTGTTTCATGAAGGCTTTCTCCTCGAAGCAGGATATGTTCACGATTGAACTTTTCTCGTCACTGCACCCTGTGATATAAAAAAGGGGTTCCGGAAGAAACGTCCCCGGAAAAAAAGTCCCCGGAAAATATGTCCTCGGAAAAAAAGGCCCCAGGTAAAAAGTAGAAAAAAATGTCCCCAAAAGGACATTTTTTTCCACTGTCGTACGATCTGCTTTTGACTTTTGTGCATGAATCTTGAGTCTGTCATTTCATTCCTGATTTTGTAACATTGCATCTCAACGGTTTTTGTTTGTTTTTCATTGTGAAATAAACATTTAAAACACTTCTAGCCAAAGCCAAAATATTGTGTTTTTGGAAATTCGAAAGATACTTGTGTACCATTTCCAAATAGATAAAAAGCGCGACACTTAGCACGAACAAGCGATCGCTAGTTTTTTTTTTTTTGTTTTTTTTTAGAAACGAAAGGTTAATTGTCATCATAGTTATTATAGGTACTGAAAGTGCTTATTTGGGGATACTAATGCAGACGGTAAAATTTCGTTCCCACTAATACTCTTTCTCAGTAAAATGTGAAAATGCGCCGATGTCGTGTTCGCGCTAACAGTGTCGCGATGTGTACCTCGCGAAACCGTATATTTCCTTATTTGCTGGAGCCGTTTCTTCCTACTTGCCACACGGTGCCTTTCTTCCCAAGGACATATGACCGGACCGTTCGAAGGCCACGAGGATCAGGGAAGCCCAGAGATAGAAAATTCTTTGGGGACATTTTTTTCCTACTTTCCACCTGGTGCTTTTTTTTTTCGGGGACATTTTGTCCGGGGCCTTTTTTTCCGGGGACATTTTTTCCGGGGACATTTTTTCCGGGGACATTTTTTCCTACACCCATAAAAAAAAGAGGATTAGATGACGTTGCGTATAAAAATTAAAATAAATTACAAAAATATTGCAGGCTGTAACGGCGTTCGATGAAAAGGCGTTCGATGAAACGGCTTCGATGAAACGGCGTTCGATGAAACGGCTTTCGATGAAACGGCGTTCGATGAAACGGTGTTCGATGAAACGGCTTCGATGAAACGGCGTTCGATGAAACGGCGTTCGACGAAATGTCCGGACCCAGCCGAAAGGCCCAATGTCGCGGCTTGAATGCACCTATGGCATGCCTTCGTAATCTATCTGCTAAGCTGTTGTCAGTTGCCAACGCCCTTTTTCAAGTGCAGAGATGTGTTGCCGCGAATCATTTGTCCGAATGCCTGCGAAGCCGTAACACCGTTCGGCATGCCATAGGTGCATTCAAGCCGCGACATTGAGCCGTCGGCGATTGCGAAGTGATTGCGCCGCAGCGCGCAGTTGTCAGGCGCCACAGCGTTGCATATGCCTCAGCTTCGCAAACATTCGGATAAATGGTTCGCGGCGACAAAACGGCGTGCTGTATTTTGGTTAAGAGGATATCTCAGTAGAATTTCATCTCCGATAGGAACTTTTCCTGAATCCAGATGGCGCTGGGGGGGAAGCCTTTCCACACACCTGCTTCCAAACAAAAATAAAGAAAAAGCTTGTCTTTTTGTTCCGGTTATCAGCGGACGACTTGACCCTGAAAGCGCCCCACTTAACCCACCCATCCCGTCACCCCGCCCTGCAAGCTGCGAGAATGATTTTTTTTTCATTTTTTATGCAGTTTAGAAAGAGGATAGCAGTGCGGGTAGTGGGCCTCCAAGCCCATCGCGAAGGAGGCTCTTTGTCCCATTCTTACCTGAATCCTGATCAGGAAGAAGAAAAAAACACGGTTACAGAACGCCTCATTTCGCTGCCCGGTTTTACTTCAGAAAAAGATTTGGATCGGTTATTCCGTGTTCCAAGATTTTTCGCACGATACGACTTCCAAATTGCATGTAGATTGTTGATATCGTCAGTACAAGAGCGAAATATGCCATACATTTCTTTCGTGGTGTTGTGTCATAAATTAAAATGTTGCGAAAGCGTTGCGTCCTAATAGCGGCCCCTCAGAGCCTACTTTTCATTCCTGCGAAGCAATGCTTTGAAAAATAAAGCTACTCACTCTAAAAAGTGTCTGATCTCCTTGTGAGAAAAAAGATACGAAATTAACCATTTCGCGATGCAATCAACAGCCATTAGAGTCCCAGCTTTTTTTTCTTTTTTTCCAGAGCACCGGATTTCGTTTTATTTAAACGGTCTGGGACCGGACATTTCGTCGAACGCCGTTTCGTCGAACGTCGTTTCTTCGAACACCGTTTCATCGAAGCCGTTTCATCGAACGCCGTTTTATCGAACATCGTTTCATCGAAGCCGTTTCATCGAACGCCGTTTTATCGAACGCCGTTTTATCGAACGCCGTTTTATCGAACGCCAGGGTGTCATTCCTGCTTCCTGAAGCTGGTCGGAGGTGCCCCTCCCGGGTTCTGGAAGTTTTTGACTTGCATCGCCGCACAACATCAACTCACGGAAGACAAGCTGGAGGGGGTGGTGCACGAAATAACCCAATCCCGAAACAACTGTGTCAAAATCCCCGCTGCAAATTCCCCGCGTTATCTCCCCCGTCCTCAAAATCCCGGGTGTAGGAACAAATGGTCCCGGAACTAATGGTCCCGGAACAAATGGTCCCGGAATAAATGGTCCCGGAACTAATGGTCCCAAGTTCAAGGTAGGAAAAAATGGTCCCGTCATAAGATCACTTCGAAAATATAACACTCAATGCACCATATTTTTTTATGCTCTCTACGCACTTGTTTGCTGGTGGAATGAGGAACTTGGTCCCGTAATTTGAGACCGAATACCTCAGAGCAAGTTGATAAGGTTTCTATAATTCTTTTATTTAAAATTGCCGGAATACTGTCTAACAATAGAAGAGTCAGTGTCATTTTATTGTATTTAGCGATCGTATACTGCAAGGGGTCACTGCTATTACCATATAATGAGCATTTTGCTAGGGATGTTTTTTATGCCTTGTTTGATAGACAAACTGAGCACTTCTACTCATGTCATTGGTGCTATGCGACTTCAATTACATTCATCTCCGCGTGTCTTTTGGTTACGGCCCACATTAGGAGCGGAGCTCGCGGCCTTTTTAGGTGGATTGGGTGCGTGTGCACGAGTGGTGCTCCTTGTTGCCTTTCGAAACAAATCAGTAAATATACCACCTAGGTTGAAATATATTTCACGGGGAATTGTTCAGAACTCAAACATTTTATTGATGCCATATAGATAAACATCCAAGAATCTTACGTCCGAAGAGGTCTGAACCGAGTGCTTCGGCTCACACCTCGAAGGAAGGCCTCCATGGTTTTCACGCCCTGGCTGTACCGGCGGAGAGATTCAACAGCTAAAAGTATAAAACTAATCAATATTTACGATATATTTCGAGTGAGACGCTTATTAACATTTATACATATATTGACACGGTCTGAAAGAGCACAATAAATTACTTACCGTTTGAAAATGGGCGAGCGGAAGAAAATGTGGCACTTTCACGCGTCATTCGTTAACTGAAGCTGAATCATGCGGTCAATCGTGAATGCCTGTGTTGTCGCTTATCTCACCAACGAAATGAGAAAGCGCCCCCCCGCCCTTCCCCCCTTTACCCCCCCCCCCCCCCCCCCTTCTTATCCGTTATCGGACTTTAGAAGGTCCTAGTGCAACAATACGTACGCGTTCCGTTCTGAGGCTTTTACAGGGGCGACGTTTTTGTGGGACCATTTTCTCCTACCTTGAAGTTGGGACCATTAGTTTCGGGACCATTTGTTCCGGGACCATTAGTTCCGGGACCATTTGTTCCGGGACCATTTGTTCCGTTTCCCCAAAATCCCAGGCTTTCAAATCCCCCTTTGCCCCTATCGAGAACCTTCGATGACTTCTGGGAGCGATGATGGCACTGCTCTCTTGGATGTTGATGTTAAAGAGTCGAGGTCAAGATGCTGGAGGTGGCGATCGAATATTGGCAGAGGTGCACGAGTGAATTAACATTAGGCATGAGTGCATTAACAAATGTCAAAAAAGTAATGTGCAGATGATGAAAATGGAGGTTATAAAATACATAACACTCCTAATTTTAGAGAGCAGCTCTTAGGCGCCCGTTTCCGGCTTAAGCGACGTCGCCGTCGCCGTCGACGTAACCGCGCTCTGCGTTACGGGACGTTTCCCATAATTACTTCACGCGTGACGTAACGTGAGACGTCAGGAGGGTCATGAGGGACTTCACACGGAGCCTAGATTTATCTGGAAAACATTCCCCCTAAAATAGCGGTAGTTTTTTATGCTAAATTTAGCGGGGAAATTTTCCGAATTGTTGTCGCTAAATTTAGCGGGGAAATTTTTTCGTTAAATTTAGCGAAAATATTTAGCCGCTAAATTTAGCAGAAATATTTCCCCGATAAATTTAGCGGAAACATTTCTCTGCTAAATCTAGAGGAAAAAATTCCCCACTAAATTTAGCGGAAAATCTTTTCCCGCTCAGATTAGCGGGATATTTATCTAAAATTTCCCGCTAAATGGAAGGAGAGCAGAAGAAGAAGAGGGGAGGGGGAGGGGCATCCCTCCCCTTTGTACCCTCCTGCACGGACACTCGGGGCAAGCGAGACGGGGATTTTGAAAACGGGGATTTTGACACTCGGGGGAAATGGCACGGGGGATTTGGGACGGGGGAAATTACATCGGGGGAATCGTGCTACAACCGCTGGAGGCGATGCTGAGTTCCCTAGAGCCTCCTCGCCAGAAGAAGGCCATAGCGGCAAGAAATGAGAGGGTCCGCCTTTTTTATGAGAACCGACGGAGCACGGCTGTGGGGGACTTTTTGAGAGCAATTGCTCATCATTTGAAACGGTGAATGGCTGTCGCACGAACACATGAACCCCCGAAAGTTTTCAAATAAAATTTGAAGTGACGCACTTACTTTTGACTTCATGGAGTTTTAGAACTATAAAAACAATGTTTCGTTGTAGTTTCATAAATAGCACCTCAGCTTTAGCTACTGCAAGCTTTGGGAAATCAAAAAGTATCAATAGAAAGACATGAGAGGCTAGGAGGCTCACTTGGCTAAAGTTGTTGCGCCTGCGCAAAACCTAAGTCGCCTTCTGGCCTGCATGAGTTGGAGTGCGCTCTTACCGGGAGTGCGACTTTTTATTTTTATTTTTTGTTACAATACCCTCAAGGCCCATCGGGTAATACAGACGGGGTGAACAGATAAGCACAATATGCGAAACAAACATAAAAATCGGTACAAATATCCTCATGGGTTACTTGCATCAAAATAAATTGTAACAGCTACAAGTTCGGACATTTAAAAACCTGACGATGAAATGGGTGAATGACACGAAAATGCACTCGATCCGTGCATAAAAGAGCATCTTTCACACTTTTTATATAAAAGACATTCGCTGAAACGGCCATCAGCGATTCGATGGAACGGCGTTCGATGAAACGGCGTTCGATGAAACGTCCATTTTTTCGATGAAACGGCGTTCGACGAAACGGCGTTCGATGAAATGTCCGGAAACCTTCAACGGTCACCCTGATTTCTAAATAGATGTACGATTTCTAAATTGCACGGAAGCAGAACTATAAGTTGTAATGTCAAAATGCCAAGAAATAAATTACCACAAGTTTAGATAGTGTTGCGTCTTATATACGTACTGATCAAAGCTTTGTCAGAAAGCTATGAAAAAAAAAAAAAAAAGGTTTTAACTAACTTTTATACTTACATGTTCCGATTAATCACTTCACAAAGCTGAATTGCCACTAAGGCCCCGGCATGTTTTACCGAGAACCTCATTTGTTGTTGTTTTGTTTTGTTCGCCCGGACGAGACACCGCCTCCGCAAAACACTCAAATAGGTAAACGCTGAGGCACCAAGTAACAGCATCAAGGGGCTCTGGGCGCTTTTTGGGTCATGTGATTGTCTTTCTTACAAGATCAGAAGTAAATAACTTTTTTTTTTTTTTCGAAGTGAGCCAATTTTATGTCAAGCGAAACTGAGATAAAGTGGAATGTTTGAGTATCAGTAAAGCTAGGAGCCATGTACCGCGGTCACCTCCGGAGTGTTTTTTTTTTTTTCCTCGCATAATATGACCAATTCCAGTTTAAAAACATGAGATCGATGCACCGACAGATATAGTCCGATTTTCAGCAAAAATTAGCCGAGTTTCTGTTTCTGGCTTGTTTCGGGCCGGCTCCCTCTGCACTGGGGATAACACTAATTAAACTTGAGGAAGAAGACGAGGAAGGACGGTTGTCCGCCCTTTCTCGTTTTCTTCCATCCTATACCAACCCGCTCGTTCTGTCCTTACGGATAACCTAGCAAGCTAGCTAGCAAGGTTATTTTCCCAGCCGGCGGCGGGAAACAGCCGCATTACTTCACTTGTCATGCCACTTTTTCACGCAGAGCCAGCAGGCCGAAGAAAAGACATTCCTTCAACATGGAGAGCGCGCACACTGTTGCCCGAGGCGCACAGAGTTGTCACACTTTTGAAAGGGGTCTATTGGAGGGGGTCCACTCGCTTGTGGCTGGGGTAGGCGTCGTTGTATTGCGTACCGAGGAGTCTGGACCTTCTTTGTGTTTTGCCAGTTTGTCTTTAGGGAGAAAAACAAAAAAAAGAAAAGGGGGGGGGGGGGGGGTGCTCCAAATCTGCGCCTGAGTTGTCGTCGAGCAAACCAATAATCAAAAAAAAAAGAAAAAAAAAAACTCGAGAAACGCGTAGGGATTCAGGACATTTAATCGAACGCCGTTTCATCGAAAAAGTGGTCGTCCCGTACCGAAACTTTCAATTGCAACAATTGGCCGGTATTTTTAAACAAAACATCCTAATAGCGGAAAAAACAAACAAAAATGTTGCTAACCAAAAAATATATATATATATATATATAATCGGGGTTGGTGGAGGTGGTAGGTGGTGGAAACCCCGAATCTATCCGCTTGGTTACAACTCCAGGCGGGTCCTCCGTCGTGCCATCTGAGCGTCTGTCGTACGAGAGGACAATGAGAAATCACTTCTTGGTTTGCAAGATTCAATGGTTTCAAAGAAAGAATAAATTTTCAAATATTATTAGCAGAAACTTATGATGCATTCAATGAAACGGCGTTCGGTGAAATGTCCGGTCCCAGATGCGGTTGATCTTCTAGTGCGCAACAGAACCTCAGATGCCTCGCTTTGTGAAAATATGATGACTGAAAACCGGCATCGTCTTTCAGGCACGTGCGATCTTTTTGCGGCTCCGATATAAAAAGAAAAAAGGTGCAGGTCGATGCCAAAGTTGCGAATCTCGGAAAAAGCTAATAGAAGACAATCTCACCACAAAACCGACCGACGCAATGAAAAGCTCACCGGCCTCTTGATGAATGCGGTGGAAACTCACCTACGATTTTCGTTTTCGGAAATGGTATTCTTTTGGTATATGAATAATAGAATATGAATAATCTGTTCCGTATTCTTTTTTTGTTTTGTAGCAACTTATGATTTCTGGTGCGGATAGGTCTTGACACAATTTGGGGGCTCTCTGTGGTCGTCGGGTGCAATGACGAGGTCTCTTCGTTATAGAACTCAACGTTGAGGCAATGTCTTCATAGAAAAAAATACGTGTCTATCACTTTGTTAATTGTTCCCATCCTGCATAACTGTGGACTTCTGCTTCTTCGTTTCTATTGGTGTCTGTAATATACAAATTTTGTATATATCTCCTTTTGTGTTCCCCACGGGGCCCCCAGAGTAGAGCCGCAAATACTAAATTTAAAAGCTTGATCGTATAATACTTGCGTGAATTTATCTCAGCATCTGTCAGTTTTGCGGTGAGCTTTTCTCCCGTGATCTTCTCGGTGTTGCGCTGTTCTCCGGCGAAGAAAAGCTCACAGAAATCCGGTGGATGCGGAGAAAAGCTCACCACACTTTTGATGCATGCGAAGAAAAGCTCACCTTTACAAACCGATCTACCATTATTTCTTCGCAGCTCTCGATATTTTATCGAACTCTGTTCCATCAAAGATATTTATTTCAACGCCATTTATTTGAACCCAATTTCATCGAAGCCGTTTAGTATAGAACGCTGTTTTATGGAACATCATGGTTTCTGGCCAGATCGTTTCTCGTTTTTGTAAATAGTGTTTTTCTTTGCATCCAAAGGATAAATATATCGTCACGAATGAAAACTGATGAGGCGGTGAATAACTTTAGAAACTGAACGTTTAATCGGGTGAACAAAATAGAAGGTTAGCGTCGCAGGCGTCGATGTCGGCGAAACAGCAGGATCGAGACTGACTGCGGCTCGTGCACGCGGAGCCCCATGTACACGCATGGGCTTCTGGAACAATCGGCATAGAAGGTTCGGCACTAGAATCAGCTAACCTCGAATAAGCAACAGGGTTCTAGAACTTACCAGAACGCGACATTATAGAAACAATAAAAAAGTGTATCCGTTACCAGGGATCGAAACTCGGCAATTTGCGTCGAAGGTAAGCACGGTAACCGTTAGACCACGGGCGCGCTGCCTACCTGGCCAGCTGCGCACGCGGCAATATTAGGTATGTTCCGTTTTGCTTTTGCTTCGTAATAAACAATGACCTCTTTCGGTGATGTGGCCTAAGACGGACTTGATACTTTTTGGGAGGTCAGGGGTCGTCGGGTGCCGATACGGAGGTCCACAATTGTTGCTGTTCGTAGTACTCAACTTTGAGGCACTGTCCTGTTTCCATGTAAATGATAACTAAAAAAAATATGAGTTTTCCACTTTTTTAATTGTTCGCATTCTGCAAAACTGTGGATCCGTCTGCCTTTTCCCCAGTTTTCTTAGAAAGTAAGCTATTTTTCTGGTACTGAGCAAGAACCCCTGGTTTTACAACTATACGGACACGCAAAAAGCGTAGAATGAGCGGTGAGCAAAGTGTGGACGTGAGTTTTAAATATAAACACCGCAGTGCGAACAATGCCGAGAATATTAAATTTTAAATGTTGAATAAATTATTTCGTAAATGAGCTTTTCTCCACATTTGCTGGCTTTGCGGTGAGCATTTCACCGGCGAGCTTCTCTCCGGTGAGCTTTTCAACGCCGCCTTTTCTCCAGTGAGATTTTCTATGCCGCCCAACAGTGACTGCCCAGTGCCGACCAAGGGCTCACCGCAGCCAAGACGTGCAATAGACGAACACCATAATAAAAGGTGTGCGGGTTCTTGTCTAATACATTCGCCTCTATTTCATAGAATACTGAATCAAGAATGTTTTGGTTCGGGTCAAACGAAGAATGTTCAGCGCGAGACTTTCACAACTTCCAAATAGAAACGTGTGACGCACTACTACAAAAAAAGCTTGCTCTGTTTTTAGCTTCACTGAAGAAATTTTCGCAATGTTTGTTTTATTACGGTTTTATTACTTTGCATATCAGCCCCCACAAGCTGATATGCAAAGCGAATGTCTAAATTAAAACAAAATCGACGAACTCACATATGTTTCTTCCGGATTTAAAATATGCAAACTTTTTAAATGCATCTCTGCAGAATATTTGAAATCGCCAAATCAAACCACTTCTCCTACTTCGAACAGAAAGAAGTGGTAAGACAGTATCAAATCAAATCAAATCAACTTTTATTTTCCATCACATGATGGGGGATACCAAGGGAAAAAGCTGCTTATATGCAGCTTGACGAGCCCCTGGCACCCCTACATGGCAGACAGCGCAAAAAGAAATCATCGAATAAGCAAACAAATATAAAAAACAATACAATGTGCATTTTTATACAATGTTAATGAGTCATAGAATGTGCTTTTTTTTTTATACAATGTTAACGATGCTATTTTTATTAAGTGAAGTGATATCAATTTCTAGCGATGCGATATGATTTAGTAAGTGAGGAAGTGCATGTTTAATTCTTTGATGTCCGAAGTTCGTACGTGATTTTGGTATTTGCCACGGATGTATTGACGCTTCGGTAGCTATTGTCTGCCTGCATTTGGTAACTTCAGGACTCACGCAAGGATCCGCTTGAAGCGTGAAATCTTTCACCCCCATTTTCGTGACACAAAACGCCAACAAAGAACGAAACATCATCCCAAGGACGCGCTCTGGCGATTGAAAACTAATGGTTCACACCCACCCGCAAAATATCTTCGCCGCCGAACAAAAAAGGAAAAAAACAAGAAACCTTTCACTCGCATTTGTGCGACCCCAAAACACCAACAAAGACGGAACATCCTCCCAAGGACGCGCTCGGGCGATGGACAACCTACTATCGCGATAACGCGCAAAACATCTTCGCCCGCCAAAAAATAAAAAAATAAAAAAAAACTTTGAGAGGAACTCTCCCTCGAAATCCCGACCGTCAACCCGACGACCTTGAAGATGCAAGTAGTCCGGGGCGCAATAACACATTGTGCAATTTCAAGAGGTAGTATTAGCGAAACGCTCATAGATGGCGCCAGCTGACAGCTCGATTTCTGGCATTTTGATGGGCCACAAACTTAGTTAAATTCTATCACAATGAGAATCTCTGGCAAGAAGATCTTGTGAAAGATATATTCAAAAAGTCTTGGTCTTCAATATTGTGGCGCCTGAATTTGTATTTAGGCCCTGGTTTATTTTTAAATGCTCACGAAGAACGGAACGAAAAAAGGGCCTTTACAAGCAAGTTTAAGTTCCCGTAAAACAATTTTAACATTTAGATCGGGAAATGTAGCGCCACAACCTTACTCAGTTTTTTTACTATCTTTCTAATAAAACCATTCCCAGTTCAATCCGTCCGGTGGTTGCTGAGAAAAAAATATCAAAAAGTTGCCATTGGAATTGCATAGGGCTTGGGAACTGTTAAGTAAGCGGAACTCGAAGGCATACGCTACAGTGCGAGTCAATGGAGCGAGCGCGGGCGGCCAAATCACAGCGCACTCGGCTCTCGCGTCGCGATTGTTGATTCAGAGCTCTGCCTACCCCTGTGATATGTGCGCGGGTGTTCATATATGAACACCCTCTCGACTGCACGCGGGTCAAATGAACCAAAATGAACAGCTAACAGCGCGATAGGAATCGGTAGCAACGGTAGTACTCACCCGGGGAACGACACGCAAAGCGGCGGGTTGTCCGTCGGCACTCCCGTCGAAAACGGCAAAATAAAGACACAAATACTATAATATATGCAAGAAATATCGCGCGCAGAAGAGAATAGAAACACTTAGAAGCAATAAAAATCAACTGGAATAGATAAAAATAGGTAAATCGAAAAACAGAGGATTAAGAGGAGACAAGCGACGAAGCAATGCGATCTCAAGGCAGAGCGGCCAGGCGAGGGACAGCTTCTTCCACAATTCCTCGCGCGCGGGCCGGGGCGCTTGGGAAAATTGCAAATGGTCTATTAGTTTAATGTCCGATATCATGCGAAGCAAAATAACAGAACTGAAAAGATGGATCTCTTCCTTGTAACCGCCCATTTTTTGTTCCTTGTTGGGGTGGGGAGGCATGCCAGGTGAAGTTAGGATTTGCGAAGCTCGTGCGTCTTACTTGCCAAAAGTTTACTCCGACCAGCCTAACCATTGTCACTGCGCTAGGTATAGAAAAAAAAATGAAGTCGAAATTATGGCCGTAGCAGTTTTTAGTTCCTTTCATCCCCATATAGTTTTCAACTTCAAATGAAAGCGCGATAAGTTTGATTCTCGACGTTAATGGTATGTCGCAAAGGCCCCTTCGATTTTGAATTTCGCGCCAATTGGACGCTGCCTACGCAAAATGACTGCACGCCGCCGCCGATCGAAATAGTGCTCCACGCCGCCGCTGATTGCAAAGGTCGCAGAGCGACCGGCGCACATCATTTCGTCGTTTACCCTGAGACTGGGGGTTTTTTAGAAGAGCAAAAGTAATAGAAAAACAGACAGGTCTCAAACTCAGCTATAAGTTTATTTCAACAACCTCCTCTTATATAGTCCGTTCTCGTCGTCATCAACCAATCACAAACGACTTGCCCTCTGCACCGTGACATTACAAGTTCCACTCTATCACAAAAGAAGCGGAGAAGCGGACACTCCCAACGTTTCCAAGTGAACACGTTCTAGCAGAAGATAGGCACACAAAGACTTCAATCAATGCTTTTGTGTCCTCACATTAAACAGGACAACAGTCCACACCAACCCACTCAAAACAGGTCACCTCCAAAATAACCCCCACAAACAATACACACCAAACACTACAAAAAAAAAAAAAAAAAAAAAAAAAAAGAAAAAAAAACTCTATCACAAAAGAAGCGGAGACGCGGACACTCCCAACGTTTCTAAGTGAACATGTTCTAGCAGAAGACATTGCACACAAAGACTTCAATCAATGCTTTTGATGGGGGATGTTTCCTTTTTGGGCATTTGCTTTTGATGGGGGATGTTTCCTTTTTGGGCATTTGCGTGCCCATTTTCCGTCTATGTGGTGTGGTGAACCTTAGCGAGGATTAACCAGCCGGACGACCGCCTGTAAACACTCTGGGCTTTGGGAAGTGTTTTTTCTTTCTAGCTTTTGCCGGAATGTGTATTCACTCACGCTTTGAGGTCAATAAACCCCCAGCTGCCTTTGCCTTGACCGTTTTTGTTTTAATTTTTCATCTCGGGTTTCATAATAGTGTATGCGCAACATGTTCGCACCGTCAGAAAGCGGATGCTCCTTACATTAAATGAAAGGCCACGAACTCGGAGCGACCGCAACACGCTGGCAGTTCACGGCCAGCGATATTAGAGAGTTCTAGTGGACCGTACTCTAGAAATTTGCGTACGCATGGAAATTGTGGGTGGTGAGCGCGCATGCGCAGAACGCAATAAAAGAGCTAGCCTATTGCGTACGCACGCAACGCTAGGGATCTTGCGTTGCGGGCTAGCGGGCTTTGCGGGAAGCTCTCGAGAGATCTCGGGCCCAACGAGAGCACCAGTTTCAAGATGGCAGTTACCTCGACTGCCGCAGCAAGGGCGACAAGGTCATGACAGGGGATCTGTCGGCGGCTTTGCGACTGATTTGGGAGAACCGGGGGACCTCGTGATGTCGCGGTGTATGTGTGTTGACAGGAGACCTGTCGGCAACTTTGAACTGACGCCGTCTGAGTTTATCGTTGGCTGGAATGTACGGGGGCCTAGGGAAAGGAAGAGGGAAGGGGCTAGGGCTTTTGGGAAAAGGAAGAAAAAAGAGGGGGACAAAGGGTAGCGAGTGACATATAAGTTTGTCCTGTGAATAATCGTCACCATGGTAACCTGCGCTGTTTTCGTCGACCATTTTGTCACACTCGCCGGTCGTGCGCGCGCTCTACGCCGCTAATCCTCGTTAGGGCCAGGGAGCGCCCACCGCTCTCGTTCAACGGCGAGTCTCCGGCATCCGATGCCGGTCTGATGCGTTTCATTTTGTCGCGGGAACTCGTGTTTCGTTAAAAGCAACGCACACTTCCTGCTCGCAACTTCAAAATATGAAACACCCAAATAAAGAGAGCGACAGCCATCACGACCACCATCCCGCTCAGCCTCCGACTCCTCTCATGAACGGAAACGGAAGTGGTCTCACTGTGTTGCCGCTGTTTCGAGACTACAGAAACTCAACGTTGTTTACGTTTAGCGAAATAAGAAGTAGAAAAAAATGGCGGTGGCAGAGGATCTCGGAAAGGGTAACAAGAAGTTGGCGCCACCCTAAAGTGGAGAAAAAACATGTAGGCACCCTAGGGCTAACCCGTCTCAGCTCAAGGCTGTATAACATACAAAGCAAGCCATTTTTTTTTTGGTTTGAGACTTCGTCTGTTTTGTTCTGTGTTTTGTCTTTCATCCGTATCCCAGTCTCTAGTTTACAACCATGCTCAATTGATTTCTCACGTACGTAGATCGGGCAATCAGGAAGCGACTGAATGATTCCGCGCCGGGCTGCTGGCCGTACCGTTATGTAAATGACTACCTGATCATGCATGAAGAGCAGACAGACTCTGAGACTATCCTGGAGGCCTTATCGTCGGGCCCCGCAGGCCTTGTCTTTAAAAGGGAGGACCCCTCCGACGGAACTCTCCAATTCTTAGACCTTCGTTTGGCGACCCATCCCGGGGGAATCTGCTGGGAGTTTAGGCAAAGGACGGAAGAAGCCAGTTCCGCATTTCGCTAGCGCTCAATCCAAGACCGTTAATTAAACCAGGGCTCGTCAAGTCCCTTATGACGTCAGCGCGTTCTAGATCCTGCCCCCGTTACGCGGAGCTATAGTGTCCGGCTGCAGACGCGGAGGTTGAGGAAGGCCGACTTTCCCGACGACCTGCTGGACAACTCGCTCAAGAGGCTAATTTTCGCCCCTTCTACTCCGACACCGGCACCCAGACAAGGGAAGAAAAAGCTGGCCGTCATTCCTTATACACACAACACAGCGCATCGGCTAAAAGCGCTCGCGTCCAGATTCGAAGTAGGGGTGGCGTTCAGCTGCAAATTCAAACTCAGTTAACAAAATGGTTAATTGCAATCCTCTAAACAAAACCTCCTCTAAGATGCGCGGGCATCAGTTCGTCTCATGAAAAAAAAAGAGGGTCTACTCCATCCCGTTCTCCTGCGGCGGAGAATGCATAGGCCAGAGAGGCAGGTGTATCAACGAGCCTGCGGGAGCGGGAGGACTCGGCTCGGCGCACATGATCGTAGTGCATCCAGACTTGGAAGTAATTCATTACAAGTAATGTGATTACTTGTAATTAATTACTTTTATTGTAATTTAGTAATTAATCTGTTACTTTTTTAAAAATATACTTTCTAAAGTAATCTACTTACTTTTACAGTAACGAATTACTGAAATTACTCGTTACAATACTTCCGTCCCATCAAAGAGAAAAAAAGAGTGGTAGAAGGGATATGCAATGGCCTTCGCGCTTTTAGCATGCCAACACAAGACTCGGGTGAGGTGCTGGCGTGGAAAAGGTAGGAATTCACGGAAAGCACAAGAGCCCAGCCAGAGCCCGTTTCGGGACTCGATCGTACGGTCAGCCAAGCTGGGCGGATTCGACTGTCTACATGAAGGCAACAGGCCTCGACTTCTTGGAAAACGAAGGCACTGCTTCGAGCGCACGAAAGAGTAAAAAAACAAATGGCCCATAAAACCGCCGCGTGGGGTTCGTGAGGACTAGGGCCGCGAACACTGTGACCATGGCGCATGCGTCCGCTACCTTCCCTCCTCTCGCCTCCTCCACTCTTCCCCACCCTTCTGAGTTGTTCCTCAAAAAAACAATCAGTGTTTATTTTTTTCGTTTCTTTTTTTGTGTCGTTACACGAAACCGTCTTTTGCTTGTTAGTGTTTCTGCCTACACACGCCCCCGCCCCTCCCCCCGGCAAATACGAAAAAAAAAATCTAATGAAACCTCGCCCCTGCTCATTGAAAGCGCTGTGAAAGCTAAATACTGGCTGGACCAACCAGCTATTTGGCTTCTTTCACTTGAATTCGCACTAGCGGATGCATAGGGCAAAAACATGAGGGGTGCGATGGCAGCAGTTCATTGGAACTAAAAAAATATTAGCGTCAACCCTGCTGTCAGTTTAAACAGTAGCTTTCGACAGCAGGCAATAAGCTGGTCGGGGAGCACAACAAAACGGCTTGGGACATCCAAGCTGGAGTCCTCGTCAGCGGATTGCGCCTGCGGGAACTTAGACCGAAATTTTAGGAAAAGGGAACACAGTCCGAGTTTTCTGAGAATAACAGTGGCTGACTTGGACACTGGAGTTGAGAATCCCCCTGTAAACGCGTGAAAGACATGGAAGCGTGCTGTTCACTGAAAGTTGTGCTTTTTTAAATAATTTATAAATGGCAAAATCAGTTCAGCTGAGGGATCGCACATTAATATTTCGTGTGACGTCTTGGTTTTGATAAGTTTGGGGATCAAGAAAGAAGATCAAGTGGGTCATTTGGTCGGATAACAGCCTTCATCAAAACGGAGTATTTGAAATGTACCCAGACGCAAACCGCATCTTGGTCTCACAGCCAGTCCGATTTAGTGGGTAAACCAGCCACTATTTAGGGAAACATGCAGCAAATATAGAAAAATCATATCTTCAGAGGAATAGTGTTTTGAAGCTCGCCGATTCCAAACTCGGATTAATTCGAATCGTGTGCGTGCCTCCACCGCCCAAGTCCATTTGTCGCATGTTCATGAAATTTAGTTCTGTCATGGTTGTATACAGCTCAAGGCTCGTTTATCTTGAGCAGATGTTTAAGTCCTTTATAATTTTATATATTCGTTCTCCTCAAATTATTAGCCTAAAATGATGCGTACATAGTACTGCATGTGTTGCCTTTTTGTTTTAATTTTGATGAGGCCCGAAAATTTCCCCTTCAAACACGCAGTACATAGTGTGTCTTTTTCGTGTTTCTTTGGAGTAACGGAAAAGTAACGAACTAATTAATCCATTAATTTTAACGTGGAGTAATTTGTAACGGCAATCTTTTACTTTTTAGGCCAAGTAATTGTAACTGTAATTAATTACTTTTTTGAAGGAACGGGCGCAAGTCTGGGTGCATCGGCGAGAGTGCGGTGGGTGTTCACCCAGGTTCGAGCACACGCGCGCCTTGGGGTTTCGCAGCCAAAGGTTTGAAACAGAGCTTATAGAGTCGTCTCGTACGCCATAAAGGGCTTAGATGTAAACGCTCCCTCTCCCTCGCTGACTCTCTCCGAACGAGAGATCGCGTTCTAGCGCCCCGAGCTTTCCACTTTGCGCTAGACGACCTTGGTGGATAACTCGGCCCTCCAGCCCTGTCGGCTCCTTTCGTGTCTTTCCGTCAATCGCCCTCTCCGGGATGGGGAGCCGGCGAGCGGGCGGACGTCGGTTTATGTGTGGTGGGACTTGTGGCTTAAATCTTTTTTTTTTTTTCGATATTCCCAGCCAATTCAGCGCCGGGAGCGTGTCACGTGACCAGAGCCGGATTAAGGTACTTCGGGGCCCTGGGCTAAGGACGCTTCAGGGGCCCTAATGATGATGATGATGGCAACGATGATGATGATAATGATGCCTGGTTAAGGCAATGAACCTGGGAAATACTGCAGTTTCCTTATTTTTTAATCAATAGAAAGTAGCCTCAAAATACAAAAATTTACCATTCTCGTCTGGTTTCGACTAGGGAGCACTCCGGCAAGACCGCCGCGGAGGCGGCATGCAGCGTTGTTCCCTTCCCCAGCAGCGTCGAAGGCCGCACTTTTTTTTGTGGGGGTTCCTCGCGTGTTTTCTTCGTTTGCTCGAAGCCGCTTTCAAAAGAAAACGGACAAGTACCCTAAGGGGCCGGTCACCCACCCAAAGGGCCGGCTTTGTGCAGGGATAGGAGTGTGCTACGCGAAGTGCGCGTTTGGCCTCGCTGACATCGCCATTATCTTTGTATATCCCTCTTCTCGAATGCTGCGGCAAAGCAACATCGCTTTACGAAATATTCTTAGGTTTCTTTTTTTTTGTGTGTGTTTTTTTTTCTACCAGCTGCGTCAATCAACCTTCCGTCATGGGGGCCCCCAGAGAGTCGGGGGCCCTGAGCTGCAGCCCCATTAGCCCGTACCTTAATCCGGCCCTGCACGTGACCATCTGGTTGGGTGAAGAGTTGGTAAAGGCACGCCGAGCTCAAGATCACATGGCACTCTTGCCGGTGCTGGATTGGCTAGGATGGCTCGTATCGTCCACGGCGCTCGGACTGAAGTTAAAACGCAAAAGGTGACCAGTGACCACGTGATCACGCTCTCTTTGTGAACTGAGCGCAGAAAGTGGGGTTACACGACAGCAGACCGAAAATTGATAGACTGCCGCAGACGCAACCTCCAACGCCCTGTCCTTCTTTTTCATTTTTTTTTTCCTTTGGAAGAGCTCGAGATAAGGAAAGTTAATGCAAATACGAGGTAATTTGCATACAAACAAAAAATCTTGCGATATATCACTACTTATTATTTTTGTTCGCTATTTACAGTCTCAGTGCGTAACACCCATTCTTTCGTTAGATTGTTTTGAGGGAAAATTATGAGGTAGCTATTCAAAGCCTGCTTAATAAATTTGATGTTTTTCGTGAAACTGTTGTCAACATTTGTTTTTGTTGTTTTAGTCTTTGCGCTCATCAGCGACCCCGGAAGTGTATTTTACGTGGGGGGGCTAGCGGCCGAAATAAAGGGTGAAGCGGGGGGGGGGGGGGGGGGGGGGGAAGGGAAGGAAGAAGGGGAAAAGGGGGGAATCAGAAGTGAAAAAAAAAAGTTATTACCAAGATTTCACAGTTTATAGAAGGTTAATTATCATTTCGTATACCGTGTGTCCCTACTTTAATCCGAAATTCTCGTCACAAAGCAATGAAATGTTGTCACACACAATTATTTTTCTACATTAAGAGAAATGCGACTTTCCTTAGAACGTCACCACAATGCAATGCTTTTGGAAATTAAATCCCAAAGCCAGCCGTTTCGGTGGCTCCGAGGCAAAGCGCCGGCCTACGGATCCCCGGGTGGTGGGTTCGGATTCCCACATTCTGACGGAGTCTTATTGCGGAGGAGGTGTAACCGAGCTTTTGGTTGCACGTCAAAAGATCCGCAGGTGGTCCAAATTAATCCCAGTCCTCCGCTGGGGCGTGCCAAATGCCCGTCGTTGGATTGGCATGTAAAACCCCGAAAGTGGTCAGGGAATCTGACATACTTTACATACGATGTTTCGTTAGCCCTTTGAAGTGACTGCGCAAATTGGCTTGTTTAACGTAGCGTGCTACGATTTAGTACAGAAGTTCCCAAATATGGTGGATTCTTTTTTTTTTCTTTTTTTTTTGTAAGAATGAAGACATAAACCTTTTTAGTGAAAGAAAAGAAGCATTTTTCTATGGGTATATTTCCGCGGAATCTCTTTTTCGCGAATCTATCAAATACTTTTTTGGGCAACTGAGGCGTTTATTATGACTGAAAAAATGGGTGGAATAAAAATAAAATACAATAATACATAACATTGCCTTCATTTCGCCAGAATTAACGCCACAGTGGCTTAAAATATTATTTGGTGTTTACACGCAAAATTAAAAAAAAGTTTTTTTTTTGTTTACGTGAACTAACTTCACTAACATTTTACTGATTACTTCTACTATCTAACTACGTCTGTGTGCGAAATACCTTCGCAATCTATTGCAAAATTGTTTTATGCGGTTATTTCATAGGGCCAACGAAACATCGTGAACTCCCTCCAATGCAGTCCATGCGACCTAAGATTTCACAATCCCCTCTTGCTTTGCTACGTGTGCACACACACAAAATTGAAACAAAACCTTCCAGATTTTTGTAAATTCTGGGTGACTCTTAATACGATACGGTCCGCTGCTGCCGTGCCGATATTTTTGGATATTTCCGGTGGCTGCTCCCCATGACAAACTGCCAATTTCTTGGGTCCTCGCAACCACGTATCAAGGAGCGTCCTTTTGGTCGCCATAATGATTAAAAGTGTAAAACTTTAAATACCGTGTTTTTTTGTGTGTGTGTTTTTTTTTTTTTTAGCGTCGCACTCGTGGAAAAGAAAAATATCCTCTGATGTTCAGATGTCCAAAGAAACCGTCCGCGGATTTCAGTGACAGATCTACAACTGCAGTTTCAGTGGAGTGACAAGGCGAGGAGAAGGAAGGCTGGGGAAGAGGAAGCAGATGAGCTGTTGGAGACGAGGAAAAAAACATCCCTCTCGTTCCAGCACCTCCACTGGCGATGCATTTTTTTATTTCAGATTGTTTCCTGTTTTTATGGTCGCCTTTGAAACTAGTGTAAAACCTTACGGGTGTATAATAGTGCGCCCGCCTGAACATAGCAGGCTGGCTCGGCAAGAACCAAATGGTGTTTCGGAAACCAGACAAGAAATACAGGCGGAAATGCCGCGATTCTTTTATGTCTCCGACGACCACCGTGGAAGCAGCGCTTCAACACAGACTGCAGTACGATGTCTCCCCTTAATTAAGGCTGAACCCCATGGAGCGAATTATGTGACGAATAACTGGCGAACGCCGCCCGACGGCACGCTCGTTTTGCGCGCGACGCGGCAGCCACTGTGTTGATTCCACGCGCAGAGCAAAAGCCGCCGGCCAAAATTCGTCGGTTATTCGCAGCATATTCGTCCCATGGAGTTCAGCCATTAGAACCTGTGTAGCCCGCCAAGGCCTCCTTCCTCTTGCCTTGGGAGTCTGGGAAACTTTTTCCCCTCCACTTGCTACATCTGTAGGCCGTGCCCCGTTCAAGAAGGGCTTTCCTCTCGCGCAGACCGTCTCCCCGCCCCGCGATCGGCTCTCCACACGGAAGCAATTACCCGACCTTCGTGGTTACTCAGACCCCCAAAACAACAACAAACACAACAACAAAAACAAAGATGAAAAAAAAGATAGCTAGGAAAAAATTTTTGTACTTTTTTTGGGAAACGTCATTGCCCAAAATAGAAGCAAAACGGAGAAGCCGGCTGGCTGGGTGGACAAAAACAGTGCGCTGCGCGTTCCCCCGCATGGCCAACACGCGAGTGGAGATGGGAGGGCCACAGTCCCTAACTGTGCTATGCAGGCCGCAGGCCACGGCTCTTTTTTTTTTTCCCCTCCCTCTGTTTTTTTTTTTTTTTTTTTTGAAGCTGCCGCGTCGTCCGCGGTTTACTGACACATTGCTTTACTTCGCTTTTTTTTAATTTTGTGGGCGAATGTCGTGCCGTGCTTTGGTGGGTAGCTACCCGTAACAAAAACAGAGCCAAGTGCTTGCCCTTAGCCAAGTACGTGGCTTAGCGGAGCTGAGCAACAACGGGAACACGGAAGGGAGGGGGGAGAGGTGTGCAGGCATTGTTCAGGACACATCGAGCCAAACGCACGGGGGCTCATCATATTGCCCAGCACCCCCTGAAAAATGTCAGCGGGTGCTCAAGCCCCCGTTGCCTCCCCGGTTCCGGGGTCCCTGGCGCTCATACAGTGATTCGTTATGTTTTGAGCTTTCGAATTTGAGGACAAACGATCACGGAAACAAAGAGACAAAAGGAAAGCCTACAATTTTCGGTACATATTCTAATTAGTCCAGACAACTGCACTTATCTTTTTTTTATCTCCTGCGTGAGCCGCTTGAAGAATTCGATTTAGTTGGAGTAGGCAGTGCGAAGTTAAATTGCCACTGAAGTGATGCATGATCTCTAACACATCCACCCCGCTTACGCTGTGTAAGGGAGATTTAGCCAGTGCTGTAGGTCCGCTACATCGGGGTCTCTAACATTTTTAGTCCGAGGGTGTCGCAAGCTATCAGCTAGGTCAGCGTTGCGAGAGTATCACTTGATCTTCTGGTTGGGCTGAGCGAGACGTGAAGCTTTAGATCAGACTCTATCAACGCTGGATTGGCTCGGATTGTTCGTAGCGTTTGCTGCGCTTGAACTAAAGGTGAAACGGAGTCTAGGGATGTATGCCGCTACGATGCTTACGAAGATCGAAACATGCAGGGGTGGAGATTAAATCCAGAATCCCTGGGTTGTGCAGCGCGAGCTTTCGCTCCATGTGTACTTGCTGCGACGTGTTAGGACACTTGGCCAACTCACGCGAGCGCAGAGCAATGGGCTATCCCGACGTCCTGCTTGCAATGTCAAAGCTGCTGACGTGAGCACATGGAACTTATGATGAGGCCATGCGCTCGCACCAGTAGCTTCAATAGCGTTTCACACTAAACTCTTCACAATCACACACAGACATTGAGGCATTCTAGTCACACATAGAGTGCCTTCAAACACACGCGCTGGTGTAGTGTGATGAGACCACCGTGGATGAGACTGATGACATCTCGGAAATTTCCTTCCCGGTCATTTTCTATGTTCTTAGAAAGTGCACGCGCCCCGTCGTCTCCCGGCGCGAGCGCTCGGCTTTGGCCAGAGCTTTGAAGCAATTTCCTTATCCAAGGTTTATTTATATGTTTTCTTCTGCACGCGCCGGCGGCACTTGGTAAACAAAAGATGTCTCCACCCTGTCACAGACAGTCGTCGAGTTACACATTTAGCGCAGCGCCACCTGAGTGTTGAATTGACATTACAAACCGGGGTACCATATGAAGTGAAAAAATTAAAAAAAAAAACATTGACAGAGCAACTGCCAACACGAGATACCATCATCATCATTTATTATCCTTGAAGGCCCTTATGGGCCTTCAAGGACGAGGCACGAATGAGGCAGTGGTTCGCGGTCGCAGCAGCAAATAACTACATTGTTCTCTATTTGTGAACATGCCCTTCACTGCCACGTCTCTGTTCGTAAAAAGCCAGGATTACCTTCCCACGCATGGCACACGTGCTTGCGCGCGTAGTAAACCAAAGGTGCGTTTTATTTTCGGTACACTCTGGTTGTGGGACTGCATGGCCAAATACCATCATACTAAAATTAATGTAATCTCATATGGCACGAGCAAGTTCGGGATTCAGATTCAGAAAATCGCCGTGCCTGGCAGTTCGATTTCTTTTTTTTTATTATCTTGCGCGACCTGCCTGCATGGCATATCCTCTAACACATAACTCGAAAACATACTCTCCAAGCACTCCTATAGTTTCTATTCGTGAAGTCACGTAGGTAATTTTGAGTTACTAAGAGCGGGTTCAATAGCCGCGTTTACATGAATGCGACATAGTCGCATCGAATCCAGTTGTCGCATCCAATGCGGTCATGTAAACGGCATAATGCGCAAAGAAAGCGCATCGCATTCAAGTCGCTAGACAGAGGTGGATCGAGATGGCGAGTGCGCATTCATTCAGCCCATGTAAACGGAGGTCGCATCGCATTTTGGAACGGTGTGGATTATGGGAAGGCGCTCGCTGCGGGAGCGAGTGAACAGCTGAGAACACGGCGGCGGCCAACCTCGTCGGCGGCGCGGAGAGCGGTCCCGTATGGTCGCCCGCAATTTTTTCCCGAGAACAAACTTGAGCTTTTATTGCCATAATAAGTAAGCGGAATATAGCGGAGCTGCTCGGTGAGGGCGGCCCCCGTCAAAAGCCTTGCGAAGTACAACTTGCGCGTCCGAAGGGGTCCCAAAGGCTTCGGCGCAAGCACGAACGACACCGAGAGCTCCGAGCACTGAAGAGCACTGCATGGTAGCGCAGAACGAGCAGCTCCTACCTCGGTGCCGTTCCTGGCTGCGCAGGAGCCTTTCGGACTCGGGGTCCGGTTGGTCCGATCGCGATCGGCGAGGTCTGGCGCGGCGAATCGCGGAGGCTTCCTCAAAGCACGCGCACACACGTCGGCTCTGGTCCAGAGTGACCCGGCGGCCCGGCCTGAAGCCCTAAACGCTTGGGTTTCGATGTTTCTTCCGTCTCGCAACTTCTTCCACAGCACCGAAGACAGCGGGCACGATCTTTACGTTCACTGAACGCGTCGAAAGGCCTCCACGTGCGATGCACCGGAAAACGTGATGCGGCTGGTGCCGGAACTGCATAACTTCTAGCTTTGACACGGCGTGGCGCCACCTTCTAGTGCGCATTCATGTAAACGTTGCCGCGTCGGCTTCGTTCGAAGAACGAGTG